>CM070594.1:27544439-27970288 GCA_036346395.1 Hsuehochloa calcarea
GTGGTTGGAAAAGAGTTTCCGAGTCATAACCGATTACACATGAACTCGTGGGGTCGCACACTTAAAGGGCAAGGATCTGGTTTGGATGGTGATCCGACCAGATAGGCCACGAGTTCCTAATGGGCCTCAAGTTCGAGACCCATCATGGATGCCTATATAAAAAGGGCGGGCATTGGGTGAAAAAGAGGATGATCTTTGGAATAACTCACGAAACCCTAATAGCCACGCCTTCTCAACCACGCTGTTTGCTAGCACTCCGGTAGCGTGGTGATCCCGTCCCGCACGTGTGGATACCTCGGAGGTGTTGTTGCGAAGCATCAGCACTGGGACGATCCACAACTCGTGACGCTCACCGGAGTCGAAGGAGAAGTCACGCGACGAGTACGACCACTTGTAGGAGCAGACGCGCGACGAGTACGACCACTCGAAGGAGGAGACGCGTCGTGAGTACGACTACGACTGCATCAACTCGCTACAACGACTCTACTTCCGCTACGAGTCGGCGTCTCTAGCGGTAATCTCGTGATCTATTACTTGCGGTAGTTCCCTGGTTGCGCGGTAAAATTTTTGTTTGTGCTATCGTAGCCTTGCCGCGTTACCCTTCAGAGACACTGCTGAGATTGTTATGATTTTGTGTGTCATCAGTTGGTCTTAAGCAATGATGATGTATAATCCTTAGACCTGGTATCAGTATGGTTTCTACATGCATAAGATTACACTTTGGAGTTGTCAAGTGCTACTCTATTACTAGGTAGTTATAAAGGTAGCTTTCAGGTATGTTGTGAAACATGCGGTGGAATGTGACTAGTCGGATATGGGATTTACCCCTCCTAATATAACAGGAGAGATATCTTTGGACCTCTCGATGTAGTCAGATAAAGAAAATGCATAGTCATGCCACTGGTGGTCAAAGAGTTCGACCACATGAAGTTATCTTATACTCGATTGAGAAAGTACTGAACAGTCCATGGATGACACAACATCTCACCTGGAGTCTAACTAGATATCGGGAGGCAAAGGGAGAATACACGAGCTGGTCGTTCGGTTCGATCGAACACGGACTGGTCGTATGGAGATACGAGCTGGTCGTAGGCTGATCGAACATGATCACTAAGTGGTCGAAACCTGATCGTAAAGAATTACGAACTAGTCGTGACCAAATATGAGCTGGTCGTATAGAAATATGAGCTGGTCTTGTAGAGATATGATCTGGTCGTATAGAGATACGAGCTGGTCGTTAGTGATAAGGACCTGGTCATAGATCATATTGCATTAAGGTTCATCCGATATAATTCGTGTGTATTCAGGAATCATTTTGTTCTGCTAAGAGCCGCTGATGACTTGTGATCAGAAAAGGTTTTCGAGTCACAACCGACTACGCATGAACCTAACGGGTCACACACTTAACAGGTAGGAACAAACCAGTATGGATACGATTCGTACGTGTTCGGATAGGATCCGCCATGGGCACTATATAAGGAGATGCTTGAGGCTATTGGGAAGAAAAAGAGAGCAGATGATACACACGATGTGAGATAGACGTGAGTTGCTCTAAACCCTAGGCGCCATCTTCTTGAGAGAGCCTTCCAATGTGAGTTGGTGCTAGCACACCGGCGTACGATGTTCCTTCCCTAGATGTGTGGATACTATAGAGGCGCTACTGCAGTTGCTGCTGCGCTTGAGGTGTTCTGCGACCTTAGCGGGGAACTCGATTGGTTGCTGGAGGAGACGATCGACTACGAGGATGATAGACTTGCGAGAGCGTTGGATGATTGACTACCACTGTATCAACGTACTTGACATAGGACGATGGACTACAACCACTTCATCAACGCTCTCTCCGTTGGACCAGGCTGCTCCAACTCTTCGTCCGCTGCACTGCGTGTCTGGTGGTAATGATCTATGATCTCTTGCTTGCATGGCATCCTGGTTTATGTGATAGAATTTTTGAATTGTCGGCTAGTGTAGCCTACCCGTATGTAACACCCTAGCCCAACACTGAGCCTAGAATGCCACCACACTACTCTCTAAATTAATAATTAACGACACACTATAATATTACAGCAGGAAAACAACAATAAACAATTCCAAGGATCACAAAAGAACATGCATAAATATGGTTCAAGTGATAATAAATAATCAATGGGAATGATAACCAGGTAAATAAATCCAAAGCAGCATCAACCAATGAATCCAAATTAATAAAGCAAATAGTCTAGTCCAAATGATATCCTAAACATTATTCAATAACTAACATGTCCAAGTGTAAACCAATATTGAATGAAACGATTATTATGGCGAATGATCATGTGTTCCATGTGCTCTACTCGCCTCGCCACGGCATCCTCAAGATCACCTAAAAACAACAATAGAGCAAGGGTGAGTCCACGACTCAAAGAAACACATCGATATACAACGATAATAATAAATCAACAAAGAATCAATAACTTCATTATCATCACAGCACTCTCATTAATGTTCTCACCATTAATCTCATTTATGAATGCAACTCTATTCTACATGTCCACATGCACTTCTTTCACAGATATCGGTATAGCGTGAGTGAATGCTCGCGACAACATTCACTCTCAAGCCCGCTCCTCCAAAAGGATCGGGACCTCCTCCACTCCGCGGAGTTGTGATCAATCATGATCACCTTCTCTTATGCAAAGATGCTTATGTATGCAAACATGCAAACTCCATCATAAACATCATATCCAACTTTTCATCATGTTTATCAACAACGATATAATCATACCAATTCATTGCTTGCAATTAAATAAAATAAAAGCAGAACAATAATGGTAATAGAAGATAAAGAAAACAGTGATCAATCATTGATCGCTGTCTACCATGCACTTGCCTGTACTAGTTGCGACGCACAATTTGACTAGCAGATGGCAACAAGCACGACGCTTCTCCTACATTAAATACACACATCTCAATACAAGCTACAGCATCATAAGAATAACAATCAATATACATCGCTCCTACACGTCCCCAAGTATACCACGTTACGCCGGTATCGAAAAACTACCCATCGCGGTCTTAGTACTAAAACGAACGTAACTTTTGACTCGAAAGTCCGATCACCACAAACCACCCCATTCTGGATTCTTTGTAAAATTATACACATTTTCCTAGATTACGAAGACTTCCAATTAAATCATCTAACCCTCCGTATTAAGCCCAGAAAGCCGATCTGTCCGCTTCGGAACAGCGGTCTTACTAAATTCATAACTTCTGTTTTACTCAACCAAAATTCACATTCTCAGATTCTACAGAACCATTGGACAATTATATACGACTTTCATGTAGATCAAAAACTCTAATTAAGCCATTTACTATTTTTACTCTACAGTCTACCAAAACAGCGCCGAAAGGCGACAACTGTAAAACAGCGGTCTTCCGAAAATCATAACTCAAATTCTACTTGTCCGATCGACATGATAAAATATGCTAAAGAAAGATATCGAAATTATCTACAATTAACTAGTAGATGATGTTTCCAAAATTTGCCATTAAGGTACCCGAATAAATCGTACACAAAACAGCAGGCTAATCAGATCTATTAATCGTCCCCTCGATTAGAAATTCTAAAAGCTCTCTAATTAAATTAGCAAAACAGAGATAAAATAGATCATTACCGGAGACCCATGGCGATGAACACCGATCTCCCGCACGCTTCTCCCTATCTCTCTCTCCTCCTTTCCTTCTCTCTCCCTACCTTGATCAACACAACAAATGGAACCAATTTCTCTAGCAAATAGGGGATAGCACGTATGTAAGAAGAATTCATGTGTAGTGGAGGAATTAATGCCAACCTCAGTAGCCATGCACTGGACGTGTACTCGCGAATAGGCACACACCCTGTCAACTAGGCATGATCTCACGCGCAAAGGCACACAGGAACAAAGAAAGAAGAATCGCAAAGAAGAGTTTACAAAGACGGCTCGTGGAATAGAAGAGCTAGGGTTTCTAAAATAATTCCACCACTATTTATACAGCTCACAAAAATTCCAAAATTCTATTTTTTCACAAATTCTTTTTATTTAATTACGCACAAGCCCTTAAGACGCTTTTAATTAATTAATTATTATTACTATTTAATTAATTACTCTCCGACCCTTAAGACTCGATTATTAATATTAATATTATTTTTCAGAGTATTACATTCTACCCCCCTAAACGGAATTCGACCCCGAATTCTACTCGCCGTTCTACTCAAAGAAAACGCATGTGAAATTAAATAACAAAACAACACGCACCGACGTGAACAACTCCGATATTGCTCGCATGCGAGACTCCAACTCCCAAGTCGCCTCTCTGATCGATGCGCCCACAAAGACCTTAACGTATACCAACGCCTTGTGCCTCAAGACTCGCTCCGACCTCTCGAATCGCGCACGGGGACGCGACTCAACCGTGAGGTCTTGCTCAATAGTCACGCTCCAATGAAATCTTATGCTCGATCTCTCAAAACTTTCAAAGATCGAGACGTGAAACACATTATGAACCCCACGCATGGACTTAGGCAGTCCAGCGGTAGCTAACTTTCCAATTCTTGCAATAATCGAGAACGGTCCAACGTACTCGGGCTAAGCTTCCCTCCGTACCGAACCGAACAATGCCTTTAGTGGGAGACACTCAAGAGCACTGGTCACCCATCGCAAACTCCATGTCACGCCTCAAATCAAATCGATAACTTTTCTGCTCGCTCGTAGCCGCTAATGATTCTCCTCACCATGGCCACACGCCAACGGTCTTCTCAATCCATCCGACCTAAAATCGCCTTCTCTCCAATCGCATCCCAACAAAGTGGCGATCCGCACTTCCGCCCATAGAGAACCTCAAATGGCGCGGCTCTAATATCGAATGGTAACTATTATTATAAGCAAACTCGCAAGTGGCAATGGTCCTCCCAACTACCCTTCCAAGATAGAACACAAGATCGCAACATGTCCTCTAAAGTCCGAATAGTACGCCCGATCGCCCATCTGCTGTGGGTGAAACGTCAGATTAAGGCGGAGTGGTGCCCAATGCACTCGCAGACTCTCCGTAACTTGGAGACAAACTTGCGTCCCTCGCCGTAAACGATGGTCTTTGGCACACCATGCAGTCTTACTATCTCACGCACATAAATAGGAGCTAGATCACTCGCTGAATTTGTCGTGCGAATAGGAATGAAGTGCGCAGATTTGCTGAATCGATCCACCACTACCCAAACTGCATCCTTCCCTCGCGGCGAACGAGGTAACGCCACCACAAAGTCCATAGAGATATCATCCCAAGGCCACTGGGGAACCTCCAAAGGCTGCAACAACCCCGCAGGACGCTTGTGCTCAGCTTTCACTTGCTGACAAACACCACAAGAAGCCACATAATTAGCAATGTCCACCTTCATTCTTTTCCACCAAAAATTCTGTTTCAGATCTCGATACATCTTAGTCTCACCAGGATGAACAGTGTACGGAGTGCGATGTGCCTCTCTCAAAATATCATCTTTGACCTCCGCCTTTTGTGGCACGCAAAGACGGCCTTTAAACCTCAAAGTACCAAAATCATCCATGCTAAAATCACCCTCTTTACCCTCATCCAGACGCTTCCTAACCTCCTGTAATAGCTTTGTCACTCACAGTTTGCTTCCACGGTGCCGAATAGCTGACTCAAGAATCAACTGTGTCTCAACATGTGTCGTGCCCGCATAACAATAAGATATACCCATGCGATCAAAATCAGCAATAAGGCAATCTAGAGTAGCAGGAGTCGCCTTGCGACTAAGAGCATCAGCAACTACATTGGCCTTGCCTGGATGATACTGAATAGTAAGATCATAGTCCTTGATCAACTCCAACCATCTCCTTTGCCTCAAATTCAGATCCTTCTGAGTGAAGATATACTTGAGACTCTTGTGATCTGTGAAAATATCACAAGGCTCACCGTATAGATAATGCCTCCAAATCTTGAGAGCAAAACAACCGCACCAACTCCAAATCATGAGGGGATAATTCGCTCGTGCTTCTTTAACTGCCTCGACGATAAGCAATTACCTTACCGCCTTGCATGAGAACACAGCCAAGACCCACTCGAGACGATCGAAAAGATCAGAATCGCTTTCCGGCTCGGAAGAGTGAGAATAGGTGAGGTCACCAACCTGTCCTTCAAAATGCGTAAATCTGCGCTCACACTCATCACCCACCGGAATCTCACACCTTTTGAGTAAGCCGAGACATCGGCTTGGCAATGATAGAGAAATCCGCACAAAACGCCGATAATATCCACCAAACCCAAGAAACTCCTCACCTCCTTCCCACTAGTCGGCCTCTTCCAATCCACCATCAGAGAGACCTTACTAGGATCAACAAAGAATACCACGAGGGTTAATCACATGACCCGTAAAACCCACTTCAAATCCAACTCACACTTCTTCAACTTAGCATAGAACTTGTGCTCTCTCAAGGTATCTAAAACCAACCTCAAATGACGCCATGATCCTCATTGGTCTTGGAATAGATAAGAATATCATCAATGAACACCACCACGAAGTCATCTAGATACTCGTGCAACATGTTGTTCATGGTCTCCATAAAATGGCAGTGCATTAGTCAATCCAAAAGACATAACTTTATACTCATAATGCCCATACCGTGGAGAAAGCGTCTTCTCTATATCCCGCTCACGCACACGGATTTGATTATACCACGATCGAGATCGATCTTGGAGAATACTTGAGCTCCATTCAAGCGATCAAACAAGTCCTCAATGCGGGCAATGGATATTTGTTCTTGATTGTGATCGCATTAAGCGCGCGGTAATCAATACACATGCGCCAACTCCCATCCTTCTTCTCTGTGAATAGAACAGGAGCTCCCCACGGTGATACACTACGCCTGATCAAACCTTTAGCCAACAAATCATCCAACTGCTTCTTCAACTCGTCCCAAACGGACGTGCTAATCGATATGGAGACATCGAGATGGGACGAGTACCGGAACAAGATCAATGCGAAACTCCACGCCTCGCATGTGGCAATCCCTAAGATCAGCGGGAACACATCCGGGTAATCACTAACCACCGAATCTCCTCAATCTGCGGCCACACTCGGCTTTCGGCAAGAGCTAAAAGAAGCCCGATTTCACCACGACGACCGGGACAATTCGACCAACATCGAAAGAGCGCGGGGCGCACTCCTGAAAGGTCAAAGTCTCCCAGCACGAGGTCTCGCATGAGACCGTTCTACGTAAACAAGATATTACGGCTCGATAAGAGTGCAACCAATCCATACCCAAGATAACGCCGAACGGCTCCATTTGAATAACTATCAAATTCGCCGTGAACTTCTCTCCATCAATGACAACGAACACCCAGGACAAACAAGAGAACTAGCAATAATACCCCGTGAGAACTAACCAACACCGATTGAGAATCCATCGCATACTCAAGTTCGCTCCCCTAGCAAACGCCACCGACACAAACGAAAAGGTAGCCCTGAATCAAAAGGACTAAAGCATCAAATGAATCCACAAGCAAAGTACTGTCACCACGTCGGGGCGACCGCGAACTCTGCGATAGGCATGGCATACACTCTGTGGCGCTGGCGAAAGAAGACGACGGCGGGCGGCGAGAGCCTCAACAATCTCATTGTGGCGGTGCGGTAAAGCCGGTCGTGCAACTGAGCGGTGCTCAAGGTGGCGGCCGCCGATAGTACCTGTTGAGGCGCCTAAGTCAAGGAAATGGCATCGGAGGAGCGATCATCATCCGGAAAGATCCTCGGCAGACCCATCAAGAAGAAGATGGCACAGGCTCCCACTTGATCACGCTTAGCGGGTTCTCGCGACACACCCGCTCCTTGTGACCCGGCGGCCACACGACGGCAATCTCCGTCCAAGTGCACTCAGCAAAGACGGTGTCCATCACCGCACTTAAAGCAAAGCATGCCCCGCCTGGGCAGACGAAGAGCCGAGTACCGCAAAGGACGAGCGCCAAGAAGGGAACGGCCTCGATCGCTAGACTGAAAAGATCGGTCCTCCTTGAATTTCTTGAAAGTGTGTGAATGCACCCACTTCCTCAAGAGCTCCTCTTCCGTCACCACCGAAGCTAC
Organism: Hsuehochloa calcarea; assembly: GCA_036346395.1. NCBI lineage: Eukaryota > Viridiplantae > Streptophyta > Magnoliopsida > Poales > Poaceae > Hsuehochloa > Hsuehochloa calcarea. The sequence continues at coordinate 27,552,541 of CM070594.1, forward strand.
CATCCACCGTGAGGCTTGTCGCCCTTTGTGAGTGCATCTCCAACTCCATGCCCCTAGCTTGCTCCACAACAGAGTAGTCACAGAGTGGAGTAGCTCCCAACACATGTCGGTACTCGAGTTGAGACCCCGACGGAACCTCTTGGCTTTCAAGATCATCGTTCACATCAAGGGACAAAGCGAACCAAGTTGTTGAACTCGGCCTCATACTCAAGAATAGACCTCTTCCCCGAGCAAAGGTCGCCAAGGCAACCTCCATCTTCTCAACAAAGAGTAGGGTAGAACTTCCCTTGAACCGATCAACAAAGTCCTCCCAAGTGATCGCCCTTGAGTGGCGGTCCTCGAAGACAACACGCCTCCCACCAAATATCCGCTTGCCCTTTCAAATGAAAGGCTACAAACGGACCCTCCGATGTGAAGACATCTCCAAAGCTCCAAACCGCCTCCATGTAACGCAACCAGTCCACGCTCGACCGGTGTACCAATTCGTCAACGGATCCAACCTCAACCCCATCCACTCGGTGACATCCGCGCCAGAACCGGTGGATGAACGACAGAGCAACAACAGATGCCGAAGAATAGGGCCGCTGCTACTGCTGACGAAGAGCACGGATCTCTCCCACCAACTCTCTCAAGAAAGCGGGTCTCATCTTGGGCCCCAACCGAGGCGGGTCAACAAAGAACCCCTCACCATCGACTCATCTCACATAGAGGTGGCTCCACGGAACCTCGCCACGCCACGACCTCCACGACCACGCCCTCTACCCCTCGGATATAGCTATCAACCACAATCAACAATACACAATGAGTTCAAAGCTCAAAATAAACTCATCCATCAATAAACAACATAACGGAAGCGTAAAAACTATAATCGTACCTCTCTCTAACCTACTGTGCACTAGTGTGTCAAATTTTAGGTTAGTTAACCATTAGCAAATTTTAGTTGATTTACTAAACTAAAACAAATTTTAACAATTTTAGTTTGCCTAAGTTGTTAATCTATTCACCACGGACCTAAAGCCCGCTCTGATACCAACTGTAACACCCCAGCCCAACACTGAGCCTAGAATGCCACCACACTACTCTCTAAATTAATAATTAACGACACACTATAATATTACAGCAGGAAAACAACAATAAACAATTCCAAGGATCACAAAAGAACATGCATAAATATGGTTCAAGTGATAATAAATAATCAATGGGAATGATAACCAGGTAAATAAATCCAAAGCAGCATCAACCAATGAATCCAAATTAATAAAGCAAATAGTCTAGTCCAAATGATATCCTAAACATTATTCAATAACTAACATGTCCAAGTGTAAACCAATATTGAATGAAACGATTATTATGGCGAATGATCATGTGTTCCATGTGCTCTACTGCTCGCCATTCACGATCCTCGAAGATCACCTAAAAACAACAATAGAGCAAGGGTGAGTCCACGACTCAAAGAAACACATCGATATACAACGATAATAATAAATCAACAAAGAATCAATAACTTCATTATCATCACAGCACTCTCATTAATGTTCTCGGTCATTAATCTCATTTATGAATGCAACTCTATTCTACATGTCCACATGCACTTCTTTCACAGATAATGGTATAGCGTGAGTGAATGCTCGCGACAACATTCACTCTCAAGCCCGCTCCTCCAAAAGGATCGGGGACCTCCTCCACTCCCGTGGAGTTGTGATCAATCATGATCACCTTCTCTTATGCAAAGATGCTTATGTATGCAAACATGCAAACTCCATCATAAACATCATATCCAACTTTTCATCATGTTTATCAACAACGATATAATCATACCAATTCATTGCTTGCAATTAAATAAAATAAAAGCACAACAATAATGGTAATAGAAGATAAAGAAAATGTGATCAATCATTGATCGCCGCTCTACCATGCACTTGCTCGCATTAGTTGCGACGCACAATTTGACTAGCAGATGGCAACAAGCACGACGCTTCTCCTACATTAAATACACACAGCTCAATACAAGCTACAGCATCATAAGAATAACAATCAATATACATCGCTCCTACACGTCCCCAAGTATACCACGTTACGCCGGTATCGAAAAACTACCCATCGCGGTCTTAGTACTAAAACGAACGTAACTTTTGACTCGAAAGTCCGATCACCACAAACCACCTCATTCTGGATTCTTTGTAAAATTATACACATTTTCCTAGATTACGAAGACTTCCAATTAAATCATCTAACCCTCCGTATTAAGCCCAGAAAGCCGATCTGTCCGCTTCGGAACAGCGGTCTTACTAAATTCATAACTTCTGTTTTACTCAACCAAAATTCGCATTCTCAGATTCTACAGAACCATTGGACAATTATCTACGACTTTCATGTAGATCAAAAACTCTAATTAAGCCATTTACTATTTTTACTCTACAGTCTACCAAAACAGCGCCGAAAGGTGACAACTGTAAAACAGCGGTCTTCCGAAAATCATAACTCAAATTCTACTTGTCCGATCGACATGATAAAATATGCTAAAGAAAGATATCGAAATTATCTACAATTAACTAGTAGATGATGTTTCCAAAATTTGCCATTAAGGTACCCGAATAAATCGTACACAAAACAGCAGGCTAATCAGATCTATTAATCGTCCCCTCGATTAGAAATTCTAAAAGCTCTCTAATTAAATTAGCAAAACAGAGATAAAATAGATCATTACCCGGAGACCGCGCGATGAACACCGATCTCCTGCGTTTCCTCCCTATCTCTCTCCTCCTTTCCTTCTCTCTCCTCTACCGATCAACACAACAAATGGAACCAATTTCTAGCAATTAGGGGATAGCACGGTATGTAAGAAGAATTCATGTGTAGTGGAGGGGAATTAATGCCAACCTGTAGCCATGCACTGGACGTGTACTCGCGAATAGGCACACACCCTGTCAACTAGGCATGATCTCACGCGGCAAAGCAAGCACACAGTGGAACAAAGAAAGAAGAATCGCAGCAGAGCTAAGAAGACTCGTGGAATAGAAGAGCTAGGTTTCTAAAATAATTCCACCACTATTTATACAAATTTCACAAAAATTCAAAATTCTATTTTTTCACAAATTCTTTTTATTTAATTACGCACAAGCCCTTAAGACGTTTTTAATTAATTAATTATTATTACTATTTAATTAATTACTCTCCGACCCTTAAGACTCGATTATTAATATTAATATTATTTTTCAGAGTATTACACCGTATCCCTTCAGTGGTATCAGAGCCATTCTGCATAGTTTTTTATCTAGATCGGTCACATATACTGGTTATGTGGCAGTAGTAGATTGGATCTATTACTGGTCGGGTCTGGTTATCTAGATCGATTCATGTGGATGGAATGGTCTAGACACTGGTCGATAAGATCAATCGGTGTTCGGGTCTTGCATGATAGTCCTATCGGTTGGAATTCCGCCATCGGAGTATGCCGCAGTGTGTGGTCGTATCAAGGCAGTGATCAAATTGGTCCAGAATAGGATAATATGGTTAATCTGATAATTTCCGAGGCTCAGTTACGTGAATAAGATTCATCTCCCAGAAAAGGTTTCGAGCGCCACGCCTCGACAAGCAAGGGCGCCGCCTTCAACCCCGCCGCTAACCGCCTAGCGGGACCGCCGTGGTTGTGGCAGCGCTATATGGTATTATGTGTTCATGTCACCCGATAGAATTGGATGATAAGCATAACTTGTTTTTGCAGAGATTGATGTGAATAGATGGCCCATTGTGTATGTGATAACCAAGTGTTGCATATTATGAGCTTCTCGAGTAGGGATTTCACCCACGAGCTCGAGGGACTTGTAGTTGCATGTGATCACCATCTTCTTATCACAACGGACTATGATGATTCCGTTGGGACCTGACATCTTTAAGCATTGGTAACCATAATGGATAGCCATTAGAAACCTTACCAAAGCAGGTCGATCAAGAATAACATTATATGTTGTATCAAAATCGACCACATCAAAGGATATCTTCTCTGTTCTAAAATTGCTCAGAGTTTCGAATGTAACAAGATGGGAAACTTGGCCAATAGGCTTGGCCGAAGATCCAGGTATGATACCGTGAAACAAGTATCGTATCGGTCTTATTTTCACCCTGGGTACTTGCATTTCAACCATTGCACTCGTAAATAAGATATTGAGAGAATTGCCACCATCAACTATAACCCAATTAACTCGTCAATTGTTGATGGCAGGCTCGACCACAACCGAAAAACTACTGTGTCAAGTAGAAGGGATTAAATAGTCTTCCTTTTCAAAAGAAATGGTGACTTTGACTACTTTGGTAATTTATGGACAATAGAGTTTACCTCACGTTCGACGGCCTTAAGCTGTTGTTTCGACTCATTTCTTGATGATCCCCCATAGATATGGTCGATTGTAAGCTCAGGGTCTTGGTACGGCATCTCATTGTCCTTCGACTACTTTCTACCACTTGTCTGCCACACCTCTTTGATGGACTAAGTGGACCCTTACTGTAATAGTAGTCCTCGAGCTTTCGTTAGAAAACTCGGCAATTGCAAAGGTTGTGCCACTCTTTTTTACAGAAATGCGACCACCTTGGCTTGTCTGTCTTCCATTCGGGGTGTTTTCCATTGCCCTGATCGAAGTACTGTTTAGAGCCACGAGGCTCCTTGTTACTTACAGCTAGAACTTACTTTGAGCTTTTCGTTTGTGGCTTCTTGCCTTTAGATTTTCTCTTGGACTTTCCAACTTGCTTTTCTTTCTTTTTGCCACCGTCATTCACTCCTCGAGAATCTTTGTCATCATGATCAATAGTTCGACTCGATTCGACTGCCTCAGCAGCAGTTGCATAGCGATCGATCATCTCAAAGAGTTTAGACCACATCTCTGAGGCGTTTGTTGACCACCAATCGTAGGGGGTGTACGCTAGTTCCTCCTTCGCCAACCATCGTGTTGGGAGATCGACTAGGGGATGAATTAGATCGAGGGGGTCTCGTTGTTCTCTACGCTGAGAACTATGTGAATGGCTGGTGTTTGAAGGAGTTGTTCTACTGTGATCTCCAAAACATTGTTATCGGTACTGCTCGACTCTTGTTATAGTATTCTAGAGCCATTGAGCAATTTCTTGCTTAAGGGCGTCGTAGCAAAGTGCTTCTCCAAGCTCTTGGCTCGGATTTTCTTTGAGATCATTGATCCTTTGCGCTTGTTAAGAAGTTTTTGATCGGTATAGGATTCAACTGCATAACATGTCCCGGCCGCAATCCTTCTTCTCCTAGCGCCTCGTGATCATCTATGTCGAGGGTTCTCGCCATTCGTATGAGCGCTCAAGGGTATGAACGACGAGTAGCATCATCGGTCCTGTTGTGTGGAGAGTTATCAGGATATGTAGGGTGGACGAAGACCTCCTGGTGCTATTGTCACTGCTTGTGGTTGAACCCTCCTAGTTCGATGTATTGTCGAAAGACAATGCTTACAACTCAGAGTAATCCTTTCCAAGAAGGGAAATTCTAGGTTACAACCGTCTCCGGTCGAAGGCGAATTCTCTAGGTATGTTGTCGGACTTGCAACTGCAATGTGTTTGACCGTGCCCCGGGCAGTGGTAACCATATAGTGACGGTTAACAGAGGGTGATTGAGCCCTAGAATCGAGCATTCTAGGACTTGGCGAAGGTAATTGGTTGTCCTCGATGGACTTGAGCGATCGGAGGCAAGGGCCTCGCTGTGTTCAGTGCCTGTCACTAGGCGGCACTGGTTGTGGTCGCTTGGACCCTTGCCTTCTCATGATTCTGATGCCCCATCTAGGCGTAGTAGTGCTGATGAGAGCATCAGAGATAGCACGCCCTCCTGGAACATGCCTGTAGAACAGTCTCCCAGGATTGGTGAGGGATCCCTGGAGTAGGCATTGCCCTCGAATGAAAAGATGCTCGACTCGTAGTCGTAACAGGCATCCATGTCAATTCCTGCATAATCTACGAGATCGAGCCAATTCTCCCCGTTCCACTCGTTTGCCATGGAGGCATCCGGGTAGAATCAATGAAGATTGTCGTTGCTCCCCATAGATGGTGCCAACTATCGATATTCGTGAATTAAATGCTGGGGACACAACCCTCGAGATTATGCAAGAAGAGACATGTGCTTCTTTAGATAGGTTTTTGCCTTTTCTAGAGAGAATAATAACCCTATTCATGTTTTCTTATATTTAATGAGGTTACAAAGCACAACAAGCCACCGAGACTAAGTCTAAGTGAAGGATCTAGACCCGCCATTATGAGTTAATGAAGTGTTTTGTTGATTAATGACAAATCTAATTGTGAGACTAACAATTCTATTGTTGTATCTAGTGTGTAGTCTCATTTGGATATAAAGGTGAAATTCAACGGGTATGCATTCAACTTGTACTCTTATTTAATGTTGCATTCCTCGGATCCAAAATATAGGTTGAACTCCACCATAAGTATATCTTGAATATGCGCATATGTTTTCTTTACACATATGTGTATGCACACATTTAGGGGGAACTCATTCTATATTTTGTGGTTTCATTTGTATTGATCCATATTTCGTGTTCCACATATATTTGGGATCTTTACTTTGAAATATATCCGTATGAGTATACAAAACTTGTGTAGTCTTTGTATACTTATGTTTTGAGTATACAAAACTTGTGTAGTTTTTTGTATACTTATGTTTTGAGTATATAGAACTTGTGTAATTCCTCAGATACTCATGTTTCAATATATAAAACTTGTGTAGTTTTGTATATTCATGATTTGAGTATATAGAACTTATGTAGTTACGTATACTCAAGTTTTGAGTATGTAGAACTTGTGTAGTTCTCAGATACTCATATTGTGAGTATATATATGACTTGTGCAGTTTATATATACTCATAACGTGTTACTTCATCTAAATTCAATTTGTGCAATTGAAGTGGTTATCATCAATTACCAAAGAGGGAAAGATTGAAGGATATTGTCCCACCATTATGAGTTGATGGTATAGTGTGGTAATTAATGATAATCATATTGTGGAACAAACATTTTTCATGAGTTGAATTTATAGGTTATGTTCTAGGATGATGAAGACTTGTGATGATCATGAGTTGATCATCAAGTCAAGATTCAAATGGAGGATGCATCATGTGTTGATGCATATCGAGACTTGAAGAAAAGGATGCATCATGTGTTGATGCACATCAAGTCAAGAGAAGACCCAACATGTGTTGATGGAGGTCAAGTGAAAGAATGCATCATGTGTTGATGCATGTCAAGACTCGGGATGAAGAAATCATCATGTGTTGATGATGTTCAAGGCAAGATCCCGAAGTGAAGAAATCATCATGTGTTAATGATTGTCAAAGTCAAGAACCCGGACTTGAAGTGTTGATGTGCGTCATCAAACTTCAAGAAGATGCAAGGCAAAGGTTTGACTAGCTAGGGTTAAGGATGTGTTCCTAGTCTTTTACCGGTCTTGGTGTTTGGTTGGAAGACCGGATTGCTAGTATAGGATTGTCGTACTATTAAGAGGGGTCTTGACTAGTAGTATGAGTTAGTCATGTGTTAATAGACCGGTCTGACCGGTGGCAAATCGGTCAGACCGGCCATCTATTGGCGGTCCGACCGATTTCCTTTTCTATTGATTTTCTGTGCGGTAGTTCCGCTGTTGAGAAAATGGAACTACCACAGCGGAAATTCCGGGTTCGTGCGAACGCTTATTCCAGAGAGCACCCTTTTGGGACTTAGCCGATTTTGCTCTCGGGGTCGGACCGCCACTGGGCGGTTCGATCGATGAAGGGCGGCCGATCCGCCATTACATGGCGGTCCGACCGGCCGAAGGCCCAACGGCTAGTTTTATAGCCGTTGGGGCACGGGCGATCTGACCGGCCATTAGTTGGCGGTCAGATTGGCCCTGTGCAGATTTGAGGGAATCTTTCCCCTAACGGCTAGTTTTTGTGTGTGGGCTATAAATACTAACCTTGGCCGGTTGGGGATGGTTGCTAGTGTTCTTGTGAGTGTTATACTCAATCCTTTGAGCCTCCTGAGCTAAGAGTAAGCCTCTCCTCACTTATGTGCATGTGTTGCACTTGGTGAGATTGGAGAGTAAATCCTAAGTGCATGTGTTTACTTAGGTAGTGGATTGTGTATCCACTTGAGCGTTGACACTTGATTAGTTCAAGTGAAAGTTGATATTTGTTTCTCTTGGTGTTTGCTGACACCTAGACGGCGTTGTGGCGTTGTGCCCGGTGATCTTCTCAAGAAGCTTGTGAGAAGGCCCGGCGTGTTGTGAGTGGTTTGGTGCTCGCCATCTCCGGAGTGGAGGAAGAGCAACCTTAGTGGAGCGAGGTGTTGGTTCGTGTTGGAACAGGTCCAAGTGGTTGGACTTACCTCGGAGCTATTGGCTTAATTAGTGGAGCCGGTCCAACGTGGTTGGGCTTACCTCAACGTGAATTAGGGGAGACCGGCAAGTCTCCGAACACCACGGTAAAACATAATTGTGTCCATCTTGTTTTACTTGTGCTTTACTTTGAGCAATTTTCATTACATGCTTTAATTGCTGATATATCATTGTATGATTGCTCTCTTGTAGTGTATTCATATTGTTGGTGCACTTAGTTGAGCCTAGTTGATTTAGGTTTTAATTGTGCAAAACCAATTTGATATTAGTTTCCACATTGTTAATTGGTTTTGGCTCAAAAGAATTTTTAAAACCGCCTATTCACCCCCCTCTAGTTGGCCACCTCGATATTACACTAAGCATCAATGGCTTCTATTTGTGTGTTCGACTCTATTCTCCCACTCGCTCTGTCCGCCAACACCGTTCCTTATAAAGCGTTTGAATGGTTGGCAATTGTTGTACATCAGGAGGCATCTTGACGATTGCTTGAATACGCACGTTGATAATGGTTGTTTTTAGTGAGACATCCTCCCTGAACGTTCACCAAGTAGTTATTGCTAGAGACGGAGAGAAGTATGTGTGGTTATGTTAGGGACATATATGTGCACCATAGTGTACATGATTTCTAATCGATAAGGTCCACATGTCTGTGAGATTTATTGACCATAGGTTTGTTGCGATTCAACCTGGTCATAACAGACCTTTCGACACAGGATGATCATAACCTAAACCAGTCGTAACCTTCCCTGGTCGTTGCAGGTATCGCTGACTAGATGTATATTCGAGGGCTCTTTAGAATACTATTATCCATAATCTTACCAGGTAAACGGAGGAAGAAAGGGAGCGAGGAGAGGCCATCCACGTAGTTCGGTTTTTGTCTGCTCGTCGGATCCAAATACCGAAATCGCCTCGCTGGTCGCTCGATTTATTTTTGGTTTTATGCCTCGGTGCCATCGCGTCGTCTCTCGCTGCCGCTCATTTCGAGAACACCGCCTCCACCTACCTTCGCTTTCGCGCTTTCCTCGCTCTTCTTTCTTCACTCCATTCCCTTTCTTTTCTTCATCTCTCTCTCTCCATTTTTCTTCCGTGCTCTCACTCCCCGCCGAATGGAGGCTCCATGGCTCCACCTCCTGTGCTCCCACCGCCGCCTCCCCGGTGGCTTTGCCTCCCGATCACGGGTCCGGCCGCCCTCGCTGGCTCGGAGCGTGCACCTGCACGCTCTACTCAACTCCCCCGCCTCCTACGCCGCCTCGCTCGGCCGCGCCTCCTCCTCCTCGCTTCAGTGCCTCTCCACCGGCTCGTTCACGCGCTCGTGCTCGGCCTGTCCTCCTGCTGTTTCAGCCCTTACGCCCACGCTGCTTCGCTCGCCTCGCCAAGGCCGGGCCAAGGCTTGGGCCGCCCCTGTCAGGCTTCAGGCTCGCCTCCGCCTCGGCCGTGCCTCCGCTCCTACGCCTCCTCAGCCTTTACCTCCGCCTCATTGCGCACTGCTCCCGCGAGCTCCCTGGCTCCTCCCTCGCCTCTAAACAAAGAATCATGAGGTCAAGCTTACTCTTTGGGGTAAATGCGCCATCGATTTTTGATGTCAACAAGTTTATGAAAGCGGCAAACCAAACCTATCATAGTTCTTTTTGTGGGTTTCTAATGAAGAGATATGGGCGATGTTTTCATTTTATACACACTCTTGATTAATTTAGTGTTCTCTATTTCCAGTTTAACCTTTTAAATGTTTACATGACGTTTATTCTATGCAGACTACCGTTTGCTTCAAAATGTTACCATTCATATTTGCACAACTTTCATATCCACACCTAATGCTGTCTAATCTTCCCATCTAACATATGTACAGAATGTGCATCTATAGACGTTACACAAATCACCATTTAAAAAAAATATTCCTCTTATCAACCATCTAACATTCATGCACATTTTTTTCACCAATCACAATTATCAGCCTATACTTCCTATTTAATCTTGCACCATACAAATTATGCTCAACTTATCATTATGTTAACTACAAACACCTACTGTAATTTTTCCGCAAACTACTACCCTTCATCTTTGTAAAACAACTACTCTGTACCTATTATAGGAATGATAGTCCCGGAAAAAACATAGACATACCTACACCCTTTTGCTTCTATCTACGCCAAATTTCCCTGCACTGCATTCAAAGCAATTATACAAAGAAATACATACGTATATTACAAAGCTAGAAACCTCATCAAATGACACCTATATACTCCATTGTACATGTTAAATCTGGCCTTATTACGCGTATTATTTTTCCCATCTATGTTCCACTGTCTGTTTCACTACATATTATTTTCTTCGATTTTTTATCTATGTTCCATTATCTGCTTCACTACATATTATTTTCTTCGATTTTTTATACAACATATACATGCTTACACCAATAATTTATCCTACATAACCATAATCCAAATGCAATACTCTATATAGCTCGCTAATTGTTACATGCCATTTATACAAATCCTTTTTTTTCCTTATTATGACAGCCTATTATGTACATCATAATCACAGCTAACCATAACTTTTAAATATCCTTATTTTTTTATAATATGCCATTGTTCACAGCCTTACATATGTAACATATTTCTTAGTTCCTTATCACAGAAACCTGTTCTGCGCAATTCTGTGCACTGCACTAATAGCTACACATCATTTCACAATATCCTTATTGTTTCTTAGTCCTACCATAGTTCACGTACTTACATAAGTAACAATTTCTCCCCTTATTCCTTGTAGAAGAAGAAGGACTTACCGGAAACATGGCTTGTCACTGATATATATGTCCACATATTCCCGAAGCATTGGTCATAAAATCCAGGTATAAACATATGTCTATATACTTTACAATTTTTAATTAGTCTTCATACACAATATTTGTTACTGTAGGACCGGAAAGGCGACTAGGGGGGTGAATAGGCGCTTTCAAAACTTTCTCGCCTAAGTCAAAACCAACACGAACTTTACTCCTTTAGCTATGAAAGCTAAGAAGTTCAGTGTGCACACAACGGAAGCCTTGTGTTGAATTTGATAAACCCCTCAAGCACACGACACAAAAGGAGAAAAGAACTCAATGTTCTTCATCGACACGGCGGTCCGACCGCTACCACGGCGGTCGGACCGACGGTCATCCAAATGTCCGACCGCAACTAACCAATGGTCGGACCGGTGGATACGGTTCGACCCGCCAAACCAATGGTTCGAATACAGGCGGTCGAACCGCCGCTGAAAGGTTGGCCGGACCGTAGAGTCCAAAGAATGAAAAACTCCACCCAAATCCAAAACGAAATTTGATCCAACTTTTGATTCAACCAATAAAACTTGACCAAATTTCTAGCACACCTTCCTAATGATATTAGAGACCTATTTCTAGCGACGATCCGTCAGATCCACTTCGCAGAATCGATCTCTTGAGATTTTACCAAATAGGTGCACAAACCCTAGAAGTGAGAAAATCTTGATTCAAGACTTGCTTGTGGGGGTTTGATGATCTAGATGACTCTAGGAGTAATCCCACACATCAAAGCAAGATAAAGTAGGCCAAGAGACCAAGTATGAACCTTTGAATCAAGGAAGCACCAAAAACATCCAAAAGAGAGAAGAACACAAAGGGAGCAATTGATCTTTCAATTAAGCATCACAAGATTGTTCACTCACAATAGATGCTTACAAAGCCTCTCCACAAAGGAGGGCAAGAGCTCAACAAGGAGCACACTCCAAACCCTAGTTCTCCTCTCCTCTCCTCCAAACCCTAGAAAAAGGAAGAAGGGGGTCTAAATGAATGCTTGGCTTGGTTTTCAACTCCCCCTTTCTATTTATACTAGAAAGCTAGGGTTTCCTTTTTGGGTCACTTACACATGGGACCCACATACAAGTAACTCTTGAAGCAATCGCCTGCTTCACCACGTGTAGGTTGATCAGCGGTTCTCATCGCATCGCCAAGCCTCTCTTGTCCGAATCCCATCGGAACCTCCCAGAGACTCGCATCGATATCCGCACCGCCTGATCCAACCAGCTGTACCGAACCACCCGTTCGATCCATCTTGTCCATCCTGCACCATGCTTGTGTCACACGACCTCACCAGATCCCCGATCGCTCGACCTCGCCTCTCCAAGCGTAGTCCCGATCAACCCACCGCTGACGCCGCTGACTCGCAAGCCACCGCACAATAGACAAACAAATCGTTTCCGGGAACAAGTTCTTCACAACTTGACCCACGTCAGTTCCGCAATGCAATACACAACAATAAAGCATTGAAGTTCATATGATAACACAATCAAAACCAACTCAATGCAACACTTGGCTACCCTTCAAGCCAATTATCGATCAGCCCTTCGTGGCCGTCCCGACCGATTATGTCGGCCGGACCGCCTCCCACAACGGCGGTCGGACCGGTCCAAAGGACTTAGCCAAATTTTCAACTCAAAATTCAAACCTTCGGAATTTTCAAACGAATAGAACTTTTGACCGAGCTCCAAAAATTATGGGACCACATCCAGAGACTTCACTTGCCTACACAACCTATTTTTGGCTCACCCAAAACCCACTTTTTGTTTTAGCGGTCGGACCGGCCACCATGGCCGGTCGGACTCCTCCACGGGCGGTCTGACCGCCCGACACCACCGGGCCGATCACTGTGTGGTCCGACAAATTTGGAGCAAACCCGAAAACGCGAGATTTTGCAAACCAACAACGCCATTGCCAATTGACTCATCATCCTGAGATCGTGCACATATCCTCACGATATCCACAATCTCCCCCTTGATGAACACATTGGTAATTTTCAAGAAAATGTGGTTTTTCAAAATGAAAAGTAAAAATTCGCCGTTTTCGCATAAAGGCACAACTTGGTCCATAAGCAAGAAAAAACTTATTTACCGACCAAGCTGGCTTCAGAATAGTATAGGCAAATGAGATAAGGCAATGAAAGCACAAAAGGATTCAATTTCCAGAAAGTAGCCAAAAATCTCACTAAGGTCCATATGAAAGACAAAATGTTCTATTTGACCTTTGATCATTGTGAGTCTTCTTGAATTGCAAATCAGATCAGAAAAAGACAATGAGATCCAGAGACTCAACTCACTATGATCACAAATTTTCAAAAGGTTTTTTTTTTGTATGTTCTTTTATGAAACCTTGTATATTACCAAAAGCTCCAAACTCCAAACATTTTCTTCACAATCTTTCTCCCCCTTTGACAATGAATTCATCAAGATGCATGAAAAAGAAAGAGCATGAAGGAATGACTTTATTTTTGAACTTTAGTGAAAAGGAGCCATGACCATTATACATGTAGACAGTACAAGTATTATACCAAGCCATATAAAGAGAAGACGCTATATTCAATCATGGCAAAACGTAATCGCAAAGCTAAAACCAAGATAGCAAAGAATCGAGATTAACGAATTGAAATCATGAAAGGTTGCTCAAAATCATAGATTCACTCAAAGCAACCAAAAATGAGTCAAGCCATGTCTATAAGTAAAAAGAGACTCAAAACAAGAATTGAGGCATTTTGAGCATTAAGAAAATTCTTTTGAAGCAAAGCTCAAGCACTTAGCCCTTTTGGGCAATTTTTCTTTTCTTTCTCCCTTTTTGTCGTGCTAGATCTCAAGCCTTGCGCGACCATCTCAAGCGATAAGCTTAAAAGAATGATCTAGGTCATCCAAAACTCCCCCGAGTTCATGCCGAGTGCAATGGCAAGCCGCCTCATTAGAAAGGATTGGTGAGATCGCTTTTTCGCACGTAAAATCTCATTTTTCATTTGCTTGACTTAATAAGATAAAAGGCTCATTTTTCAACTCAGAATAAGTTCAAGACTCAATTCAACCTGTAAGACATGGCGAGAATCATAAGAGGATCACAAGATCCAACAAGACATGATTTGATTCAAATCTCTCACAGATACAAAGCTAGCAAGGCAAAGGCTAAGCCAAACACGAAGAGCCATAAAAGAAGTCTAGCAGGCTATCACTTGATATGACAAGGTATAGAAGATGAAATTTAGTCATACAAGGATAATAATCAAAGCTCCACTAATTTTATTATACAATGCAAGACAAATGAATTGAAACATGCATTATAAAACAATGAATGCAAAAGAGCAACTTCCCTCAAAACAGCCCAATAGGACTAATAACCCTAACTCTCCCCATAGCAAAGAAACGAGAAGAATCAAGAGCTTTAGTGAAAATATCCGCAAGTCGTTGCTCGACTCTACAAAGTAAAGCACAACATCACCTTTCTCAACATGGTCTCTCGTAAAATGAAATCGAATGTCAATGTCTTTAGTCCCGAATGTTGCACTCGGTTTTTGGCAATATTAATTGCGTAAGTGTTGTCACGTAAAAGAGGAACACTTCCCAAAGATAACCCATAGTCTCAGCAACAGGACAAAATCCAGAGAACTCGAGAGCAACCATCGGCGGTAGCTACATACTCGGCCTCACCAGATCTGGCAATGTAAGACTGCTTTTCTAGAAGACCAAGAAACAAGAGATGTGCCCAAGAAATGACAAGTGCCAGAAGTACTCTTCCTATCCACTCTACACCCGGCGAAATCAGCATCAGAAAATGCTCGAATTGAAAGAGCCGAAGAGGAAGAATACCAGAGTCCAAAATCAAGCGTATCTTGAAGGTACCTGAATATGCGGCGTACTGCTTGACGGTGAGAAGCACGAGGGGAAGCCTGAAAGCGAGCGCACAGACATACGGCGAATTGTATGTCCGCCCGACGTAGTAAGATAGAGGAGGGAGCCAATCATATCGCGATACTCCTTCCGATCCACCGACTCTTCATCCTCATCAGGGTCCAACGACGGTGGTTGTTGCAATGGGAGTAGACATTGGCCTACTGCTTCCCATATTGAAGCGCCGAAGAAGGTCCTTTGTATACTTACACTGGTGAACGAAGGTGCCTTCTTTCAGTTGCTTGATTTGAAGACCAAGGAAGAATGTCAATTCTCCCATCATGCTCATCTCAAATTCACTGCTCATAGAATCTGAAAATCTAGACACCAAAGCATGAGAAGAACCACCGAAAATAATATCATCCACATATATTTGAACCAACAAGAAATCACTGCCATGCCTGAGAGTGAACAAGGTTTTATCAACCATTCCCATTTTGAAATCATTTTCAAGCAAGAAACTCTTAAGCCTGTCATACCAAGCTCTAGGAGCTTGTTTCAATCCATACAGAGCTTTAGAGAGTTTAAAAACATGGTTTGGGAATTTTTGATTTTCAAACCCAGGAGGTTGCTTGACAAAGACCTCTTCTTCTATGAAGCCATTCAAGAAAGCACTTTTAACATCCATTTGAAAAAGCTTGAAACCCTTGGATGTTGCAAATGCTAAAAGAATACGAATGGCCTCCAATCTAGCTACTGGAGCAAAGGTCTCCTCAAAATCTAAGCCTCTACTTGGGAATATCCTTGAGCAACAAGTCTAGCCTTATTGCGAACAACCAATCCATCCTCACTTTGCTTATTTTTAAAAACCCATTTTGTTCCAATAACATGAGAATCAGAAGGTCGCTCAACTAAAAACCAGACTTTGTTTCTTTCAAAATTTTCAAGCTCTTCATGCATGGCATTGACCCAAGAGGCATCAGATAAAGCATGGGTGATATCTCGGGGTTCAAAAGAAGCGACAAAAGCAGAATGTGCATGGGAATCAGAAGAAATAAACTTGGAGCGAGTGACTCGCTCTTGAAGATCCCCAATCATCTGCTCAGGGGATGTTGTCGAATGCGAAGAGGTGCTCCCGGTGCGTATGGCCTCTACCCCATGAGTTGTGGAGGTAGGAACAGAGCCACTCGGATCGCTCGGTGGGGATAGGAGGCGGCCGCTCACCGACATCAAGTAGTAGTAGCAGCTCTCCACCCTCTCGAGGTAGCAGGAGGATGGTTTGAGTCTTCATCCTCGTAATCATCATCGATTTAAGATGCTTTCTTGAGTTTCGAAACTGTGTACCTGAAGCATCGGGTCTAGTACCAGGACTAGCCTCATCAAAAGTGACTTCGCAAGTCTCAACAATTTTGTTAGTATCAACATTAAAAACACGATAGCCACGAGAATGAGCAGATATCCAAGAAATATGCCATCAAAACATCTAGACTCAAATTTATCAAGATTGCCATGTTTAAGAATGAAGCACTTGCAACCAAAAATCTTGAAATGAGAGACCTTGGGAGAATGACCAAATCTAAGCTCATAAGAAGTCTTCCCAACCACGATCTCAAGAAAACCCTATTGGAGATATAACAAGCGTTAGAGATCGCCTCACCCAAAATCTCCTAGGAGTAGAATGCTCATCTAGCATGGTCCGAGCCATCTCTACAAGGGTTCTGTTCTTCCTTTCTACAACACCATTCTCACGAGGAACTCTAGGAGAAGAAAACGATGCTCAATTCCCTATCACAGAAGGTAGAAAAGAAGAATTCTTGAACTCATCCCATTATCACTCCTAATGGCTCTCAAAGCTCCAGTATATCAACAAGAATTCTAAGGACCAAATCTTTAAAGAATCCAAATGCTTCATCCTTAGAAGCAAGAAAATAAACCCATGAATACCGAGTAATCATCCACAACCACCAAAGACATACCATTTCCCACCACCGATCAACTCTAGAAGGACCAATCAGATCTAAGTGAAGAAGCTATCCAGTCCATCACCATTACTAAAGTAAGTGGTGGGTGGGAAGCAGACACCATCTTACCATGTCTACTGTGGTGAGCACACAAGATCTCTAATGACCTTCACCTAGGCAAACCTCTAATCAAGTCCTTGCAACCGACTCTAGACAAATGATCAAAACCTATATGCCCAAGTCTACGATGCCACAAAACAAGGTTATGAGAATCGAGGCTACAAGACACCTAGGACTGAAATGTAAGAAATGCTGAAATTTGCATGTAAGATCTTCTCAAATCTGAGATCTCAAAACAAGCTCACCCGAGGAATCTAGAACTCAGACTCACCTCTTTTAAACCTCACTTCTAGACCCTCATCAAGCAGCTGAGAAACAGATAGAAGATTATACCTCAGCTTACTTACCAAAGCGACGCCTTTTAGCATGAAGTTGTCGTTTACGCGCACAAAGGCCCTTTGCAACACGGTCCCGAGAAGCATCCCCAAATGTAATCAATTCATTGCGGATGCACGTGTGAGGGAGGAGAACCATCTAGAATCTCCACCATATGTCGAGAACACCCGAGTCAACAAGCCATATGTCCTCCTTCCTCGCACGACGGACCTAAAAGCACAATCGAAAACATCCGTGCCTCAAGATCAAGTTAGTGATAAATGATCGAGGGATCCAAAGATCGAGAAGCACGATGTCTAGGAGCAGCAGAGAAATAGTGAAACATGATCAGAACAAAATCATAAGGATGCACATGAGAATCACCTAGACCTCTCCAAACGATCTACCAAAAGATCGATACTCCCCTGTCTAGGTGCTACCCTGTCTCTCCTCACGATGTCCTAATCCAACATGCCGCCTAGACCCACCAAAAGAGTCTACAAAGTTCTCTACAAATCTAGGCCTATGTGTGGTGCGATAAACAGTCGCCTAGCTCTAGAGACTACATCCGAGAAGGGACTCCTCTAATGGATCTTAGGACGCCATCCTCTCTTTTCTCTCAAGTTTTGCTCTCCTGAGCGTAACTCAACAAGATGGCCTTCTTTCTTGCGTAGGTGCAATGGTATCGACCTTTTGAGGGTGCTGCATGAATGAGTGAAAGCACCTTTCTTGCCGTAAAGGGTTTGAGCAAAACCACCGGATTTGAAAACAACCCTGATGGCTTAGGAGGTTCTAGCTCAAACAAACCATTCTTCACAACTCTAGCAATCTTAGGTGGGTTTTTCTTGGAATGCTCTAGGGGTTGAAACCTAGACCACTATTTTTCACGCTCACCTTGGATTGATCAAGAATCATGTTGAGTTTCTTTTTCCACTTGAAAATTTCTCAAGAGTCACCTTGAGGTAATCATTCTCTTCATTAACTCCTCACATCTAGTACACTTGCTAGACTTGATTACCTCATTGCGCTTACTCTTAAGAAGGGCCACTTCCACTTTGAAGGCCTCACAAGACACACAATAGGATTCCCTAATCCTACTCAACTGCTTCTTTAAACTTGACTCTAAAAGCCTCTTGTATCTGACTAACCATGGTTTCAACTTCAGGATTCAAAACACAAGAGTTAGAATCAATAACCTTTTAGAAGCAGGAAAAGACATGGATCTTTCAATTTTAGCCTTTTCTTCCAGGGTCTTGTTTAAGGCTTCAATCTCAATTGTAAGCTTGGGACAATTTTCACAAGATGCAACTCTAGAGTAAATCAATGTTTCACATCTCTTGCATCTTAATCCTATTATCCTTACAATGAGAGCATGTGTGACTAGCATCAAACTTTTGCAATTCTTCTAAGGAACTATCCAATTTTAATTCTAGCAAAGCACAATTAGAGCAAGTTAAAGGGATAGCTTCCATGGCAGTCACATCAAGAGGAATGACATCTAAACAAGCAGATCTAGACTTGAAAGATTCTAGTTCATCGAGAGCATCTTTTAGTTGATTTGTGACAGAGGAATGAGCAGATTTCAAGCTTGTCAAATCTTTAAGCAAGCTAGTGCAGAATCACAAATATCAGCAGGATTGATAGATTTAAGCCTAACAACTTCAAGATTCAAATTTATCAATCATAATGTCCTGCTTCCTAATCATTTTTACTTGCTTATGCAATTTCGCTCAAGAAGCACCAAAGCCCTTTTCATATCGGCAATAGAAGGGCATACCTCATCGATCACCGAAAGGATCCTCATTATTGGAGGAGTCGCTATCGTGGTCGTTCTTGGCCATGAAACACATGCGGGTGAAGTCATGCGCCTTCTTCTTGCCACGAGAATCACTCTCGTCCCCTCCGCTTCCGAGTCCACATCGCTCATATTTACATTCTCAAGAGCGGCAGGACCCTACCGACAAACTTTCGATAGTTTGTCTTCTTGGGTTTTGCATCCTCTCCGGGGATGTCTTCGTGTCTCCTTCTCCTCCTTGCCCTTTAGCTTGGGGCACTGGAGCGAATGTGGTTTGGCTCACCACATTCAAACACGTGATAGGTCCACTCCTCCTCCTATTTCTCACCTTGTTGTACGCTCTTGTGAATTTGGTGGAAAGGAGGGCTAAGTCATCCTCGGGCAATTTCTCAAGTTGCTCATCACTCAAAGAATGTAAAGCGAGATAATGAAAAGCCGATGAGCTACAATCAAGAGAATCAAGAGCAACCCTTGGATTTGTCGACCACTAAAGCCATCGACTGTCTTGGGAGACGCGAGATAAAGTCAATCTCATGCGTCTTCAACCTCGAGTAGAGCTTATCCATGGTAAGCTCACTCATGACAATGTTGTCATTGATGGAAGTGATCTTCATACCCTGCACCTTCACATCAAGAGCACCTGTAAGTGGCGTGCATTTTCGCACTCGAAAATACCAAGTCAACAAATACGAGATCATGAAGAATTTTAGAGAATCTTCCCACGCCTCATCCAAAGACTCACGGTGCCTTTGTTCGATCTTCGAGTAAACCTTTTGAGCTGGTTCTGTCTCACTTCCTTGATCGCAGCGGACCCTTCGTGATAATCACAAAGTGTCCGCCAGATCTCGTGAGCAGACCGCAAGTGAGCAACACGCTCAAGATCTCGTGAGCAGACCGCAAGTGAGCAACACGCTCAAACTCAGATCGACTAAGGCCTTGGATCAAATAATTCCGAGCCTTGCTGTTGGCCTCCACATCCGAGTGATCGTATCGCCATCTACCGGCACGACATAAGGGTTTTTCACCTTTAGCCAAATAGCGTGCCCTTGAGCCTCGATACACGCTTGCATACGAGCCTTCCAGTATGCAAAGTCAACTCCCTCAAAAATGTGTGGCTTGGTTGAGTACTTGTCAGTCGCCATGGCTCCAAAGACCGGTTAAGATCTATAGAAAAGAGCTAACCGGCTCTGATACCACTTGTAGGACCGGAAAGGCGACTAGGGGGGGGGGTGAATAGGCGCTTTCAAAACTTTCTCGCCTAAGTCAAAACCAACACGAACTTTACTCCTTTAGCTATGAAAGCTAAGAAGTTCAAGCAGCACACAACGGAAGCCTTGTGTTGAATTTGATAAACCCCTCAAGCACACGACACAAAAGGAGAAAAGAACTCAATGTTCTTCACTGGACACGGGCGGTCTGACCGGCTACCACGGGCGGTCGGACCGACGGTCATCCAAATGTCCGACCGCAACTAACCAACCGGCCGTCGGACCGGTGGATACGGTTCGACCCGCCAAACCAATGGCTCGAATACACGGCGGTCGAACCGCCGTTGAAAGGCTTCGGGCCGGACCGGTAGAGTCCAAGATCAAAAACTCCACCCAAATCCAAAACGAAATTTGATCCAACTTTTGATTCAACCAATAAAACTTGACCAAATTTCTAGCACACCTTCCTAATGATATTAGAGACCTATTTCTAGCGACGATCCGTCAGATCCACTTCGCAGAATCGATCTCTTGAGATTTTACCAAATAGGTGCACAAACCCTAGAAGTGAGAAAATCTTGATTCAAGACTTGCTTGTGGGGGTTTGATGATCTAGATGACTCTAGGAGTAATCCCACACATCAAAGCAAGATAAAGTAGGCCAAGAGACCAAGTATGAACCTTTGAATCAAGGAAGCACCAAAAACATCCAAAAGAGAGAAGAACACAAAGGGAGCAATTGATCTTTCAATTAAGCATCACAAGATTGTTCACTCACAATAGATGCTTACAAAGCCTCTCCACAAAGGAGGGCAAGAGCTCAACAAGGAGCACACTCCAAACCCTAGTTCTCCTCTCCTCTCCTCCAAACCCTAGAAAAAGGAAGAAGGGGGTCTAAATGAATGCTTGGCTTGGTTTTCAACTCCCCCTTTCTATTTATACTAGAAAGCTAGGGTTTCCTTTTTGGGTCACTTACACATGGGACCCACATACAAGTAACTCTTGAAGCAATCGCCTGCTTCACCACGTGTAGGTTGATCAGCGGTTCTCATCGCATCGCCAAGCCTCTCTTGTCCGAATCCCATCGGAACCTCCCAGAGACTCGCATCGATATCCGCACCGCCTGATCCAACCAAATTGCATCGAACCACCTGCTCGATCCATCTTGTCCATCTCGCACCATGCTTGTGTCACACGACCTCACCCGTATCCCCGATCGCTCGACCTCGGCTCTCCAAGCGTAGTCCCGATCAACCCACCGCTGACGCCGTTGACTCGCAAGCCACCGCACAAAGAATAGACAAACAAATCGCTTCCGGAACAAGTTCTTCACAACTTGACCCACGCCGCCCCATAATGCAATACACAACAATAAAGCATTGAAGTTCATATGATAACACAATCAAAACCAACTCAATGCAACACTTGGCTACCCTTCAAGCCAATGCCGGTCTGACCGCCCCTCAGGGCCGGTCCGACCGATTTCATGCCGGTCGGACCGCTCCCACAACGGCGGTCGGACCGGTCCAAAGGACTTAGCCAAATTTTCAACTCAAAATTCCGAAACCTTCTGGAATTTTCAAACGAATAGAACTTTTGACTGGGAGCTCCAAAAATTATAGGACCACATCCAGGAGACTCCCCTCACTTGCCTACACAACCTATTTTTGGCTCAGCTCCAAAAACCCACCTTTTGTTTTAGTGGTCGGACCGGCCACCATGGCCGGTCGGACTCCTCCACGGGCGGTCTGACCGCCCGACACCACCGGGCCGATCACTGTGGTCCGACAAATTTGAAGCAAACCCGAAAACGCGAGATTTTGCAAACCAACAACGCCATTGCCAATTGACTCATCATCCTGAGATCGTGCATATATCCTCACGATATCCACAGTTACTTATAAATTAGCCTAATTAAAAAAAACTAATCTACTTCTATGTGCACAATATACAGCCTACAATCACAATTCAAATCAGTATACCGCATTGTTTTAAACGATCATATTCCAGCCAGTAGTACTATCTCATATGAAACAAGTGAAAAAACACTTCAGGAAATCCTTGAGATTAATCCTTACGATTTTCCAGTAAGTCTGCTCTTCTCGGTTTTTTCTTTACATCTTACTAATCACTTTACATAAACATGCAATCTTTAATTCATTTTTTGTTTGCAGCGTTCAGGCCTCACATGTACTGTTACTATCGCACGCTTAAGTGCTGGATAGACTTGGTTCTTTTTTCATGCAACAAATGCAAAGAAGAAATGCTGCACTCTGTGACACGATTCATACAGATGCTCTTCTTGTCCATGCACATCTGCTAAACCTAGGTACTCTTCTTAATCTCCTCATATAGTTGCTGAATATTTACTAACAACTATACACTGCACACTTCATTGTGCAATCACCACTCATTTCTTCACATTAATGCATCAATACCTACAGATATCTACCTCACATTTTCCTTACTTTGTTCTACTTACCTAACTTTGTACAAACTTACCTACATAAATACCAAGCTATCCTTTTTTAATACAACTATGGTCAAGTCTATTCATCGTTCCCTACACTAACCAATTCCATTTGCATCACCCTACTATACAATGACTTTTTCAAATAGTTACTACATCTACATGGTTACATAATTTTACCTTCTCTACTATTTATTTCTCTACTATACATCGAATACTCCTGTTCAGTAGATCTACATGATATTTTCCTATTTTCACCACACCTATACCACCAAAAATCAGTAGATTTACTTCTTTTGTCGTACTACTTCCTTCTGATATACATCCTTATACATGCTTACTTTCTTACTACGCTTTATAATTTTCCTTGCGTACTACATTACACCATTCTAAACTATACACACCATATCGTACTAAATTAGTACCAATACATAAACAACATTATACCATAGACAACTCCTCTATTTGTTTCCTAAACTACACATACCTACATTTTTGCTTCTTCGTACACATTACATATAATCATCTTATTTGTACCTATTACTTCTGTTCTACATTTATAGATACCAGCAGTACACAACCATCTCCACAATAAATTGTCCATTACCAAGGAGAACAAAACCTCGATGTATGTTTTAATCGTTTAATCATTTTTCCTATACTTTTCGATTTCACATTTGCCTGCACAACTATAACCGTTCATTATTTATTTCCACGAGACTAGATCACAGAAACCTCCCTCGCCAATCTCCACTACTCGAAAAAGACTTTTCGACACATCTAATGCGCCAACTCAGGTATTCTACTGTGCCATTTTTCTCTTGTTCCTCCGCCAAACACAAAAAACTACACACATTTGTTTTTAATTGACAAGAAAAAACTTATATAGAATTTTGTTACTACATATGCTGATGGAACATCAACACGATGAAAGCCCCCACTACACTGACGATTCAGTTGATCTTCAACGTCCTGAAAAAAAAACGTATAGTGTATGTCTTATGCAATACAAAACAACCCTATTAATTATTTACAATTACCATCTCTATTTCTTTACATATTGACTGTTTTTTGGCACTACCATTACAATCCCCTAACTTCACACATAATATATTCCACCGCAATACTATCTATTCATATACATTTATTACATTACCACCTCTCGATCGGTACATTTAACAAACACACCTCCCTATACAAAAAAAGGTTACTATTTACTTAATCACATATCTTCTCAAATAAACTACCTTTCCTTATTACACACAAAACACAAAAAAACATACCAAATATAGTACACTTTTTTTATAACCCTACTAGTGCTTACTACGGTACAAAAAATCGTTACACATCCTCATGTTACAATTGTTACAAACTACTACCTCTGCACTCCATTCTGTATTAATAGCTACCTTCCAGATAAAAATATATATATATAGCCATACTGTCTTCAATAGTGCGCAACTCAACAAGTTTTACCCTACTTTACAATAAAACACTACATAACCAACACATTTTTTCCGTCACATACTGCTTAGTATCTCATATTTTACCTACATACTTCTTAGTATCTCATATTTTACCTACAAATTCATTTGTTTTCCCCTATTTAGACAGCATCTTGCTTACACCACTTCTATTACGCAGCTCACCTTCGACTCCAACAACAGATGTTACAGATTCTACATCTACTGGTAAGACTCGCTCCACCAAAAAAAAAGATTTAAACACAGGTACAGTTCTTAGAGCCTCTTAACAAGCCAGACATATTATTCTTTATATTTAAACATCACTTTGCTATAGTGTTCGTACGCTAATATTAATCAACTACATTCACCCTAACTTATCTCTACTCAAACTGAAACAGGTTGCTAATGTTCTTCCGGCAACATCGCTGATGTTCTTCTGGCAACATCTTCTACGACCTGCCATGCCACAACTTTTACTTCCTCTTATGTCGCCCTCTATGTATTCTGCCTATTAATAGCACTAGTGCTATCTGCTTTCACATGCTGCTACCTAAAACATGCTGCTACATATTCACATGCTGCTACCTAAAACAAACTTAACAATACACCGTATTTACCACCTACAATGTACACACTGCCCTTTTACTACTGATCATCACTGTTGCTATTAGTCAACTCATAGTTTCTTTTTTTTTAAAGTCTATCAATTCTTCAGCTTCATTTATAACTAATTGCTTTGTACTATGCACCGCACCATACTTGAGGCTCATCATATAGAATCAGATATGTACTACATATCCTTCCTGTTACATAATTACATCAATTCGTTACTTTTATACAGTCTTGCTTCGTACCCAACTTTTATATATGTCCCTACTAAATAGCTCATCCTTACTCTTGCACAATCCAGTAGCCCCACCTATCAAAAACACATCTCCCACACCCTTTTGTTACACAGAAATTTGCTTTTTCATCAATTATTTTACACATCCATACTTAAACATAACTTCTTTTACTACTAAATATCCAGAGCGCGCACTTGCGCGCCAGGTATCTAGTCATTATTATAGAAAAACGGCTTCATTAATTGAGTATTTATACATTTATAGTTAATCTGGGCGCTACTAATTCACGAACCCACGCTGCAACGTTCCAACCGCACCGGTCAGATTTCAACACTTTGCACTGGACGCACTGCTGTCGTGGCGTTCCGAGAGCAATGCACAGGCAGCGTGCGCTGGCCGCTGTGTCGCGAGCCTGCACCTGGTGCCTTCCTCTCTGGCTTCGACGCCTGCTGCCACCGCTATCAACAGAAAAACAAAAAACACCACCTTTGAACTGAAATCATGAACTTTCAAAATGAAAGCTTTCAATTCGTGGGTTACACTTTAAAATCAAACCTTCAATTCGTCACTTTCAACTCCTGGTTCGAAGTTTCGATCACAAATTAAACTTTTAAATGCAACAAAAAATTGAAATCAGAACACTTTCAACTCACGGGATTTTGCTTCCATCGACAATGTTCATGCAGTGACTATTATTTCCGTTAATCCTTATGAATCTGATGATGTATATTCTATTATTCTGTAACCCAACAATGGATTAATTAAGAGTCTTCTGAAGGAGTCTACTTTCAGAGTCAATTTTAGATGTAAGTAGGATCTAGATAAGATCTTCTGGGAGAGATCGACCAATATACAACATCATTCACATTCCACAGCTAGTAATAATATTTCCTTACAGTGTCAACTGGAATACTTTTTTTTTAAAAAAAAAAAAGTTTACTTAGTGATATCTGTTTAAAAACTCCATATTTGAAAAACCCAAGATCAATTAGGAATTAAGCTTGGGCAAGCAAACCCACATAAATTCCCATTCCCCTGATCGTTTCTCTACTAGTACATATACAGAAATTATCCTACACGTGTGTCACAACCATGTGGCGCCTCCTGTGAGCGAGACTCTTCCATGTGCTTCTTGTTTCATAAGGATTTTCGGTATATCGTGACAGCATGCAGGTGCACAGCACCTTGTACAAGTCTACTGTACGTTACCTCACTGCGACGATCCAAAAACAGCGGGCCCCCGCACGATGCGTACCGCACCTTGTAGATATCGTCTTCTTCTTTTCACTCGGTACTGTAGCGGCGAGCATGTCGACGCTCGTGAAGGTGTTCGGGCCGCCGGGGTTCGCGAACGTGGCGCGGGTACTGGTGTGCCTGGAGGAGGTCGGCGCGGAGTACGAGGTCGTCGGCGTCGACGCCCCGGCCACACTCCCTAGACTATCGATCATTGTCTACTATGCACTTGTCTCTTTATCCCTTTAGAGCAGGATAGCGAAGTGGCGGTAAGACACTAAAGGCCACACTCCCTAGACAAATATGACAAGACACAACTCAAAATCACAACATCACAGTACTCACACCAAAACGACCTAATTAACCCAAAACTACCACACGCACTACCGCTGTCCTAGTAGTAAAATGGCTCTAACTTATTCATCCGAACTCCAAATTCAACCAACTAAGACTTTCTGAAATCCTCACAAAAAATCCCACAACTCCCTAGTTATGACTAATCTCCGATTCTACGTAGTCTGCCCAGTTTCGTCCCCAAAGACCGTCCCAAAATCTGTTAGGGCTGTCAACTTCATAATTTTATATCTTAAATTCTAAAACTTTAAAATATATGAACACTACCAGTTTAGGAAACTACACAAAATTTTCTAACTTATTAAGGTTATAACCATGTTTTAATTTTGCCATCTACTAGATGAAACTAACCCATCTTCACAACATCTGCCAGCTACGTCCAAATTCTGAACAGTGATCTTCCCGAGGCTGTAACTTTTCACTCGCTACTTCATTTCTAATGTTCAAGACCTTCCTGAAAAGCTATTGAGATTATCTAACTTTTTTATAAGTGGACCAACCTTTGAATCCGATCCTAAATACCCCCAATTGCCCCCGCAATATTCTGCATCTAACCTTGACGAACTATGACATACTTAAAATGATCTACAACCTTAAGAATTTCTAAACCATGGCAAATCCTAAGGATTAACACAGTTTACCCTTGATGAACATGATGGATCACAGAAACCCCACAATCTTCCTCTCTTCCTCTTCTTTTTCCTCTTCTTCTCCCTTCTTTCCCTCCTCCTTGCTCCTTCCCTCCTTCCTAACCTTCCTCTTCCCCTTGGCAGTAACCACCTAGGTAGTAGGGTGGTGCGGCACGGTAGGGGCAGCAATAGGGGCTGGTGGCCAGAGGAAGAGTAGCACATGGGGCCACCCCTGGGGTCTTATTTAAAGGCCAGGGGGCTGGAGGGTTATGGCTTGGATATGGTAGAGTTGGAAACAACTAGCATTGAATTTGATTCGGAATACACTTTTAATTCGAGTCAGTTTTCCACTTTACTTCTGTGCAGCGAACCTTTCAGAGGTCATAACTTTCTCTCCCGAATTTAGAATGGGCTTATTCTTCTTCTTTTTTTCCTATTTTGCTAACTCATAGTACTTCAACTTGCTATTTGAGCAGATTTTCTGAAAACTTGGATACTCTCCTTTGTTAACCTAGAACTAATGGTATACATACTAGTTACTAAGTTTGTATCTAAGTATCATGATTAGTCTTGCTTAGATACATTGACATGGTGGTAATAATTTGCCCTGACATCATTCAAAACTTGAAACTAGATTTAGGCAGTTGAGGTTAGAGTCTGGCTGGTATGTTTAACTAGATTTCAGAACAAAATAAAACCAAAAATAGATTCCGACTTAGGTGGCTAGAAAGCGAGGCGGGTGCTGCTAAAGAGCACGATAGAGTGGGTATAGGGAAGTACCCCTCGAGTCAATAAAGGACCGAGTTATTGTAACGACCTTCTCGTGTAAAAACAGTGCAACCACAAGTCTATAATGGGTACGACTTGACTAATTAATTTGTTCGTCTCAGTGTGGCTTCATCATTGGTGGGTGTGTAGCGTGGGTATGGGTAGGAGCCACAGGAAAACCGCATGGCGCAAATGGGATACCTCCTAGGGGCGCAGCCCAAACAGGTGATACCTAGCGGGTGGGGTTGCGTTGACGTGAGGCATTGTAAAGTCCTTATGATAGTCATCTTAGTTGCTCACCTATAAAAGTGTGTCAAGATGGATATTATAAGTTGATTGTCTCTTGTGGGTAAAGTGTACGAACTCAGCAGAGTGTAAAAACAATCTGGATAGCTGTGCCCACAATCATGGACGATGCTGAGAACTTACTCGAACTAGGTTTGATGTTTATAAAATAATTTGTGGGTGGGATGAAATGTCAGGATGAAGCCCGAAGGTTTGAGATGGCCTGATTGAGAACTAATGAGAAGTACGGGATGTGACCCGAGAGAGAATATGAGTATTGAGTGAATGGAGCCACTCAATGGTATAGGAGGTTATAACCTCCACTAGTATTTTATAACAAAACTCAATTTTGTTAAAACATGTGTTAGTTAAACATGCTAGGTCTTTGGATTTGCTTACTACTTAATCTATTTCAATAAGTGGTTTTATGGAAACAAAAGAACCACAAGCTATTCCATTGATCATCCTTGCATATTATATAATTGCATTCTGTGTCTTGGCTCGTGGTGTGCTATTGTATACTCACACTTGTTCAATATTATTATTTAGTAAGTGAGACCAAAGAAAGCGATGTGGGTGCTTATGAGCATTCGTCAAGACTGAAAATCAAGAAGGCCAAAGACTAGATTGCGAGCCCAGCTTGATTGCCTATAGCTATATCGTGAGGGTTCCACCGTTGCACTTTAAATTCGCTCGCTATTAATTCTTTAAAGGTATTTGGCTTGGCGGCAATTACAAAGTTAAAAGCCATAAAGTATATTTATATTTTGTTTAATATTATGCAATAGCTTTACATTTTCATGATATATATATTTGATATTCAATAATGTAATCAGAGACACTAACTATCGATGGGATCGGTCTTTGAATACGTAAGATCCCAAATTTGTAATTTGGGGTCTTACAATGGAGGGGAAAAATTTGTCCCCGAGATAATCAAATTTTGAGAGTTTTTGTCCAAAAAATCAAACTGCACTTCAAATTTTTAAAAAAAAATCTACATGGATAAGCTATTCTAGATCAACAACTAGACATTAAAAAACCATTTGCATGCATTCTCTGTTGCTTCTGTAACATTGAAGTGTCCACCAACCGGAATGAAACTATGAAAGACATTAGAAAATACAAAGATTCCAACTATTTGTACATCACACGTTTGTTATTGTTGTAATACCCTGAAACGCTTTTGAAAGAGAACGAAAAGGATTAGTAGGGTTTTCTGGAGAAAAAAAATAACTCTCTTGAGGACCTGTGTGTAATTAAACAAAAGAGGATAAATGGAAACGTGATGCTTTGGATTTTTAGAGGGGAGGGGAGTTGTTTCCCTACGGGAGGAATTGGATCTGCCGGGGTTAAAAGGGGGTGTGGGAATTAGAGGATCGAAATAACCAGAATCCTAGGTTTCCCCGTGCACCGCCGCCAAGGCAGCCGACCTCGCCTGCTGTTGGCCAGCGCGTGATGCCTGCTGGACGCCTGCCGTGTAGACACCGGGAGCATTTTGCCGGCTACATGAGTCATTTTGCCGATTGCTTTGCAAGTAAGAGAGAGAAGAAAGGATGGCCTGCTGTTGTCTTTGCTGTGCAACGGCAAGAGAGAGAGAAAAAAAAAGATGCAGAGGCTGGATGGTATGCTGCCACGGCAGAGGGAGGAAAAAAAATAAGCCAGAGGAAGGAAGGGAAAAGTGGGCAAGGAGAAGAGGATCTCGGGGGGAAATGGTGTTCCTCGTCGCGGTCTTTGGGGTAACGATTAAGATTTCTCTCTATTGTGTTATTTTTATTTGGAGATTAAAAATCGAGATTAGAGTTGGTATTAGCAATTTCTAGTCAAGGGAACAATTAATAGATCGGTTTATTTTGCTGTACTGTTGTATAATTATTTCGGGTACCGTATGGGCGTAATTTGAGGATGTCAAGAATTTTAGAATCTTTTCGTAAAATATTTAATCATGTTGATCGGATGATTAGATTTCGAATTACGAATTTTGTAAGCCTACTGTCTAGAGAGTTGTCGTCTTTTGATAGCATCTTGGTAATATGTAGATTAAAAATAGTAAATGAGATAATTAATATTTTTACTCAACATAAAAAGTGTAGATAATTTCTTAAGCGTTCCAAAGATCCTAAGAACATAATTTTTGGGCGAGTAGAACAGAAGTTGTGATAATGTTAGTGCTAGGACAAGGGTAATACGTCCGGTAGTTTTGGGTTAAAAAGGTCGGTTTGACGTAGGCGTGCTATTACGGTTGGAATAAAGTGTAGGAGTTGTAATGTATGATTTTTGAGATACGTTATGGATTGTTTTTCAAGGGAGTGTGGTCTCGTGTGCGTTGCCGCCGTTTCCCTCTCCAGCGTCACAAGGATATGGGGCAAGTGCATGGTAGACAGTGGTCATTGGTTGGTTACTGTATGCTTAACCATTTATTACCATTAAATTGATGTTATTTTATTTATTTAATTGCAAGCAATGTTAATGGTCATTATTTATTCCTTATTCTTGGATATGATATTGTTGGATAATGGTAATGTTGATGAAACGATGAATAATTGTGCATTCATAAGCATCATTGCATATGAGAATGTGGTCATGTTAATCACACCTCTACGGGAGTGGAAGAGGTCCCCGATCCTTCAAGAGGACGGGCTTGAGAGTGTGTCATCGATGGGTGAACACTCATGCTATACCGGTATACACAAAAAAAAGCGCATGTGGACATGTAGTGTAGAGATGCATGGAATGAAAGGTAGTCGATGATTGAGTATGAAATTAAAGAAAGAGAATTGAATGATTGAGTACGAGAATAAAGAAAGGAGAACCATTAATGTTAATAATGATATTGTGTATTGTTGATTAAGCATTGCACACTGCTTACTATTGTGCTTGTTGAGTCGTGGACTTACCTTTGCTCTACTGTTGTTTTTATGTGATCATTGACGATGCTTCTTGGGAAGGGTTAGCACCTGGAACACTACTTACACTCAGTTATTGGATCATTTGTCATGAGAAACCCTTATATCATTATGACGGAAAATCTTTTAGGACATGATAGATAATGAATAATCCTAGAAGATTGATTAGAGTTTGTTTATACATTCCATA
The DNA here is from genome assembly GCA_036346395.1 of Hsuehochloa calcarea. Classification (NCBI taxonomy): domain Eukaryota; kingdom Viridiplantae; phylum Streptophyta; class Magnoliopsida; order Poales; family Poaceae; genus Hsuehochloa; species Hsuehochloa calcarea. The sequence goes on from CM070594.1 coordinate 27,584,126, forward strand.
GAATTGGTTCTTTTGGTTTTGTGCCAGTTTTGGATTATCATTTTGCTATGCTTCTATGGTTTAATTATTTATGATTGTCAAGTCTTTATTAATATTTTATTGTGACCCGTGGATGGGCTTTGATAATGAGTTGCTTGCTGTAATATTATTTTAGGTTGATGCAAATTAAATTGTTAGGGTAGTTTAGTGGTATTCCAGGTTCAGTGTTGGGTTGGGGTGTTACAATTATTGCAGAGTTAAAGGGTGGTGATCATGAACAGAATTGAAGAAACAAGTGGTTTTATCATCGGAAATAGAACTGAAGAAGGGAGTTAAACACGACCCCAATTTTCCATCTAAAGCAGAACTAGAGAAAAATAAGAAGAAATCAAAACCGTATAGCATTATTTTTTGTCATCAAGAATTTGGATTTCCACAAGAACTCATTGGCTCCTCCCCTGCCGGAGCAGCTATCCCTGCTGCCGCCAAGTCCCAGCTGCCGTTGTCGCCCCCTTGCATGGGTCGCCGCCGCCCATGGAAATGAAGTGGGGAACAGGACGAATGGATGAGGGTTAGGGTGCTAGGGATAAGCTTTTGGGCCGTCGGACAATATGTTTAAAATGGGCCAGAGGGGCCGGTAGATTTCCTCTGAAATTATTTTCCCTAGTCGCGGCTACGTTGTAACCTTCTACACTGGCATTGTTTTTTTTTTTTTAACTGAAAACAGTAGGAGAGGCATTGTTGCGTCGTCCCCGGTGATGAAACCAAGCAAAAGCCCTCTTGTCTCTTCGTGAGCCCCTTTCGTAGCGGTGCGAATTTTGCTACCGAACAAAATACCGAATAAATCTATAATTTCATTTATTCAGTATTTTGTTCAGAAGCAATTTCAGATTTATTCGGTATTCAGTATTTAGTTCGGTTTATGGAGATCAAATACCATATAAGCCAATTAAACGAAAATATTTGTAGGCCATGGAGTTCCTTCCCTGAATAACGTAAGGCCTAAGATCCAACTCAGCCCCAAGACCTCATCCATCCATGCGAACATAGCACCACTCCTCCACGGTCCACCCTGACTCCACCCAGGCCCCAAGCGATGCCCGGGCTCCACCCGGTGCTTGTCGCGCGCAGCGCGCATACGTAAGGCAAGCGCATGCCTTGCGTGTCCATAAAAGGAGCCGGTGAGCTCTGAAGCGAGAGCGAAAAAAATTTCACGAGCACGAGCGAAAAAAATTTCACGCTCGAGAGCGAAGGAAAATTTTCACGGGGGAGAGAGATGAGCATTTCTTGGAAGAGAGGAAGAGAAGGGAGAAGCAAATAAGTTGTGCAGCCTGCTGCGAGCACCTAGAAAACGTAAGTGACATTCGCATCCGGTTATTGTTGTCGCAAGTTTTAGCAATGTGATTAGGATGTATTAAATAAACTGTAGCAACTGAGTAGTTATAGTTGTGTAGTCGATTTATTTTGACCTAGTGTTCGGGTGAAAAAGAATACTATGTCGTAGACCCTGCATGTCATTGGTGTAAGCTAGGTCTAACTCGGGTATGGAAACTTACAAATGCAATAAGGAATTCTGAAGTGATTTATTTTTTGCACTATAAATTCGAACTAGTTAAAAAAATGCATAACTACTTGAAATTAACTCCAAATTTAGGGAATCTAGTTTTGTTGGTTTTCTTTTTTTTTAATGTATGTTAACTTGGAATAGGTTTAAACCTTTGTAGTACCACAGGAAATTTCAGAAGTGGAACATAGAATAGGCTACGAATTTTTTTATACTACAAATTATATTAGCTTCAACATTCCATAGATAGAAAATCATACGAACTCCAATCGGGATTAAAAACCTGTACGACAAAACGCTCGTGTAAAGTGGGCATAACCAAATTTATAGAAGCATTCATTTGGAAATCCCATAAATAATTCGATGGTTTCATATGCACATGTGTTAGGTACTTTATGGTGGAAATTCAAGATCTGTTCGTGTTCCACGGGGACGCTCTCGTACGCGACGGACCGTACGATGCAGACCTATCAAATTGTCACCAGACCGTGATCCGGGCGCCTGCTCTGAAAGACATGAGCCTCTCGGAGCTAAGGTGGTGCGTATGTTCTGCGTTCGATCGCGCCACTGGAATGAAGAAGCTGCGCATCGAGGCGTTGTATGCCTCGGTGGTGGGTGGTGCACACGAGACCGTTTGGCAACTTATGAAAGTCACATGTGACGCTTCATGGGCCAATTACATGGGGGTTGTTTGCAACCCCGCTGCTGCGATATATGCGTGGCCGATGGTCTACGTTCAGTTCTTGGAGAGGATGGGGACATCCAGCGCCGGTGGTTCCGGTGAAGCTGCTGGTGAGAAGGAGCCTGCGTTGGTTTCCGGTGTTGGAGGAGACGTGGGTGATGGAGACCTAAGGAGGCGTGCCATCAATTTCAAGCCCAACGAAGGAGCGGAGAGATGGTGGTTAGCCCGTATTGATTGTCACGAGTACGTGGGCGACCAGGTGGATGAGGTGGAAAGCGAGGCGAACGTGGAAACCACTAGTTCGGAAGACGACGAAGACGGAGAAGTTGCTACTGGAGGAGGTGCAGTTGGTTTTTTTGTGACCACTGATATTTTTTACGTCCCCTCACGACTGGACGACGTTGCAACGACATCGCTGGTTCTGCCACGTCCGTAGGGGGCTGAGTGGGGGTTCAATGAGGACACCCTGCTCCTAGGCTAGCGCTTCCCTAACAAGAGCGTCGCACAGCATGCTATTGCTAGATACGCCGTCAGCCGCTGCCCAAACAGACCCACCACAAGCAGTGCATCGTAGCGAGCAAGATATCATCACTGAGTCGTGATGTCGTGTGCTTATTTTAATGCCTTGAATGAGTTGTGTTGTTGTTAATCCATGCCTTTGTGTACGGACGTAATGTTATGTTGTCTGGGTCATTTGTGAACTCACTGTGGTCATATGTACGGTTATGTTGTTAACTTTTTTATCGTATGTTTCGCCTTGTTTTTCTGTGCCACACAATATATTTTACATGCGGACTAACATGTTGTTTCCTTGACGGCAGGAGATGGCGCAGCCTCTAGTTAACGACACGTACGAGCTGCTCGACCCACGCTGGGATGGGGGACACCGTTGCCGGGCGTGGTCCGCCGGCGTCGACCCTCCGAGCCAGTTCCTGAGCACCCCCAGAGAGAGGTGGCCCCTTGACGAGCGGTACATCCCCAGGCTACGGGAGACCGGGCTCCTACCCCTTGCCCAGATGTTGGACCTCCCGCACGCGTTGCAGTTTTACGCAGCACTCTTGTCTGCGCTCGTGGACCGTTGGAGACCGGAGACTCACACTTTCCACTTCCGGTGGGGGGAGATGACCATTACTCTAGAGGATGTGGCTCTGCTTACAGGTCTACCGCTGCATGGTCTTCCAGTAGTGCCACCTCTGAGGGCAGTAGACCGGAAGGTCCGTTTGGCCGACAGATTCGGTCACCCGATTCCTGCGAACGCGTCGGGTGTGCCACATTCCTGGCTGCGGGAGTACATGACCTGCCCCGTGCATGCGACTGTGGAGGAAGTGAGGACACACTTAGTCGCGTACCTTTTGTTCCTGTTCGGATGGATCCTGTTTCCTACCACTCAGGGAGACTGCGTGTACCCCAGCTACATCCATCTGGCAGAGTCTTTGGCGGATGCCTCGCCCGACGAGGTTCCACAGTACAGTTGGGGCTCCGTAGTGCTTTGCGCCACCTACCGAGGGTTGTGCGATGCTTGTCAGCGCAGCACGGGCGGGGAGCCAGTCCTCGCGGTATGCTACACCCTGCTACGGTTATGGTCGTAGGAGCACTTTATAGTTGCCCAACTGTACTTCTGTAACACCGTGCACCCTTACCCGGTGACCGCCGAGCTTTACGGGAACGCTGGAGGCAACGACCCCGTCGACGGTCCTACGATGGGAATTTTTCAAACCATGGTAAAAATCCAAGCTATAGTAAATTCAAAGAGTAAGGAAAATTTCAAGCTATGATAAATCTAAAATCACAGACGGTTCTTAATACAAACCGTCTATGATGAGTATCATCATAGACGGTTTGTATTAAGAACCGTCTGTGATGAGATGCTTATCACAGACGGTTCATGATATGAACCGTCTGTGATATGTCATCACAGACGATTTTTGTATAAAACTGTCTATGATACTCTTGTTTTGTTGGCCGGGAAAACAAAAATTTACACTTAATGGGAGGGCTACCGAAAATCTCTTTATATTAACAGAGTCCTCCATCTCCTCCTTTGCCATATCCATCTCGTCCTCTGCCATTTCTCCTCTGCCATCTCCGTCTCGCCCTGACCTTGCGCTCCGACCTCCCCCGAGCTCGTCGCCCACAGCCTCCTCCACCTTGCCCCAGCCTTGTCGTCGTCGGCCTCCCACGACCTCATCGCCCCCGGGCCTCCTCCACTCGTCGCCCTGTCCTCCCCTGAGCTCGTCGCCCGCGGCCTCCTCCACCTCGCCCCGGCATCGTCGTCGCTGGCCTCCCACGACCTCGTCGCCCCAGTCTCCCACGACCTCACTCTCTCCACTGCCCCCTTTTGCTCTGTGATGTGGATTACTACTGTGATGTGTTAGTGCTCTGTGAATGGACTGAGTTGATGCTACTATGATACTGGTGATAATGTGTTATTTTTAGTGCTCTGTGAATGAATTGAGTTGACGCTACTGTAATGCTATAGCTATTGTGGGAAAGCTAACAAAAAGTTCAATCCGAAAATCCATATCAGATTCATTTGCGAGGCTCGGGAGGCTCCAGATAAAGTGAAAACCCGTTTTTTTGTAATAGAAAAATCTATCACAGACGGTTCATAGTAACTATCATAGACGGTTCGTGAATAGAACCGTCTGTGATAGCCTTTTTCACCGACCGTTCAAAAACCGTCCCCGATGACCTCATGTCATCACAGATACATAAATTCAGACGGTTCAAAAACCGTCTGTGATGAGGTTTTGTATAGTAGTGTCAACAAATCATGCCAACAACACGGGCTAACAATACGGTAAATATCCATATATGGTAATTATTTGTAAAAACCTACCAATGCTAAAATATCTGCCAGAAAAAAGTGAACAAATTATCAAGTCAACATGCACTGAGCTGGAGTAGTTGTTACATGTATGTAATTAGATTTGTTTTCTTCTTATCCTCATATGCTGCATGGAAATTGATATTTATCTCATTATTCATTACTATGCTTAACTTGACATTCGCATTATTTGTTATATATTAAAATGTTGATATAGCTATATCTCCTAAACAACTTGCAATAACGTTCTTACTATTTGTTTCTTATGCTCATTACTATGTTCAAATTGTTGTTGATTTTGAATAAAGATAACTATGGAAATCAAATAGTCGCAATGAAAAAAAAATCAAATTACGCTACAATAGTTCACACTACATAGAGAATTATGAAATGTTACAATCGAAATTTAGGTACAGGCAAGATGACAGAGGACTTTAAATAATGTCCCTAGAAAGTTGAAAAGGGATTCAAAATCGTCAAAGGTTTGATAAGGGCATTTCTTTCTTCATGGTCCCAAGTAGTCAACAACTCCAGTTAACCACAGTGGTATCATCTAGCTGAGGTGTCATGCCAATGCCGATTGAAGACAAGTTAATAACTTTCCGATTGACAAGATCGTACGCTGATGGTGTTCAAGCTACCGTCTTTCTCTACTGTGCAACTAATTGGGTAGAGCGTGTTAAATATATGAGTATTTTGTGAATTACTTTAATTTAAAAATATACTAGATAAATTATTGATAATACTGTAGCCTTTTTCATAAAGCAAATAATCATGAACACCATAGTCATACGAATTTCTAGAAGAACAGAAACTAGTACTCATATCTCAGTATTCAAGACAACAACTGATAATAAAGCTAAACAAACAACAAGTGTAAGATAGATATACCCAGAATCAGTAGACGGAACAGCAGCAGCAGAAGTATTGGTTAGGTCGTCGTTCGCCATGGCGTAGTGGTAGTAGTCGTGCAGATGATGTAGATGAAGCAGAGGATCGGATGATGACGAAGCAGCGAGCAGTCGCGCGAACGCTCTCCAAAAACCTTATTCATCTTCGCTCGTGCAAGCCTTCAAAGACGGGGGTTCCGGAGGCCTACTCTCCCGGTTCGACCGTACACGCGCCTTGCGGGATGGAGATCACTACACACAACATCAACAGACTCGAGAATTCTTCTTAGTCTCTCGTGGGAGTGAATTGGAGAAGCAACTGAGCACAAACAGTTCTCTGTTCTTGTAATAGCCAAAAACCAAAAACGAAGAGGCAGAGACCAGAGAAAACGGTTGCCATCAATCAGTGCAAACCGCAACCATAACTTACTGGTAACTGAACCGTTACTGCCAACCATTCGTTAATGCTATTACTTCGAGTCGGTGCGTTTCGATTTTCGAATAGATAAAGAAAAACGCGCCCGCACCCAACGCGCGTGTGTTGGCTTTCTCCAATTCCACAAGGGGGGCTACCACGTTCCACCTTATAAAGTGGTGTAACTTCCCTTCAACTCTCCATGAGAGACTAAGCAATTTTAGCACGTGCACATGGGCCTTTGAGATTCTCCAGGAATTAATTAGAATTAAAAATAGGGCCCAGCCTGTATTAATTCCTACAACCCCCCACCAAATCTCAAAGACACATGTCAAATGCCCTGATCCATAGTATTATTTTAATATACCAGTGTTTCGATAGAGACCGATTAAGGTTGAACATCCATCTAGAACAGAAGCTACACTTATCCATAACTGCACAATGGACTAAGCCTTGAATTGACAGTTTTGTGTGAATAAGTTTCACTTAAGTCCTTAACTGATACTAGACTGTCATGCATCCCCGCGGGTTGGAGCATATAAGTCACACTCCTGGCTTATTCATGAGCTTCCTAGAGATTACCCTATCTCATAGACTGCGACTAGCAGTCGGGCTCATATAGGTGTGTTCTTTCAAGACTGCTCTGTAGGACAGCAACTTTGCTTAAACAAGCCACATAACACATTAAGATAAAAATCAACCTGCCATACAGATTTAGCAGAGAATTGCATCTCCAATGGAGTGAGTCTGTAAAAGTACTCTCCTCCCAATTAACTAATAGCTTATTTCGCCAATCCTACTTCACGGGATCTCCGATCACATAGGATGGGTTGCCACTATGGTATAACTCACGTGGGGTCTCAAACCTATCTCCCTCGATGCATTGTCTATCACATTCCGTGATAAACCCTTTGTGAAGGGATCTGCTAGATTCTTAGCTGTTTGGATATAATCCAAAGCTATTACTCTGGAGTTTCTCATTTTCCTGACAGACTTCAGTCTCCTCTTCACATGTCTTGATGCTTTCATATTATCCTTAGAACTGTTCACTTTGACAATCACAGTTTGATTGTCACAGTTCATCAGAATAGTCGGTATCGATTTTTTCAACCACTGGCAAATCCATAGAGAGCTCACGAAGCCATTTGGCTTCAACAGTGGCAGTATCTAATGTTGTGAGTTCTGCTTCCATTGTTGACCTCGTTAAGATGGTCTGCTTGCAAGGCTTCCATGAAACAGCGCCACCTCTAAGTGTGAAGATGTGGATATCGTGAGGATATGTGCACGATCTCAGGATGATGAGTCAATTGGCAATGGCGTTGTTGGTTTGCAAAATCTCGCGTTTTCGGATTTGCTCCCAAGCCGCCGGACCACAGCGGTCCGATCAGCGGTGTGTCGGTGATCGGACCGCCGTGGAGGAGTCCGACCGCCATGGTGGCGGTCCGACCGCCATATTGAAAGTTGGTTTTGAGCCGAGCCAAAAATAGGTTGTGTAGGCAAGTGAGGAGTCTCCGGATGTGGTCCCATCATTTTGGAGCTCCCAACAAAAGTTCTATTGAGTTGAAAATTCCAGAAGGTTTCGGAATTTCACGCTTGAATTTTGGCTAAGTCCTTTTGACCGGTCTGACCGCCGTTGTGGGAGCGGTCCAACCGGCCTGAAATCGGTCGGACCGGCCTTGTGGGGCGGTCAGACCGGCGATGACTTGGAGATGAGCCAAGTTTGCATTGGTGTGTTTTGATTGTGATTAATGTTTGGTTATCAATGCTTTATTGATGTATATTGCATTGCGGAACTAATGTGGGTCAAGTTGTGAAGAACTTGTTTCCGGAAACGGTTTGTTTGTCTATTGCTGTGCAGGTGGCTTGCAGGTCAACGACGTCAACGGTGAGTGGATCGGGACTACGCTTGGAGAGCTGAGGTCCAGAACGATCATGGATACCGGGTGAGGTCGTGTGACTCAAGCATGGTGCAGGATGGGCAAGATGGATCGAACGGGTAGTTCGCTGGTTGGATCAGGCGGTGCGGATATCGGTGCAAGTCTCTGGGAGGTTCCGATGGGATTCGGACAAGAGAGGCTTGGCGACGCGATGAGAACCGCTGATCAACCTACACGTGGTGAAGCAGGCGATTGCTTCAACAGATGTTGTGTGTGGGTCCCATGTGTGAATGGGTCCCAAAAGTGTAACCCTAGTCCTCTCCTATAAATAGAAGGGGGGAGATGTAAAACCTCTTTTTGAAGCTTCCATTTGATTTTCCCCTTCCTTTTTCTAGGGTTAGGGTTTGGAGAGGAAGAGAGGGAGAGATTGTGATTGCTCCTTGGTGAGCTCTTGTCCTCCTAGAGGGAGTGGCTTTGTAAGCATCTTGTGAGATCAATCAATCTTGTGATGCTTGCTTGAGAGTTCATTTGTCTCTCTTTTGTGTTCTTCTCTCATTTGGATGAATTTGGTGCTTCCTTGATTCAAGTGGTTAAACTTGGTCTATTGACCCACTTTGTCTTGCTTTGATGTGTGGGAGTACTCCTAGAATCTTTTAGACCATCAACCCCCACAAGCAAGTCTTGAATCAAAGATTTTCATATTTCTAGGGTTTGTGCACTTCTTTGTTAAATCCTTGAGAGATCGATTCTGGGAAGTGGATCTGAAGGATCGTCGCTAGAAATAGGTCTCTAATATCATTAGGGAGGTGTGCTCGAAATTTGGTCAAGTTTCATTGGTTGAATCAAAAGTTGGATCAAATTTCGTTTTGGTTTTGGGCTTCATTTTTCAGTACTGGACTGAACCGGTCAGACCGGTGTTGCAACGGCGATCCGATCGCCGTATTTTCGCATCATTGATCTTGCGGGTCGAACCGCTGTCCACCGGTCCGACCGCCAGTTAGTTGCCGGTCAGACCGCTGGTTGAACGTCGGTCAGACCGCCCCTGGTAGCCGGTCAGACCGCCTGTGCCCAGATCTGCCCTTTGAGATTAAGTCTCCACTTTTGTGACGTGTGGTTATCAGGGTTATCGAATTCAGCACAAGGCTTCCACTGTGCGCTTACTGATCTTCTTAGATTTCATAGCTAAAGGAGTAAAGTTCGTGTTGAATTTGATTTAGGCGAAAAAGTTTAGAAAGCGTTTATTCACCCCCCTAGTCGCCTTTACGGTCCTACAAGTGGTATCAGAGCCGGTTAGCTCTTCTCATAGATCTTAACCGGTCTTTGGAGCCATGGCGACTGAAAGATATTCAATCAGGCCACATGTTTTTGATGGAGTTGATTTTGCTTATTGGAAGGCCCGAATGCAGGCCTACATCGAGGCTCAAGGGCACGCAATTTGGCTTAAGGTGAAACACCCTTATGTCGTGCCAGCCGATGACAATTTGATCACTCCAGATGTGGAGAACAACAGCAGGGCTCGGAATTTTTTGATTCAAGGCCTTAGTCGATCGGAGTTTGAGCGTGTCGCTCATTTGTTGTCTGCTCATGAGATCTGGCGGACTCTTTGTGATTATCATGAAGGGTCCACTGCGATCAAGGAAGTGAGATGTAACCACTAAAGAAAGCATACTCAAGATCGAGCAAAGACACGTGAATCTTTAGATGAGCTGTGGGGAGATTTTCTAAAATTCTTCATGATCTCCGCGCTGTTGATCTTGTATTTTCTGAGTCTGAAAATGCACGCCAGCTTTTGGGTGCTTTGGATGTGAAGGTCTGGGGAATGAAGATCACTGCCATAAATGACAACACTGTCATGAGTGAGCTTACCATGGATAAGCTTTACTCTAGGTTGAAGACGCATGAGATTGATTTTATCTCGCGTCTCCCCATGACTGATTCGATGGCTTTAGTGGTCGACCAATCTAAGGGTAGATACTCTGATTCTTTTGATGTTAGCTCATCTGGCTTTTCTTTGTCTGCTTTGCATTCTTTGAGCGATGAGCAACTTGAGAGACTACCTGAAGATGATTTAGCCCTCCTATCCACAAAATTCACGAGAGCTTACAACAATGTGAGGAGTAGGAGGAGAGGTGGACCTATCACATGTTTCGAGTGTGGTGAGCCAAACCACATTCGCTCTAGATGCCCCAAGCTGAAGGGCAAAGAGGAGAAGGAGTCACAAAGACATCCTCAAGCGAGGGATGCTAAGTCCAAGAAGACAAACTATCACAACTTTTTCAGCCGAGTCCTTGAAGCTCTAGAGGATGTGAGCATGGAAGATGTGGACTCGGAGATGGAGGACGACAAAAGTGACTCCCGTGGCAAGAAGAAGGCACGTGATTTCACAGGCATGTGCTTCATGGCTAAGAACAGCCACGACAGCGACTCCTCCAACAGCGATGATCCTTTTAGTGATCCCGATGAGGTATGCCCTTCACTTCCTGGCATGAAAAAGGGCTTTGGTGCTTGCTGAACAAAATATGCATAAGCAAGTTAAATTGATTAAGAAACAGGATACTATGATTGATAATTTGAACCTAGAAGTTGTTAGGCTCAAATCCATTAATCCTGATGATTTCTATGAATCATGCTCTAGCTTGCTTAATGAATTGTCAAGCTTAAATTATGCTCATTCCTCTGTTGAAACGCAATTGAAAAATGCTCTTTTCGAACTAGAATCTCTCAAGTCTAGTTCTGTTTGCATGGATGCCATTCCGCCTGGTGTGACTACCTTGGATGCTATTCCTTTAACTTGCTCAAATTGTGCTTTGCTAGAATTAAAACTGGATAGCTCTTTGAAAGAATTGCAAAAATTTGATGCTAGTCACACTTGCTCTCATTGTAAGAACAATAGGATTAAAATGCAAGAGTTGACCAAAATGGTCGTTTACTCTAGAGCTGCTTCATGTGAAAATTGTCCTAAGCTTACAATTGAGATTGAAGCTTTAAACAAGACTCTTGAAGAGAAAGCTAAAATTGAAAGATCCATGTCTCTTACTGCTTCCAAGAAAGTTATTGATTCTTCCTCTTGTATGTTGCATGCTGAAGTTGAAACTGTAATTGGTAAGATACAAAAAGCTTTTAGAGTCAAATTTAAGGAGCAGTTGAATAGGATTGGAGAGTCCTATTGTGTGTCTTATGAGGCTCTCAAAGTAGAAGTGAATCTTCTTGAGAGCAAACATGTTGAGGCAATCAATTCTGAAAAGTGCTCCAATTGTGGAGCTTTGGCAAAAGAGAATGATTATCTCAAAATGACTATTGAGAAGTTTACTAGTGGGAAAAAGAAACTCAACTTGATTCTAGATCAATCCAAGGTGAGTGTGAAAAACAGTGGCCTAGGTTCTAAGTCCCTAGAGCTTTCCAAGAATCTATCACCAAAGATTGCTAGAGCTGTGAAAAGTGGTTTGGTTGAGCAAGAACCTCCTATGACTTCAAAGAGTGTTTTTAAATCTGCAGGTTCTGCTCAAACTCTTTCTAGCAAGAAAGGTGCTTCTGTTTCTCCTGTACGGACCCCTCAAAAGGTCAAGTACCATTGCACCTTCTGCAAGAAAGAGGGCCACACTGTTGAGTTTTGCTTCCGGAGAGCAAAAATTGAGAGGAAAGAGAGAATGAGCACTTTGAGATCCATTAGAGGAGTCTCTTCTTCAGTTGTAGTCTCTAGAGCCAGGCAGCCTATTCAGCGTACCACATATAGGCCTAGATTTGTAGAGAATTTTGTTGACTCTTCTGGTGGGTCCAGGCAGCAGTTTGGCTTTGGATATCGTGAGGATAGACCACGGGTAGCACCTAGACAGGGGGAGTATCGGTCTTTTGGTAGATCGTTTTGGAGAGGTCCAGGTGGTGCTCGTGGGCATTCTTATGATTTTGTGCCTAATCATCTTTCTGCTGTTTCTTTTGCTATTCCTAGGCATCGTCCATCTCAGTACTGGACACCTAGATCTTTTATTTCAAATCCCAGTACTGAGGCATGGATATTTTGAGGGAATTTGCTCTTTTTGCATTCATTGTATCATAATGCATTTTCATTTCAAATGTCTTGCATTGCATAATAAAACTTGTGGAGCTATGATTATTATCCTTGTATGGCTTGTTTTCATACTCTATACATTGTCATATCAAGTGATAGTCGGCCAGACTTCTTTTATGGCTCTTCGTGTTTTGGCTTAGCTTTCTCCTTGCTAGCTTTATATCTGTGAGCAATTTGAATCAAATCATGTCTTGTTGGATCTTGTGACTAGTTTTGCTCTAGTGATCCTCTTATGATTCTTGCCATGTCAAATAGGTTGAATTGGTCTTGAACTTATTTTGAGATGAAAAATGAGCTTTTTATCTTCTTAAGTCAAGCAAATAAAAAATGAGATTTCCTGTGCGAAAAAAACTGATCTCACCAATCTTTTCTCATGAGACGGCTTGCCATTGCACTAGGCATGAACTCAGGGGGAGTTTTGGATGACCTAGATCATTCTTTTAAGCTTATCGCTTGAAATGGTCGCGGCAAGGCTTGAGATCTAGCACAGTGAAAAAGTCTTTTTTAGAGAATGCTCAAAATGCTAAGTGCGTGATTTTTGCTTCAAAAGAATACTCTTAATGCTCAAAATACCTCAGTTCTTGTTTTGAGTCTCTTTTTACTTATAGACATGGCTTGACTCATCTTTGGTTGCTTTTAGTGAATCTATGATATGGAGCAACCTTTCATGATTTTAATTCTGTTAATCTCAGATTGCTGCTATTTTGGTTTTAGCTTTGCAGTACATGTTTTGCCATGATTGAATATAGCTTCTTCACCTTATATGGCTTGGTATAATTCTTGTACTGTCTACTTCGATAATGGTCATGGCTCCTTTTTCTAAATTTCAAATAAAGTCAGTTCTTCATGCTCTTTTTTTTCCCTTGCATCTTGATGAATTCATTGTCAAAGAGGGAGAAGGAATAAGGATTGAAGAAAATGCTGTTTTGGAGCTTTTGGTTTACATAAAGTTTCATACATCAAAGAACACACATAAAAAAAAAGTGAACCTTTTGAAAATTTGTGATCACATTGAGTTGAGTCTCTGGGTTTTATTGCCTTTTTTTCTGTCTTAATTGCAATTGAAGAAGACTCACAATGATCAAAGGTCAAATAGAATATTTTGTCTTTCATATGGACCTAAGTGAGACTTTTGGCTACTTTCTGGAAATTGAATCCTTTTGTGCTTTCATTGCCTTATCTCACTTGCCTATACTATTCAAGCCGCTTTTGGTTTCCTAGGCTTTTTCTTGCTTATGGACCAAGTTGTGCCTTTATGCGAAAACGGCGAAGTTTTTACTTTTCAATTCGAAAAACCATATTTTCTTGATAATTGCCAATGTGTTCATCAAGGGGGAGATTGTGGATATCGTGAGGATATGTGCACGATCTCAGGATAATGAGTCAATTGGCAATGGCGTTGTTGGTTTGCAAAATCTCGCGTTTTGTTTGCTCAGTCGTCGGACCACAGGTGCGTCGGATCGGGTGTGTCGGCGATCGATCGCCCGTGGAGGAGTCCGACCGGCCATGGTGGCCGGTCCGACCGCCATATTGAAAGTTGGTTTTGAGCCGAGCCAAAATAGGTTGTGTAGGCAAGTGAGGAGTCTCCGGATGTGGTCCCATCATTTTGGAGCTCCAGTCAAAAGTTCTATTGAGTTTAAAATTCGGAAGGTTTGAATTTCACGCTTGAATTTTGGCTAAGTCCTTTTGACCAGTCTGACCGCCGTTGTGGGAGCGGTCCGACCGGCCTGAAATCGGTCGGACCGGCCTTGTGGGGCGGTCAGACCGGCGATGACTTGTAGATGAGCCAAGTTTGCATTGGTGTGTTTTGATTGTGATTAATGTTTGGTTATCAATGCTTTATTGATGTATATTGCATTGCGGAACTAATGTGGGTCAAGTTGTGAAGAACTTGTTTCCGAAGCGGTTTGTTTGTCTATTGTCAGCGTGTGGCTTGCGTGTCAACGACGTCAACGGTGAGTGGATCGGGACTACGCTTGGAGAGCTGAGGTCCAGAACGATCATGGATACCGGGTGAGGTCGTGTGACTCAAGCATGGTGCAGGATGGGCAAGATGGATCGAACGGGTAGTTCGGTACAGCTGGTTGGATCAGGCGGTGTAGATATCGGTGCAAGTCTCTGGGAGGTTCCGATGGGATTCGGACAAGAGAGGCTTGGCGACGCGATGAGAACCGCTGATCAACCTACACGTGGTGAAGCAGGCGATTGCTTCAACAGATGTTGTGTGTGGGTCCCATGTGTGAATGGGTCCCAAAAGTGTAACCCTAGTCCTCTCCTATAAATAGAAGGGGGGAGATGTAAAACCTCTTTTTGAAGCTTCCATTTGGTTTTCCCCTTCCTTTTTCTAGGGTTAGGGTTTGGAGAGGAAGAGAGGGAGAGATTGTGATTGCTCCTTGGTGAGCTCTTGTCCTCCTAGAGGGAGTGGCTTTGTAAGCATCTTGTGAGATCAATCAATCTTGTGATGCTTGCTTGAGAGTTCATTTGTCTCTCTTTTGTGTTCTTCTCTCATTTGGATGGATTTGGTGCTTCCTTGATTCAAGTGGTTAAACTTGGTCTATTGACCCACTTTGTCTTGCTTTGATGTGTGGGAGTACTCCTAGAATCTTTTAGACCATCAACCCCCACAAGCAAGTCTTGAATCAAAGATTTTCATATTTCTAGGGTTTGTGCACTTCTTTGTTAAATCCTTGAGAGATCGATTCTGGGAAGTGGATCTGAAGGATCGTCGCTAGAAATAGGTCTCTAATATCATTAGGGAGGTGTGCTCGAAATTTGGTCAAGTTTCATTGGTTGAATCAAAAGTTGGATCAAATTTCGTTTTGGTTTTGGGCTTCATTTTTCAAGATCGGATGAACCGGTCGATCGGTGTTGCAACGGCGTCCGACCGCCGTTTTCAGACATCACCGTCTTCGCCGGTCGAACCGCTGTCCACCGGTCCGACCGCCAGTTAGTTGCTGGTCAGACCGCTGGTTGAACGTCGGTCAGATCGCCCCTGGTAGCCGGTCAGACCGCCTGTGCCCAGATCGTCTCAAGAGCATGCCAATGATCATCTCCCGGATTGGAAACAAAATGGCTTAGTTTGCTCACAGCAAACGAGATGTCAGGCCTGGTACCGCTAGCTAAATACATGAGTGAACCAATTATCTGATAATATCTCAATTGGTTTCTAGATATTCTCTGATTCTTCCTAAGAAATACGCTAAGATCATAAGTTGTTGGAGATGATTTACAGTGGTTATAACCAAAACGACTCAAAATCTTTTTCACATAATGGGTTTGCAACAATGTAATCCCACCATCATCACCTCTCAACAGCTTGATGTTCAAGATAACATCAGATCTTTCATCTTAAAATTCTGAGATAAGAAAACCTTGACCTCCTTAATCACATTAAGGCTAGTCCCAAAGATCAGTATGTCATCAACATACATACATAGAATGACTCCCTCGCCCCCACCATGGCGATAATACACACATCTATCGGATTCATTCGCAATAAAACCTGCAGATGTTAAAATTCGGTCGAACTTTTCATGCCATTGCTTAGGTGCTTGTTTAAGACCATACAAAGATTTCAACAACTTACACATCTTTCCTTCTTGACCATTTACTACAAATCCATCTGTCTGTTCCATGTAAATTTACTCATCCAACTCTCCATTTAGGAAAGTTGTCTTAACGTCCATATGATGAACGAGAAGACCGTGTGAGGCAGCCAAAGATAGTAGTACTCGAATGGTGGTCAATCTAGCCACATGTGAATAAGTATCAAAGAAATCTTCGCCTTCCTTTTGGGTATAACCCTTGGCCACAAGTCGTACTTTGTACTTCTCGATAACACCATCAGGCCTAAGCTTCTTTTTGAACACCCACTTACATCCTACAGGTTTACAACCATAAGGACGCTCAGTGATCTCCCAAGTTCCATTAGAGATAATGGAATTCATTTCACTACGTACTGCTTCCTTTCAGTATTCCGCATCTGAAGAAGCATATGCTTCAGAAATGGTACTTGGAGTATCATCCACAAGGTACACAATGAAATCAGGATCAAAAGACTTTGCAGTTCTTTGTCTTTTACTCTTCCTTAGAGTTCCATTGTCTTCCTCCTCAAGAATTTGCTCGGGGATTTGCTCAAAATATTTCATAGGAATGGCAGGTTCAGGAGTTGTATCAGAGTCCTGACTCGATGAACTAAGCATATCTTTCATTGGAAAAATATCCTCAAAGAATGTAGTATCTTTGGACTCCATAATTGTACTGACATGCACGTTAGGTACTCCAGATTTCATCACTAGAAATCTATATCCAACACTATAGTGAGCATAGCCTAGAAAGACGCAATCCACGGTTTTTAGTCCAAACTTATGTTTTTTGAGAATTAGCACATTGATAGGCATTTTTCGTCAACTGACTTTGCTGCTGCGCTCAAACCGCAGATACAAGACATAGGTGGTAATTATAGTGTTGGATGAATTTTGCACTGGACGAAGTATAAGGGGCCATTCCTCTACATAAATACTTTTATATATGCTCGTGAACAAGATGCTGGCCCTCATCATTTGTGACACACATCAATGGTACACATCCTCTCCAACTGGCCATCCTCGACAATGTGCTATCATCCGCTTCTTGGAGCTTGGAAAAGAGCACCGAATCGTAATTTCTGCCTCAACAACAACATCTCCCCTCACTCCAACTTTGCAACATCGCATCTTATCACTGCTTATGATATGGATTAATTGATGGTTATCTAGATCTAACCGCTGCCACCAACCTCAACATTGAGGCATTACTAACACTAAATCTAATTTCTTGTTTTAACACTCAAGTCTTGGTGTGCAAATACATATAATCTTGCACTTCCTCGGTAAGTACTCTTTCCTAAAGTAGCCCAGAATCACCAAACGCTTGAGTGCTAGCTTGCTTATTATGACGTGTTAGTTCGAAGTTTGCGATGCTTATTTGTGTTCGTAAATTACAGACTGTACCTTTTCATTATTGTTAATTATTACTTTGTTCTATCGCAATAAATTCCACAATCTGCGTTAACTTTGGTAAATAAAATATTTAATTATACCATACCAAAATAATCTAATGTATGTTAACCAATACCGATCCGTATTTTTAATAATGATGTATTTACCGAACAAACAATATTGTATTCACCAAATACACCATATTTACCTAACAAACCAATGAACAGCCCTAGCGGTGGAGAGTGTCACTGACAGACTGACAAAGACCATGCATGAACATTCAACGGCCTTGGCATTTTGCGGCCATGGCATCTAAAAGATTAAAGTGGGCCCACCAAATCGTGGGCCCACCACTGATTATAGCCTAGGGTGGATGAATTATTACAACCATTTGGTGTATTACCTAGATGCGAATCCTCCATCTTTAACTTCTTTATAAAATAATGTGTCACGAATAGTTGGTATGTTCTAGCTTGGTCCTCTAACTATTAAATTATTCAATATCATGAGTGTGAAACTTGGACACTACATTGCCGTAAAAAATCTCCGCATATACAAAATATTTTTTTATGAAATTACCAGTAATAAATCCACTGGATTTAGTAATTTTGGTTAATAAATTGCTGCACAAACAAACCTGTTTTTGTATTGTGTAATCACAACTTTGACTTGGAAAAGAGTGTAAATAAAAAGTTTTATCTGTTTTTATCTCTACATATTACAACAATTAGATGTAATACAGAGAATTTCTACTCTATAGAGACATATTGTAGTAGTTATCATATATGTAAAATTATTAATTAGCACAATGAGATTTGAGATGACGATTTACCTTGAACAAACTTCATGGATCTAGGGTTTACGCATAAATATTGTATGTATATATCAAAAGAACTTCTTTCATCTCTAGAAAAAAAAATACTAAAATTAGAAGTGCAATCATAACTCATATATTTCTTGCTATAAAAATTATTTCAATTAGTATATTTCTGAAGTCAAATACAATACATCCCTTCTGTTTAATTCTAAATTGTGTTCTGCTGAGCTAAAATGGTATAAAAATAAAAATCAAGAACAAAGAAAAAATATAAATAGAATCTATGTTCATACAAAATATAGTGAACATACATCTTATGAAAAATTAAGACAAAGGATATAAATCATCAATTACCATATAAGGTGAACCATTTCTCCTGACTTTGCGGAGCACTTTCCATCCACCTCTGTATGATGGATGTCTTAAGAGCCATGTTGGGGTGTGAATCATCGACTCACCCGCCCTAGCTATAGTAAGAGGATTAACATCAAGCGGCTGTCCATGTATGGTTGCATTTGGTGGTGTTAGACTCTTCGGTTCTTGTTAAACTCTTTGGTTACTGACTCTTCGGTTTCTGATCCACACTTAGTGTTAGACTCTTTGGTTCCTGGTCCACAGTGTAACTTTTGGTCTATATATGTAACCTTTGGCTTATCAAGACATACAGTGTATGTAATTACCCCAAATATTCTACTCTCTCATGGTATCAAAGTGGATCGCACCTGCGACCGCACCCTTCCGCTAATCTCGCCGCCATGGCTAGCGAAGACGACACCGCTGCTGCCGCACGGTGCGAGCAGCAGGTCGTCGCCGCCGCACAACGCAAGCAGGAGGCTACCACCGTGCACCACGAGCAGGAGGCCGCGCAGGCACTGGCCCTCTCCGAGGCCGCCGCCATTGCTTCCCTTCTTCCTTAGGCATACATAGTCCTCAATATCAAGGCCCTCGTCCCTGTCATCCTTGACTTCGCCTCTCTGAGTTACAACAAATGACGCGGCCTCTTCCTCGTCACCCTCGACAAGTACGCCCTCTCCGACCACGTGCTCTCCGACGACGCCCACCCCGACGTCGCAGACTGGGTCCGGATGGATTATCTCGTTCTCTCGTGGCTCTATGGCACAACCTCCCCTGAACTTCTCGAGATCGTGATGACTCCTACCTCCACGGCGCCACTCGTATGGGTGGACCTCGAGCAACAGTTCATCGGCAACTAGGAGATGCGTGCCCTGTACCTGGATGCAGAGTTTCGCTACATCGTCTAGGGCGACCTCTCCATCTCCGACTATTGTCGTAAGTTGAAGAGCATGGCCGACGCCCTCAGCGACTTGGGCGAATCGGTGCGCGAACACACCCTTGTTCTATCCCTTCTGCGCAGCCTGAACACGAAGTTCGCATACATGGCGGCCCAGTTGAAGCGGCAAAAGCTGTTCTTCTCGTTCATCGAGGCCCGCTCTGATCTGCTGCTCGAAGAAATCATGATGTCGCCATGCCCCTCTGCACCCTCCGCGGTCTATCTCTCAACAAATCCGGTGCAATATCAGTGCACTAAACATGTTGAGATTGGCCTTCACTTCGTCCGGGAACGAGTTGGTCTTGGCGATGTCCACGTTCTTCATGTTTTGACGACATCTCAGTACTCTGACATCTTCACCAAAGGGCTACCTACTTCTGTCTTCACCGAGTTTCGGTCTAGTTTGAATGCCCCCTTTCGTCGGTGCTCCAATTCCGGGGGGGGGGGGGGTGTTAGACTCTTTAGTTCCTGACTCTTCGGTTCCTGATCCACACTTAGTGTTATATTCTTTGGTTCCTGGTCCACACTGTAACATTTGGTCTATATATGTAACCTTTAGCTTATCAATACATATAGTGTGTGTAATTGCTCCAAATATTCCACTCTCTAAGATAGAGACATATGTATTGTTTTATGAGGGATGGTTACAGGTGGTGGAGCATGACTGAGTGGCTCCCCAACTAGTAAGCTTGACGCTTGCTCACCAAGTTTACAACTAGATGTTGATGCTATTGAAGTATCATTCATCACTGCTCTTTTTTCCACACAACCAGCTTTTGTTGAGGAGCTTGTTGGGACATCCATACCTCTGTTTCCTCACAATCACAGAATAAATTATAACGATGAAAACAAAAATGAAGCGCAAATACTATGGGCAACAACACCACATCTGTCTATATTATTTATACTAATTACGAAGAAGAGAAGGAAAAGATCCAAGCTAGTCATACAACGAGACTAAGTTATAATGGCCCGTTTTAGATCTAAAAGATTGAAAAGAGTTCAAGCAGACCACAATAAGTAAACTTTGTTAAATTTATTTTTTTTATAAAAAAAGTCCATGTAGATTACAAAATTAAATTTCCTGATTTATAATTTTGGAACTACAATATTATGAAAATAAATTGCATTTAACAAAAAATAAAATTTGAATAATAATTATAACATACTCTTTCTTTCAAAAAGTAGTTATAGACGAAAATAGATTGAGTCTATGTACTTGAGATGTTATATATATATATATATATATATATATATATATATATATATATATATATATATATATTCCAAACTTATAAAATATGAATTATACATGTTTTAAATATTGAAAGTTTATACCTAGGATATTTTATGAAAGAAAGAGTTCCAATAGATTACACAGTTAACATTCCTTTTTCCTGTTAATTTTATCGGAGTTATAATTTCCAAATTTGAAAATTATGAATTATATATTTTTGGTTCTCAAAATTTGTACCAAAATTTCATTATAAAGTAAGTTGAGTCCAAATATAAGTCGAGCGAGCTATTTCCATCTATAAGAATATTACAAAGTCTAATATTAAATTTTTATAAAATTTTAATATTGATAAATAAAAATTATAATTTTGTGATATTAAAATTTTGTAATTAAATTTCATAAAAAATATTTGGATTTCAATTAGATTACTAATTGATTTTTGTGGAGTTCAAGTAGATCATGTAGTACCTTTTGTACTAAGTAATACAAAAGTCCAAGGAAATACTGATGTTAATCAAAGAAAAAAAATACATATCCAGGCCATTCATCCAACAGGACCAAGTTATAATGACACAAATTAGAATGATAGAGTTTAAATAGACTGCAGTAGCTGAGTTAGTTCCATCTATAATTGTTTCAAAAGAATGAGTATATGTAGATTATGAAATCAAATTTTCTAATTCTATATTTGAATGATAATATTCTAAAAAATATTACTTATATATTTAAAAATACGTAATTTCATAACTAAAAAATATGAAAATAATTAGATTAGAAGAGTACGCACATTCACTCTATTTGCATCTAAAACAATTTTCTGGAGAATAAGTCCAAATAAGTTACGAAGTATTTTTTTTGGAATTAAAATATTCAAAAATAGTATGCAGGAAGGGATTATCAAATCAAGTGTTTCCTCTATTTCTACTACTTCTAGCCAAAGATGGCAAAGTAAAAGAATCAACAATCCTATGAATGGATTGTACTGTTCATGGGCTAAATAGATTTACTTTGTGTGTCGGGTTCTCTTATATCTGGATATTGAATAAGGATATGTAATGGGCTAGGTCAAACATTCTTACCTCTTGGTGAAGGAAAAAAAAAGTCACGTCTCTCGCTTTGGTGAAAGGATTTTCCCGGCCTTTGTTGTTGATGCCAAAGGCAGCAGGTTTTTTGGAGGTGGGCAAGCAAGGAGGCGGTGCAAGAAGACACACAAGGAGGGGTGCCCAGGGTTTGGTAAGGACACCAAAGAGTAGGGGAAGGAGGAACTATATATATAGTAGGGTAAGTAGTCCACACAATCTAGATCTAATGGTGTTAACCGTACGTAGACAGTTGCTTCGGGCCAAATTCTATTTATTGGGCTTAAACTTGAGTGTATTGAGTCCGAATTTATTATAACTTTTTCTTCGAAACATAACAATGCCGGATTTTGTTGGTATAGAGTTTTATTTTATTTATCTTTGTTTCTGCTCAATCTCTCAAAGTATATGTTAGATTTTGAATCATATGATGTAAATATGAGTTATTGAGACTTTCGAGAATAATTACGGTGGCTAAGAACAAAGATTACATAGATAAATTACTATAATTTATATATAATGAGATTGTAAATGGACTAAAATTTGACTGTTTTAGACTGAGAAAACAGTCGAATCTTGTATAGATGGACCCTCCAAATCCAAATTGAATCCGCTGAGCACAATAAAATTATTCTTGTCATCAAATGTCGCGCAATGCGTAGCAAATTGCATTTAGATCACTTACAACCTTGATAGTTTCACCACTTGGTTCTTCGGAGAGAGCAGCTTGTTGTTCTTCATAAAAATAAAACACGTACGTTGTTTTTACATGGACCAAAAACTGAACTGAACTGCATGTATTGTAAGGCTGGAAGATTCTTAGCTGGTTGATGCACGCACAAAGGCACAGCTGGCTGGTAACGTTCAAAAGCCTGCAGTCCATGCAACCTGGAGTGACTCAAGAAAAAGGTTGTAAAAGGCTGTACATCAATACGTGCATGCCTTCCTAAAGTGACTCGAGAAAAAGCTGTACTGCATCGCGTGTGAACGTGCCTCGGTCTAAGGGGGAAAAAATTCGGTGATAATCGATCGGTTCGTTTGCCCGGTAGGAATTCAAATCGGGTTCAAAATATTTGGTTTGTTTGAATTTTATCTAAAAAATCGATGTTGCTGGAATTTGATTTTTATTTATTAAAAATTAGCATCCTGTGACGACAACTAAGCATCACATCTCTTTCTGCATGCTAGCTTAATCTTACTTGACATGCATGTTGACCATCGATCGAATCCTAATTAGTTATCTTCGTATAGCTAGAGATCTTAATAACGAGTAGCCGAATTACTACTATCACGTACTGCAACACGTTGGACTTAATTTGTATGACGTCTATATACAAAGAAAGAAAATGCGATAGAAGAGGGCCTCGCCCGAGATGTCCTACACTATCAACCGTTGATCCGGCCGGTTGATTGAGAGGGATCAATCAACGCCACCCTAGAATCGCAACTCCCAACACGCCGGCCGGATGTTATTTCCAGGGCTATGGAAAATTAATTACACCGGGGAAAGTAACTTTCAGTTTGCACCCAAAGGATAGAATTGAATTCTGTCTTTTACTTGACTTGTAGTCCAACCTTCTTCTGCCATGCACATCCACCAGCCTTCATGCATGAAATCGTAGTTCGAAGGCCTCTCCCATTGGCACATTGCTAGCTAGGAGGAGATCTAGGAGTGAGCTAGCGAGCGATCGCCATGTCCACCAGCCTCCTGAACCTGCTCCTCATGGAGGTGGCAGCCATCGTCAGCATCGTCCTCCTCGCGCTCCTCGTCGTGCTCAGCTCCTACCGCCGCCGCTCCGGCCACCCGGCCCTCCGCCTCTTCGTCTGGGCCGCCTCCACCCTCTTCCTCCCCGTCGTCTCCTACGCCGTCTCCGCCGCTGCCAAATGGGACGCCGCGCGCGTGCCCCTCCTCCTCGCCTGGACCGTCTTCCTCCAGATCCTTCGGAACACCATCGACACCGCCAAATCGTCCTCGTTGACCATCAACGGCAGCGCCAACGGGGGCAGCAAGTTCCGGCCCTCCGTCGAACAGCTGGCACGGATGGGCTGGGTGGCATTCCTCATCATCAGCAGCGGTGGCGCAGCCGGGAGCCCGCAGCTCACCGGCGTGCTTCTGTGGCTGTGGGTGCTAAGCCTCCTCAAGCTCATCCACCGGCTCGTCGCTGCCGAGCTCGCCAAGAACTCCTTCGCCGTCGGCCTCAACGCCTACCTCATCGCTGACTACATGAAGCAACTCTATGGGCACGAGTCACAAGACCAAGGAGGACAAGGCGGTCAAGAAGACGTGCAAGTGCCTCCATTCTTGGTGATGGGGGAGGATAAGCTGCACATCGAGGCAAGGCCGCAGGGGTACCGCATTGGCCGGACATCTCCGCCGTCATTGTCCGTCGACGCCGGGCATGTCGTCACGGTGGACCAGATATGGCGGCTGTCTTCCACCGGCGACCAGCTCCTCGCCTCTTATCCGCAGATGAAGGAGACGTGCCTTTCTTTTTCGCTGTTCAAGCTGCAGCTCCGGAGGTTCGTCGGGTGCCCCCTGGCTGAGGCGGGCTCTCGCTGTGCTTTGGCGTTCGTGCAGGACGGCCTCCTCAGCGGGAGCCCCGAGAGGGCGTTCCGGGTGATCGAGACCGAGCTTTCCTTCCTCGCCGACTTCCTCTACTCCAAGCTCACCGTCTTCTACGCGAGCGGATGGTGGTTCCCGGCGCTCAACTCGATCCTTGTGCTCGTCACGTGGATCAGCTGCGTCGCGGCCGGTGGCGCCATTGTGCACGACATGACGAACCGCGGCACGGTGCTCGCCGTGGACTACGAGATCCTAAGGAACTACCTGCACGGCCACGACACCGTGTTTCATGTCATCGTTGGCCTCGATGTGCTCGTCACCGTATCCTTCATCGTCGCCATCGTGTTCACGGAGGGGTGGGAGATCGCCACCTACGTCTGCTCCGACTGGATCAAGGTGTCCACCGTCTGCGAGTATGCTCGGCGGCCGTCGTGGCGAAAGTCGCCATGGACTCGCGGCAAACTCGGCAGCGTGCTCCGGCTCAAGGCCATCCAGCGCTGGGACGATCGGTTCGGGCAGACGTCCATCCTGCAGCTCCGGCTGTGCTACTGCGGCTGCGTCTCCCGGCAGGTCGAACGGATCGCAAAGACATCGGTCGCCGTGCCTGCGGCGGTCAAGTCGGCCATCGTCTCGACACTCAGGACAAACCAGGGAACGCTCGGAAACGGCGTACTGTCATTGCACCGTAACGGCGTCGCCGAGAAGCTCCTCTGGGCTTGCCGCACCGGCGCCGGAGATGGCAGTGGCGAGAGTAGCATTTCCCAGCAGATCCTTGTGTGGCATGTCGCCACCAGGCTACTCGAGATGAAGCGCTCTGAGGGAGCTCACGGCAACGACGGCGACGGAGATAACGACACGGTGGTCGTCGCGACACGCCTGTCGCGGTACTGCGCCTACCTAGTGGCGCTGAAGCCCGACCTCCTGTCGGACCATTGCGCGTGGACGGAGGAGCTCTACGAGGGCGTGGTGGAGGAGGTGACGAGGGTGCTCGCCCGCTGCGCTGGGCCGGTGGTGCGGTACGAGCGCGCGGCTACGTGCCTCGGCGGGAGCATGAACGCGACGCTAAGGAAGGCGGCCAAGCTCGGGCGCCAGCTGGCCGAGGAGGTCGGCGACGAGGAGGTGGTCTGGAGGGTGCTGGCCGAGTTCTGGGCGGAGCTCATCGTCTACCTCGCACCGTCGGAGAACGTCACGGCGCATGCCAAGTCGCTCCGCCGCGGGGGCGAGTTCATTACCGTCCTCTGGGCGTTGCTCGGGCACGCCGGCATTGTTAACCGGCCCGAGAGCACTGATGTCTGAGTGACAGTGGGCAGTGCGTGGCTAACAATAACGTAGCTGTTTTCGTTCCATTTATGCTGGGGTTTGTATATGGATATAAATTGTTAACTGCATGTATTTAGGCTTCTCTCTTTATTTGTATGTATTTAATTTAGAGCTTTTATACACACCAAATAATGTTCTAACCAGAATTCAAAAGCTACGCGACACACAAAAAAAATGATTAATTTCGCCGGTTTAATTTTAAATTCCGAATAAGAGCTGAGCAAATCCAAATTTTGATCCATTCAATTTGGTGAGAAAAATGTATGTTTTTCCTCACCCCTAAAAGAGGCTTGCTAGCAAATGGACATCTCAAGATGGCTTTTACTAAAAATAAAAACACTCAAGAGTACAAGCTAAAACTCTGAAATAACATTTAAATAGCGAGATAATAACAAGTTTGAAAAGAAACGTACCAGCACAAACATGAAAGAAGCTTGCTAGACATCTCAAGATGGCTTTCAGGGCAAGGACGGCATCGATCATCACATGAGCAAATATGCTCTGTGTCGTTAGTTTCCAGCTTAATTTGTGCACCGCTGAGAGCATCTTCCGGATTGTGTTGCTTTTTACAGAAGCATCGATCCTTAACTCAGAGTAGATTTTCTTTTTCTGTTTCTTGGAAGAAAGATGCTAACCCTTTGATCAGAGTAGGAGCATGTGCATGTGTCTTGCTGCAGCTCTTCTCCTATCTTTCATGCGTACGCTTACCTAACTTGCTTGTGGCGTATACCAACATCTCTCTCTCTCTCTCTCAAGTCACGTGCGCTGACAAATTTTCAAGTTTAAAGTTCCATTTTTAAAGGCCAATGATTCATCGTTAAAACTGAACATCTTAATTTCCTATCGGGTTTTGATAAGAACCACTCGAGTAATTTCAAACCGGATTTTAGTTTAATTTCAAGTCGTTCAATGTGTACTGCATCTCTCCTCGGTGGTCTCTTCGTCTCAGCTTCACCGGTGAGCTGGTGAGAGGCGACTAGCTAGTGATCACGGTGGTGCTGCGGTGGGACATAGTTGTTAGCGACGGCGGCATAACTAGCTACTCCCGGTTACTAAACAGGGTAACCGGCAGAGATATATGCTCAAAGATGAATCTGGAGGATGCAGAGTGACCGGCCGGAGAGCTGGGCGATGGGGAAATGTGATGGAGAAGGTGGAAGAGGTAAGGGAACTTTCACCTGCTGAACACTGGCTCGTGTGCGATAGTTGGGAGGGTGTGCGTGTGTTGGGCACGTGTCTGCCTCCCCTCCGATTCCCCTTCTGCACCGCCATGCTCCCTTCTCGTCATCCACTCTCTTGCGCACGCCTGCCCACTCGGTTTGCGCCCACCCGGCTTCTTCCCTCGCACGCCTGCCCACCCAGCTTCTTCCCTCGCGCCGCCTCGCCAACTCCTCCCAGCTACCACTTCGTCTGTTCTCTCCCACAAACGCTCATGCCTTCCTCTCCCACGTTCCTTCTCTCCCGCGCTAGACCGGTCGCTTGGCCTCGCGTTGACTGGCATCCGGACTCTCTCAGCCTCCTCATCCTCTCCGGCGTTTCCTCCTCTCCGCCACTGCCACCACCATCTTGAGACGACACCGGTATCCTCTCAACTACTCGCTCCTCTCCTCTTCCCCTCCGCCTTCCTCTCTGCTCCCGCCGCTTGCCTCAAGGCTCCTCTTTGTGTCCTCCTCCTCTCCGGCGTTTCCTCCTCCCCTTCACCGCCACTGCTAGCCTCTCGCCTCCTCGGTCCTCTCCTCTTCTTCTCGGCCTCCCTCTTTGCTCCCCCATCACTCTGAGTGCCTCGCGCGCTCGCTGGCCGTCTTGCTCCCACAGCCTTCCCATTCCCTCCCCTCGAGCCCCGTGTGGCCGCACCGTCCTCCTCGCGGGGGCCTCGCGTGCTCTCCGGCCGTCCTGCTCCCACAGCCTTCCCACCCATTCCCTCTCCTCGAGCCCCATGTTTTTTGTTGCCTCCCCCTCGCTCCTCTCATCTTCCCCTCGGTCTCCCTCTCCTCTCCCGTCTCGCTCCATCTAGGGAAACGATGCTACCGATTGATCAGCCTATGCACCTTCTTCGAGCTAACAGGTTCACCCTATCCATCCCTAATCTTACAAGTTCAGTTGTGCTCATTCATTTTTCCTTTTTCATGCACGCTGAAACTCTCCCGGACTTACCATACTGGACCCTAACATTTTTCTAGGCAATGGAAACAAAACTTGGGTACCAATTCTGCCGGTTAAGAGGCCAGTGCTTGATTTTTCATCGGGTTCACTTTTCCTTTTTAATGCATGCTGAAACTCCATTGGACTTAACATACTGGACCCTGACATTTCTCCAGCCCATTGCAGCACTCCATTCTTTACTGCTATGGATCATGAGTGCTATGTGCTGTGTTTTACCGATTGAACATATAATCGTTCTGTGTTAACTAATGTTTTATCTTTCCGTTCGTAATTGTGTTTGCATAATCAACAATTTCTAATAGGTTTTGAAAATGCTAAGTGCTCTGTGCTGTGTTTTACCGATTGCACATATAATCGTTTTGTGTTTACTAATGTTTTACCTTTCTGTTCGTAATTGTGCTTGCATAATCAACAATTTTGATAGGTTTTAAAAATGCTAATCTTATTTAGCAAAAAAGGATGATAATGCATATATTAATGTGAAACATGCTACAGTTCTACAGGTTGCATTAAAAAAAAGCAGGTCATTGAGTTAGCAGAATTTGTGATAGATGTCACATAATGCTAGCGAGAGATTTGTTCGCCGTATACTAGGATTCTCCTCACTACTGGATTCCGGCTCTTTGCCGAGTGCCTCAGGTACTGGGCAAAGACTCCTTTGCACTCGGCAAAAGTTTTGCCGAGTGCGACACTCGGCAAAAAGCACTCGGAAAAAAATTTATCGGCGAAGCAACCTTTGCCGAGTGCCTTTTGTCGGGCACTCGGTAAAGGCTTTGCCGAGTGCCGAGTCAGCACTCGGCAAAGAAAAGGCACAGTCACGGCGCCGGCCCCGTTGACGGCCGCTTTGCCGAGTGCCAACCCGGCCGGCACTCGGCAAAGATTTTTTAATTTTTTTTTGAAAATTTCTTTGCCGAGAGTCGGATGGCTGGCACTCGGCAAAGCTGGAAAACTGGGGTTTCAGGCGCCTATATTCCCAGCTTTGCCGAGTGCCATGACCATGACACTCGGCAAAGGGGTCCTTTGCCGAGTGTTGCACTCGGCAAAGTGACCCAAAACTGTGTTTTTTATTTATTTTTTACATTCCATCACGACAAACAAATCCATCCAAACATATATCACATCCATCACATATATATCTCATCCATCACATATTTATCACATCCATCACATATATCACATATATAACAATAAGTGCTCAAGTCCATCCAAACAAATCCACAAGTTCATCAAAGTTGACAAGTGCATCACAAGTATATCACAAGTCCATCACCAAGTGAACAACAAATGAAAATACAACTACCATTCATCTCGAAGGTGGCCACTGCGACTGTGGTGAAGGAAAAGCTCCATCATTCGGGGGCGCATGAGGTGGATTATTCGAACCCACCGATTGAGGCTGCACAAAGGAGAAGAGATTGCATGTGAGACAATATTACATTAGATACCTAATCTAGGAAGGTAGAGGTCATACAAGCAAAGCACAAGCGAAAGCAAAAAACTTTCATACTCACAGGAGTAGCTGCAGCTGCAGGACGCGGAGGCGGAGGTGGAGCCAACAGCCCAGCTGGCACAGCAAAGCCCGTATGTTGCCCAAGACCTTGTAGGAACTCCGTAATGTCCGCCAGCCTCTGCGTCTGGGCCTGCCGCTCGGCTGCTTTCGGCCTCGGTGGCCGACATCCTCTCGCTCGGCCTCCGGCTCCGACGTTGCCTCATTTCTTGTTCCAGCCGGGCCTGCAATATTTCACTCCAATGTTTCAGTAATGCAAAGATAATAAAGGTGTGTAAAGATCAATGTACGACGAGTAAAACAGGAATAACCTCGAGTGCGTCGACCCGGTCTTTGTCGTGATGCCGTGTGGGCGTATGGCGAGCTCTCGCTCGTGCTCGTGCTCGGATCCGGAGAGAGATGGAGTAGAGGCGTGTCGATGAGGCCGTCGCCAAGCCAGAACCGCCCATGCTTCTTGCCTTGTCCCACCCTCATGACGATCTCTCCATCAAAGTCCTGGGTGCTCGGATCATGGTCTGGCCCATGGACCGACCTTGCCGCCGACGTGTACTCACTGATGCGGGTGTGGACGCTCGGGTTCGTGTACGCTTGGGGCGGGTCCTCCAGGTTGAAGGAGACGTCGGACGTCGCCTTGCCCTTATGGGCCATACACCATGCCCGAAGTCCGAGCAAGGTGGCCACTATGTGACGCCGATCGCAAGAAAGACAACAAGATAATTAGAAATCGGCGAAATTGAGCGTCACAATAGATAAATGAATTCGTGTACCCATGCTTGTTTGTATGCGGAGAGGTCGCGGTCGCCTTGATGGTGTCTTTGGACCTTGCATCATCAAACGACGGGCCCGGGCATCACTGTGCATCTGGAGATACTCCTCCGTGAACCACTTGTCCACGATCATCGCCCAGCACTCGGGATACGATTGGCACCACCAGGGAATCATCTACACGTCATCAAGTATTTGACATATAAGAAGATCAAATTAAACGTACTTAATCTCAAAACGAATCAATATTAATGTTCTTCATCTACCTCAAGGTACTGGTCCCGGGTCAGCGCCATGTTTCTTGCGTCTTTCTTGGTGACCTTATCTCCAAGCTTTGACCCGTGGTAGGTTACGATGGCCTGGATGCGCACCTCGTGATGCATGTCGGTGATGAGTTTTTTACAGGCTCTGGTAGCCACCTGGTCCGCCCTGGCCTCAAATCCCTCATCGCATCTGAAATAAGTCTGCATACAAACGCGATGTATCCATTCATTATTTCAAGAAAAGTCCAATGAATGCGATGTATTGAGCAATGTTGTGCGAGGAGACTTACCCAAAACTCCGCCTTCACCGCGCCGCCTTGTTGGGGTACTCCGCGCGGGGCCGACGGCGTAGTGGTCAAGCGAGTAGGCCGGCTCCGTCTTCCCGCGTGACGTGACAATGCGGGGTAGTGTTGCTGCACTGAAGACCCGAGGATGCCATTGGCGGGCGTGCGCTACCACGACACAACCACCCGGTTCTGCACAAGTGATTAAGAAAAATTATTAGTTTCTCTTTTTTCAACATATCATATGAAGTAGTGGTGACAACATCTAAAGTTACTTACTTTTGCCCTTGAGGCGAATCATTTGGCGTCGGTGAGGATCACGAACTGAGGAGGCTCGCGGGACCTCGCAAGTAGACACTCGAAGAGGAAGAGGAGGAAGCGGAACCGTGCCTACCGCCTCGTCGTCGCCCTCGTCGCGCCCTCCTCCTCGCCTGTCTGCCGAACCAGGCTCCTCGTCCAACTCGTCCCACAGGCGCCACCTCCTCCTCGCCTGTCTGCCGAACCGGCTCCTCGTCCAACTCGTCCCACGGCGCCACCTCCTCCTCGGCACCTCCTCAAGCGGCGTGGGAGAGCGGCCCCCTCTGCGGCGGCGGTCCTCTTCCTCCTCCTCTGTCCGACCCTCCGCCTCCTCCTCCGCAGTGCGTGGTCTCTGGTAAAGTGAGGACACGTCCCTACGACGGTCGCCCGCTATCTTTGTTCACTCACCTGCAATTAAAAAGAATAAGCAAGACGTAATTAGAAATAGATGCAAAATGAACAAAACATAATTACAAAAAACATAGTAATACATGTATTAGAAATAGATGCAAAATGAACAAAACATAATTACAAAAAACATAGTATTACATGTATTAGAAATAATCTTCATGATTGGGATTAGCTGGATCATAGGTCTCGTCATCACTATCAACATTGTCCAAATCATCAACACTATCCGAAGGAGGAATGTTGTCTTCATTGTCATTGCCTAAACGTAATCGCTCAAGCATTTGTAAGTCCTTCACATTTCGCACCTCGTCTCCAGCGTCCTCGTCATCAACCCTTTCATTGTCTACTTCCATTCCTATCGCTTCGGTTAAGTCTATCTCAAACCTCCCTTGTAGCCCCTCTTCTTGAAAGAACTCTCCATCATATGTGTTTGGGTTGAAGTTGTAATCTTCATCATTTGGGACAGGTAGTTTACCGTGTGGCGATACCTTGTGCACAATAGCCCAACCCTTAAGATGCTCTTTGTCTTGGCACGCGTATGGCGTATAATAAACCTGGACGGCCTGTTGAGCCACAATGTAGACATCTTTTCCTGGATAGACGGAATCCTGTCGAATCTCGACTAGCCCAAGCTTAGGGGTTCGTCTCGTTACTCGAGATGAAACCAAGATGGCATTTGAATATGACGAGATTAAGAGGTTTGGAACCATAAAATGGAAGTTCGTAGATTTCTTCAATTCTTCCATAATAGTCGAGGCCATCGATGCGGGCGTAAAAACTCATTGTTTGTGGTTTTTGATTGGGCCGACTCGCTCGTAGCTTCTTTGTGAAAACGATATCCATTCACGTCATAACCGGTAAATGACTTGACCCTAACGACACGACCGTTTGCAACTGTCTCAACTCGTCCACTTATAGAGCCATCGGTTTGGGCCGCAAGCTCAAGCAGGATAGATCGTTATATTATTCGAACGTACGATCAACTTGGAATGTCGAACTAAGCACGAGATAAATTGGGCCGGTACCTTCCGTTTGAACCAAGAAATGAAATCGGGCTCCACGGTCCCGCACCACGTGAAAGAAGGGTATCGGTTTCTGCGGGTAGGATCCCTTGATTCATGCGAGGATTGACGAAGAAATTCCTTGTACCAACGAGAAACAAGGGGGTTGGACGAAGAAACAAGGAGTGATGGCGTATTGAAACAATTTCGTTGAAAACTTACCCAATGAACGGCTGCACCTCGACAAGGTTGGTCAACACATATAGCATGATACTGCGCCACTCTTCATTTTTCAATTGCTTAGTGGTCGATGCACTTGCGCTTCGAGAGTTGCCCTTGGAAAAGGTGAGGTTCGATTCATTTTCGCCAGCATTGTAACGAGGGGGTGGATTATAAACGCTAGGAAGGTTCTCAGTGTATTATTTCTCTGTGAAGTTTGACACCTCCTCCAGAATGTATGCCTCTGCAATGGAAGCCTCAATTTTGGCTTTATTTCTACATTTTTTGCGAAGAGTCTTCAGACATCTCTCGATTGGATAGCACCAACGGCACTGCACGGGCCCCCCCATACGTGCCTCATACGGGAGGTGCACAATCAAATGCTGCATCGCCAAGAAAAAGCCGGGTGGAAAGATCTTCTCCAACTTACGAGCAACACGGTGCCACTTTTTCAAGTCATCAATGACGGTCCGAGATAGCTCCTTGGCACAAAGCTGGCGGAAGAAATAGCTCAACTCTGCCAGGCCTTGCGGACATGCTCAGGGACATAGCCTCGAACCATCGCCGGAAGAAGCCGCTCAATCCATATGTGGTAGTCATGACTCTTCATCCCGTTGATTCGCAGAGTGCCTAAGTTCACTCCCCTCTTCAGATTTGCTGCATACCCATCAGGGAGCATTAGCGTCTGGATCCATTCAAGTACTTCCCTCCTTTGGTCCTTTTTCAAGACGAAATCGGCCTTAGGCCTTCTCCATGTCTTGCCGCGACTAGGAGGCTGCATCTCTTGATTTGGTCTATCGCATAACGTTGCCAAGTCCACTCTAGCCTTAGGGTTGTCCTTAGACTTTTCAGTGTCCATGAGTGTTGCCCAAAGTGCCTCGGCGACATTCTTTTCAGTGTGCATTACATCAATGTTATGTGGCAAAAGAAGGTCATCGAAATAGGGGAGCCTCGTCAAGCCCAACTTATGAGTCCACATATGTTGCTCACCATATCCCACAAAACCACCTTCTTGATTGGGCACGAGAGTGTGAGACCCCGGTTTATCCGGCTTGTAATGCTTAACCATCCATTCGGTCCTAGCATCACAAAGCAGATAATCCGAGACTCGAGACATGTATACTTCCCAGAGTGCAGTATACACACCTCATCACAAAATTTGTGTATCAATTCCATTCATCCACATAGAACCGAAACACAGAACAGAACAGGAGTATTAATAATATTAAATCGAGTCATTACAAAAGAGAGGCCAACCGGCCAACAATAAAAGAGACAACAATAATTAAACAGCGGAAGCAAAAGTGCCATAAGATGGCTACAACAAAAGAGCCAATCAGTGTGCCTTTAACCCACAAGGCAACCGACCGGACCGCCAAGCTAGTCGCCAAACCCGGCACATCTCACAAAAGTGAGGCCCTTGGGGCTCACCTTCTTCCCTCCAAACAAAAGCGTAAGCAAAAGCCGGTGAGTACTTTGAATGTACTCGCAAGACTTACATGTGGAATAACAAACCTGTACATATACTACATGCAAGCTTAAACAACAATAGGCTGTATGTCTCATTTTAGCATAAAGCGAGTTTTCATTTGCAATAATATAATAGATTGAAAGCAATTTAACAAATCTGTTTTTAATGTTTAAATAACCGAAAGCACAATAATATAACAGGAGGTAAAGAACAACAACAATCATGGAAGTGACTAAACCATTAGTCACCACAACAATAGTATGAATTACCCATTCATACCAACCATGTCAAATTTTAATTTAAAAGGTTGAAGTCTAACTCTTGCAAAACCTAACCAAGCGTGTCCATAACCTAGGACGAGGCTATTCGAATAGTTTTATCCCTGCAGGGTGTACCATTTTACCCACACGCCAGACCGCCTTTTTGCCAAGCTATTAAGCACACTTCCTTAGGTATGCCGGCACGGCTAAGTCCTACGAGACGTTTCCAATATTGTGAATTATTCGCGAGCCGCCGTATGGATAGAAACCCATACGTTGTGTCGGGGTCGTGGCCCAGCCTCGGACAACTACCCCTCACGGGTAAAGCCTCGGACAACTGCGACGCCCCTCGAGGTGGAGAGTCCATCCCGGAAACTCCACCACCGCACACCCAACACAAGAACACAATTCCTTTTTCACACAACACACACAACGCTCCTCCTGCGACTCGGAGATAACCCACGCCAAAGTACTAAGTCAAGAGGTCCCATATCCCTCTCGCGTGGTTAGTCTGCAAAAATGCTGGAGAGTGTGACACAAGATGTTCGGTCCTTGTTGACTTAGGCAAGACAACCACAAACCCAATAACCCACCATCCAACCACTTGCCCAAGTCCAAATCAATTTTTCCATTTTCAAATTTTGACTTTACAAAATTAACAAAGCACAAAGTCTGGACATAATGGAAGAATAATAATTTTGTGTGATCAAGACCATCGACTAAGTCGATGATACGCCCAAAGCTACCGAACTAGGCATGGCTAAGCACAAAGATTCGTATTCTACTAAGTGACAAGAGTTCATCCATCGAACTCTAATCGCGACAAATAACCTAGGCTCAAGTAGTAGAGAATAACCAACATCCTACAGATTATGCAACTATAGGATCAACTAACCATATTTTAACACAAAGTAGCAATGCATACATACAGTTGAATTCAAAATATTAAACTTGTAAAATAATAGGATTAACATGATCAAACGCTTGCACCTTGTTGTGGGTCAAGATGTTCTTTGGGGATCACTCTCGGTATCAATGCGCTCTTGGATCCTATCGAAAGAACCAAAAAGAACCAATAAGGCAAAAGAAACCGAAAAGATCCAACAGTCAACTTCAACAAAAAGCTCTCAAATTTTACAGTAGAAAGAGCATGATTTTTATGAACTAATGCAACAAGAACCAATTGATTTGGATTCTTAATGCAAAAGATATGGCCAAAACCATTTTGCTCAGCTTTTATAAATCAAAAATGCTACTATTCATTAGCGAAATTTTCTGGAGCTATACTGAGTTTGAAAACATTTCTAAATTAAAGTCTAGTTAAAAACATAATCAACAAAATTTGAATCAACGAAAAGGATTTGAAATGAATTAGTTATGCATTTTACAAGTTATCATATTTTTCATTGACAAATAAATCCTTTCGGAAATCGGGAATTAAAGCGGCGTGGCGAGCGAGGCGTCGATCAAAGATCCGACGGCCCGCGTTCGGTGCTAACGCGCGCGCGGATTCACACTTCCTAAGCGCTCACCGTTGGATGCGGATCCAGCGGTTCACGTCAGACCGGGGCGTTGGGCGGTCCGAGCGTTCACACGCATAGGAGCCGTTGATCTTGGATCCAACGGTCCACGCGGATCGAACCTTCGGACGGTCGAGCGTTCATTCAGATCCGACCGTTGATCTTGGATCCAACGGTCCACGATTAAGCGTGATTAATTCAAATCTAAAGCGCAATCTTGGGCGTAGATCCAAAGATCGACGGTCGCATACGACTCAAGTTCAACTTCAACGATTTCGTCCGACAAAATTTGGCGGGGAAGATTGGCGCGCCGCCGCGACTCGCCATGGCGGTGCGAGCAAAAGCCTAAAATGAGTTCCTAACAACCTTGCGCACCCAAAGGTACCAACAATTTTAGTCTGCGGCGGTCTAGAACGCCGGCAAGCGGAGATGACCGAGAAGACTCAAAATGACCGAAACGCAAACGCAAATGAGCTCATTGCGGTCCAAGGGAGCGGGTGCCAAACAACTAGGGACTAATAAGGGGTACTGAGCCCAAAGAAGGCAGGGAGAATCGAGTGGCTCGGGTGAAGAAGAATAGCGATTTAGGCCGACTTGGGAAATCAAAATTGATCTGCTCTCTTACGCCAAAAGCAAAATTGATGAGAGGTTAAAACTCGGTGAGAGGCTAAGAAGTGAGGAATCAAGGGTTTTGAAAGAGAATGCGGAACACCACTTTCACCGAAGGACCAAGCTCAACAATGGCGGCCAGAGCAAATTTGAAATGGAGCTCGAGCAGCACTCACTAAGCATGGTCTTTGGAGCTCAAGAGTGTTCAAAGGATGCTAAGGAAGCCAGCGGGGAGTTTATAGCCGAAGGAGCAAGGAAGAAGCAGCGGGAAGAAAAATGGTGGGGCTCGTGTTGAGGCCGGTGAGGCGACAGGAGCAAGTGACAACGGGGCGGCGGCGACTATGGAGGCGGCGGGGCGGAAGCATTAAATGCGGAAGAGCCGTTGGCGAAAGGAGAAGTGACCCGACGCCGCTACGCTCTGAAATTTCACCCTCTCGTTGACCATGGCGGCGCGCGGACGGAGGTAGCGATAGCCGCCACCGTTGGATTGAAATCGAGCGGTGAAAAAGAACGGTCGATAATAACGATTCAAGCGCTCACTCAATCTGGACCGTTGATTTGGATCCTACGGTCCGCGTTGCGCAAGCGTTGGACGGTCGAGCGTTGGCGCGATCGTGAACCCTCGATTTAGAATCAGCGGTTCAAATGGATCGGCGTTCGGATGGTCGAGCGTTCACGCGATCGTGAGCCGTTCGATCTTGATCAACGACTCACAACACTCGCGCCCGACGTCCGAGCGGTGCGGTTAGTTGGTTGGACCAAATCAAGTGGCTCGAGCCCGAGTCGATCCGAACAGAGGAGCGAAAACCGGTTAGGGTTTGAATTTGAATAGCTGATTTTGGAGGAATTATTTGGGGTAGCAAACAAACCCCAAAAATTATGAAATTTTAAATGGAGATTGCTAACAGGATGATGAACCTTATATAAAATTTTCAGAGACTTTTATGCACTGCATTTTCTCTAAAAATTCCAGAAGGCTAATTTAGGAGTTTGACTAATGTTTGACTTGCCTCAAAAATTATCAAATAATTTCTGAAAATTATGAAATAATTACGAGGTGTTAAACATCACTCCTAGGTTCAATGAAAATTATTTCCAAAGGTTGGGCACAAGATTTTCATGAGGAGACTTGTGTTGGTGTCCAAATGGCAATTTGATTTTGATTCCACATAATTCCTTTACAAAAATTATGGGCCCGATTACAAAAATCAAGATCGGAGAAAAAGTTTTAATTTCTCCTCATTTTTATTACATTTGAAACACAAACCAATTTTGGGATGTTACAAAACCTCCCCCTTACAAAAATCTCGTCCCGAGATTTGGCTCGCTCGATAAAGAAAGATGGATAGTTCGCGCGGAGGCGATCTTCCCTTTCCCAAGTAGCCTCATCCTCGGAGTGGTTCGACCACTTGAACTTTAAGGAATTTGATGGCTTTATTCCTTGTTCTTCGTTCGGCCTCTTCAAGGATGCGAGCAGGTGCTCCTTGTAGGTCAAATCTTCTGAACATCAAGAGTTTCCAGCGAGCTTCCTCGGTTGGAACACGGAGACACTTCTTTAGTTGGGACACATGGAAAACATCATGTACCCCTTCAAGTGCAGGTGGCAATTCCAACTTATAGGCAACGGCTCCTTTCTTCTCGATAACACGGTAAGGACCGACATATCGAGGAGCTAACTTGCCCTTGGCGAATCGTGATGGCCCTTCAAAGGAGAGACTTTGAGATAAACAAATTCATTGGGCTCAAAGCTCAACTCGCGACGACGGCGATCCGCATAGCTCTTTTGCTGGATTGGTGTGCGCAAGCGATCACGAATAAGTTGGACTTGACTCTCGGCCTCATTGATCGAGTCGGCCAAAGAAAAGTCTTTCACCGTCTCAGACCAGTTTAACGGGGTTACGCACTTTCTCCGTATAAGGCCTCGAAAGGTGACATGCAGAGGCGGCTGAAAGCTGTTGTTGTAGGAAAACTTCGGCAAATGGCAAGCATTTCTCCCAATTCTTTCCATAGGAGAGGGCGCAAGCACGAAGCATGTCTTCCAACACTTGGTTGACCCTTTCGGTCGACCATCGGTTTAGGGGTGATATGCGGTGCTAAATGTGAGCAGGTTCCCATAGCCTCTTGCAAACACTTCCAAAACACAGCGGTGAAAAGCGCATCGCGATCCAAACGATCGTCTTGGTACACCATGCAAGCGAGCGATACGGAAATATAGAGGTCATGAGTAGACTCACACTAAGGTTTGTCGGCTGGCGAGAAAATGGGCTACCTTCGTCAATCGATCGATGACAACCCGGATGGAATCCTTGCCCTTGGATGTTGAGGCGGACCGGTGATAAAATCCATCCGATCGAATCCACTTCCATTCGGGAATAGGCAAAGGTGAAGCGATCCTGGCGGGCCCGATGCTCGGCCTTGACACGACGACACCGTCGCACTCGACAACGAACCGCAATCTCCCTCTTCATTCGGGTCCACCAAAATCTCGGCGGAGATCTTGATACATCTTTGTGGCCGGGATGAATAGACAAAAGCGAATCATGGGCCTCGCGAGAATCAAATCCAGCGATTCCATGTCCTTTGGAACCACAAGGCGTTGCGAACCTTACAACACCATGCTCATCCTCGAGAGAAGCACTTGGTTGTTCCGTTCTTGACATTTTCCTTGATGCGACTTATTCCGGCATCCGATTCTTTGGCGACCTTAATCCGATCTACCAAGGTTGGTTGCACAACCAAAGGCGTGAGGAACCACGCTCAACCAAACCTAAGTTGAGGCGCTGAAATTCCTCGAGAAGGGTGGGTTGACATCCTGGAGCAACAAGGCATTGCAATGCGCTTTGCGTTGGCGCATCGGCAGCGACATTAGCCTTGCACGGATGGTAGTGAATACCCATGTCATAATCTTTGACCAACTCCAACCATCTCTTTTGCACGAGGTTCAGATCTGGTTGGGTGAACAAATACTTTAGGCTTTTGTGATCCGAATACACTTCTAGCGATTACTGATTAGGTAATGTCGCCAAATCTTAAGTGCATGAATCACAGCAGACCAATTCCAAGTCATGGGTAGGATAGTTGAGTTCATGAGTCCTTAATTGCCTTGATGCATAGGCCACTACCTTGCCTTCTTGCATAAGGACACAACCGAGTCCTCGCCGAGAAGCATCGCAAAAGATATCGAAGCCTCGATGGATATCGGAAGGGCGAGGGCGGAGCGGTGGTCAAGCGCTTCTTAAGTACTTGAAACTTTCCTCACAAGCATCGGACCACAAGAACTTCTTGTCCTTCTTGAGCAACTCCGTCATCGGCCGCGATCTTGGAGAAATTCTCGATAAAGCGGCGATAATATCCCGCTAAGCGAGAAAACTCCGCGCCGGTTACCAAGTAGGTGAACCATGAAAGAACATCGCTGACCTTGCTAGGGTCAGCGGCTCGCCTCTATTGAAAGAATATGACCCAAGAAGGCCACTTCCTTCAACGAGCGCGCACTTGCTGAACTTTGCATACGGTGATGCTCACGAAGCTTGCCTAACACAAGCCTCGGATGCTCATCGTGTTCCTCATCGTCCTTGGAATAGATGAGAATATCATCGATGAAGACCACGACAAACTTATCCAAATACTCCATGAATACCGAATTCATGAGGTTCATGAACAAAGCGGGAGCATTGGTTAAGCCAAATGACATGACGGTATACTCATACAAGCCGTAACGAGTAGAAAGCCGTCTTTGGAATATCCTCAGGTCGTATCCGAACTTGATGATATCCCATTCTCAAATCAATCTTGGAGAATACTCGAGCTCCAGCTAATTGATCAAAGAGATCATCAATGCGGGGCAATGGATACTTGTTCTTTACCGTTACCTCATTAAGCGGACGGTAATCAACGCACATGCGCAAAGTATTGTCCTTCTTCTTTACGAAGATTGCAGGACAACCCCACGGAGATGAGCTAGGGCGGATGAAACCTTTTTCTTGCAGCTCACTCAGTTGCTTCTTCAATTCCACCAACTCGTTCGGTGGCATCCGATAGTGCCTCTTTGAAATCGGGCGATGCAGGAACCAACTCAATGACAAACTCGAGGTCTCGGCTGGTGGCATCCACGGAAGTTCTTGGGAAAGACATCGGCGAAATCACGAACTGTCGGGACTTCACCAATATCGAGGCGGGCTTCGCTTCAAGCGCGAAAAGATGCGGACCTAGCGGCCGGCGGCGAACTGCTCGCCAAAGAACTAGATAGAGGCGCGCACTTCAGGCACTGTCGATGTGTCCCTTATCTTTGAGACAACCAATCCATGCCAAGAATTACATCTAGACTTGCTGAATGGAGGAGGATAAGATTCGCGAAGAATCTCACTCCCTCGATCTCAATTGGAACATCCCTACACTCAGATTCAGCTCTTAACTCCGAACCAGGAGAGCGAATGAGCAACGGGACCAACAATGGAGTAAAGAGGAGCTCACTAAAAGCGACAAAAGACTCGAAACAAAGAATGAGATGCTCTGAATCAAACAAAGCGATGGCGAGGACAAGAGTTAACGAAAAGGGTACCCGGCCACGGCGTCGGGCGCCTCCTGTGCCTTCTCTGAGAGATGAGGTTGTGCGACCACTACCCACGCCTTGGGTAGTAGGGACTATCTTCGGTCTGCAAAGAACCACCTCCTTGCCCGCGTTCTCCATTAGGGCGAGGGCGCTCTGTCTTCTTGGGGCAATTATTTGCATAATGCCCCTTGTCGTGCGAGAAGAAGCGGTGACATCCGCACTTGTCGCGGAGGCCTCTGGTGACTCGCGGTGCGTGATTGGGGCACGGCTGCGAAGGGCGAGGCGAGTCTTGGCGACCTCGAAGTCTTGAAGGTGAAGACGGGACCGGAGGCGCCCAACACGAGCGGAAAGAGGCGGCTGCTGCGACTTGTGGGCCTCCCACTTGCGCTTGCGGGAATCCACAAGTGCTCTCCCGCGTGCTCGACAACGATGGCCTTGTCCACCAAGGCACGGAAATCGGAAAGTCAAGGATGGATAGCTTGTCCTGCGGCTCCTCGGACAAACCATCCTTGAACTTCTCTTGCTTGGCCTCATCGGTGGCCACCTCCTCCGAGCATAACGAGCCAAATGGTTAAACTCGTGCAGGTACTCCGTGGTGAATGACGCCCTTGCACGGCGATAAGAATTCCTTCTTCTTGACTTCATCAAGCGGAAGGAATGTGACTCCGACGGAAGGCGATCTGAAACTCCTCCCAAGTGACGGTGTGACCGTCCGGTTTGCATGGCGAAAGCTCTCCCACCAAGACAAAGCTGCACCCTCCGGTGGTGCGATGCGAATAAGCGCCTTCGTGTGCTCTCGGCGCTGCGCTATCGGCTTGCGCTCAACGAGGCGAAGCCAATCGTCTGCGTCAAGCGAGTCCTCGGACACGGAGAGCGTGAAAGTGAGTGCGAAGAAACTCCGCTAGTCCCCACGCGGTGATGACCACTCCCTTGCCGGATCTGATGCCGGTAAGGCGGAAGTGTTGCGCGATGGCGTCGAGAAGAACCCTCTGTCCTCTGCGGTTGCGCTCGATCGAAGAAGGACCTCGGCCATGGTCGGAGGAGGAGGAAGATCCTCGTCGGACGGTGGTCGCCTTGGCGCTACGAGTCGCCCGCCATCTGTTACACGAAATTTTGGTTAAAACTAGACTCAAAGATTAAAAGCGAAAGAAAGCGAAAAGCTAGCGACTAGGGGAATGGAATATCACCCTAACAGAAAGCCAAAAACAGCAAATATATAAACTTTAAAAAGGCTTATGAAAAGACTCCAAAACAGCAAGGAATCATAAAACCAAAGCTCAACTCCCCAATTCAACTAGCCCGTATTGAATGAACGAGTAATTGATTGAGAAGATAAAAACCAGAAGATTAAGGTAAGATCTAATACCACTTAAGATCAAGGCTAAATCAGCGAAAATAGTGTTAGATACATAGCTAACTAGTATCACATCTTACCCTTCTTTAACCCCACAAGTTTTAGTTGATTAAACTCTCATTTTCTACCCATTAGAAACCATCGAGCTTGCTGTCAGGAAATTGAGGTTCTTTGTAGCGATTTAGCATCAAGCTTCGGTAGAAGTCTTCCATTCTAGAAACTTCAAAATCGGCACACTTCAATTTGCCAAGCTCAGCGGTCCCATCGAAACCATTGAGCTCATTGTGCAGAAATTGAAGCGTGTGGTCAGATTCGCATCAAGCCTCTAGCGAAACCTTGATCCGAAACTTCAAAACCCTAAGCACTTCAATTTGCCAAACTCAGTGGTTCCCAAAACCCATTTAATCGATAACATTATCTTTGAAAAGGAGATGAGAGGAAAACAACTCTTAAAACTCAAATTAGAGTAAGATGAGAGGAGAAAGCTAAGATAGGTAAGGAATAAAATCGATAATTCCTTAAGCTTTCACAAATCATTTGATACTTTTGAAAATAAGATTTTCCAAAATATCCTAAAGGCGACCAACTTGGGTTACTACGGTCGGTATGGCTCGATACCAAACCTTTGTGAGACCCGGTTTATCAAACTTGTAATCTTAACCATCCATTCGGTCCTAGCATCACAAAGCGGATAATCAGAGACTCGAGACATGTATACTTCCCAGTGCACGATATACACACTCATCACAAAATTTGTGTATCAATTCCATTCATCCACATAGAACCAAAACACGAGCGAGCAGAGTATTAATAATATTAAATCGAGTCATTACAAAGAGAGGCCAACCGGCCAACAATAAAAGAGACAACAATAATTAAGCAGTGAAGCAAAAGTGCCATAAGATGGCTACAACAAAAGAGCCAATCGGTGTGCCTTTAACCCACAAGGCAACCGACCGGACCGCCAAGCTAGTCGCCAAACCGAAGCACATCTCACAAAAGTGAGGCCCTTGGGGCTCACCTTCTTCCCACAAACAAAAGCGTGGCAAAAGCGGTGAGTACTGAATGTACTACATAAGACTTACATGTGGAATAACAAACTGTACATATACTACATGCAAGCTTAAACAACAATAATTTGTATGTTTCATTTTAGCATAAAGCGAGTTTT
Source organism: Hsuehochloa calcarea (assembly GCA_036346395.1). Lineage (NCBI taxonomy): Eukaryota > Viridiplantae > Streptophyta > Magnoliopsida > Poales > Poaceae > Hsuehochloa > Hsuehochloa calcarea. The sequence continues at coordinate 27,627,556 of CM070594.1, forward strand.
CATTTGCAATAATATAATAGATTGAAAGCAATTTAACAAATCTGTTTTTAATGTTTAAATAACCAAAAAGCACAATAATATAACAGAGGTAAAGAACAACAACAATCACGGAAGTGACTAAACCATTAGTCACCACAACAATAGTATGAATTACCCATTCATACCAACCATATCAAATTTTAATTTAAAAGGTTGAAGTCTAACTCTTGCAAAACCTAACCAAGCGTGTCCATAACCTAGGGCGAGGCTATTCGAATAGTTTTATCCTGCGGGGTGTACCATTTTACCCACACGCCGGACCGCCTTTTGCCAAGCTATTAAGCACACTTCCTTAGGTATGCAAGCACGGCTAAGTCCTCTGAGACGTTTCCAATATTGTGAATTATTCGCGAGCCGCCTGTATGGATAGAAACCCATACGTTGTGTCGGGTCGTGGCCCGACCTCGGACAACTACCCCTCACGGGTAAAGCCTCGGACAAGCTGCGGCGCCCCTCGAGGTGGAGAGTCCATCCGGAAACTCCACCACCGCACACCCAACACAAGAACACAATTCCTTTTCACACAACACACACAACGCTCCTCCTGCGACTCGGAGATAACCCACGCCAAAGTACTAAGTCAAGAGAGGTCCCATATCCCTCTCGCGTGGTTAGTCGCAAAAATGCTGGAGAGTGTGACACAAGATGTTCGGTCCTTGTTGACTTAGGCAAGACAACCACAAACCCAATAACCCACCATCCAACCACTTGCCCAAGTCCAAATCAATTTTTCCATTTTCAAATTTTGACTTTACAAAATTAACAAAGCACAAAGTCTTGGACATAATGGAAGAATAATAATTTTTGTGTGATCAAGACCATCGACTAAGTCGATGATCGCCCAAAGCTACCGAACTAGGCATGGCTAAGCACAAAGATTCGTATTCTACTAAGTGACAAGAGTTCATCCATCGAACTCTAATCGCGACAAATAACCTAGGCTCAAGTAGTAGAGAATAACCAACATCCTCAGATTATGCAACTATAGGATCAACTAACCATATTTTAACACAAAGTAGCAATGCATACATACAGTTGAATTCAAAATATTAAACTTGTAAAATAATAGGATTAACATGATCAAGCGCTTGCACTTGTTGTGGGTCAAGATGTTCTTTGGGGATCACTCTCGGTATCAATGCGCTCTTGGATCCTATCGAAAGAACCAAAAAGAACCAATAAGGCAAAAGAAACCGAAAAGATCAACAGTCAACTTCAACAAAAAGCTCTCAAATTTTTACAGTAGAAAGAGCATGATTTTTATGAACTAATGCAACAAGAACCAATTGATTTGGATTCTTAATGCAAAAGATATGGCCAAAACCATTTTGCTCGACTTTTATAAATCAAAATGCTACTATTCATTAGCGAAATTTTCGGAGCTATCTGAGTTTGAAAACATTTCTAAATTAAAGTCTAGTTAAAAACATAATCAACAAAATTTGAATCAACGAAAAGGATTTGAAATGAATTAGTTATGCATTTTACAAGTTATCATATTTTTCGGTTGACAAATAAATCCTTTCGGAAATCGGAATTAAAGCAGCGTGGCGAGCGAGGCGTCGATCAAAGATCCGGCGGCCCGCGTTCGGTGCTAACGCTGCGCGGGATTCACACTTCCTAAGCGCTCACCGTTGGATGCGGATCCAGCGGTTCCGCGTGAACCGGGGCGTTGGGCGGTCGAGCGTTCCACGCATAGGAGCCGTTGATCTTGGATCCAGCGGTCCACGCGGATCGAACCTTCGGACGGTCGAGCGTTCATTCAGATCCGGACCGTTGATCTTGGATCCAACGGTCCACGATTAGGCGTGATTAATTCAAATCTAAAGCGCAATCTTGGGCGTAGATCCAAAGATCGGCGGTCATAGCGACTCAAGTTCAACTTCAACGATTTCGTCAGACAAAATTTGGCGGGAAGATTGGCTCGCCATGCGGCGACTCTGGCATGGCGGTGCGAGCAAAAGCCTAAAATGAGTTCCTAACAACCTTGCGCACCCAAAGGTACCAACAATTTTGGGCTGCGGCGGTCTAGAAACGCCGACAAGCGGAGATGACGAGAAGACTCAAAATGACCGAAAGCAACGCAAATGAGCTCAGTTGCGGTCCAAGGGAGCGGGTGCCAAACAACTAGGGACTAATAAGGGGTACTGAGCCCAAAGAAGGCAGAGGAGAATCGAGTGGCTCGGGTGAAGAAGAATAGCGATTCGGCCGACTTGGAAATCAAAATTGATCTGCTCTCTTACGCCAAAAGCAAAATTGATGAGGGTTAAAACTCGGTGAGAGGCTAAGAAGTCGAGGAATCAAGGGTTTTGAAAGAGAATGCAGGAACACCACTTTCACCGAAGGACCGAAGCTCCAACAATGGCGGCCGAGAGCAAATTTGAAATGGAGCTCGAGCAGCATACTACTGATGGTCTTTGGAGCTCAAGAGTGTTCAAAGGATGCTAAGGAAGCCACTGGGGAGTTTTATAGCCGAAGGAGCAAGGAAGAAGCAGCGGAAGAAAAATGGTGGGGCTCGTGTTGAGGCCGACCGAGGCGACAGGAGCAAGTGACAACGAGGCGGCGCGACTATGGAGGCGGCGGGGCGGAAGCATTAAATGCGGAAGAGCCGTTGGCGAAAGGAGAAGTGACCCGACGCTGCTACGCTCTGAAATTTCACCCTCTTCGTTGACCATGGCGGCGCGGCGACGGAGGTAGAGCGATAGCCGCCACCGTTGGATTGAAATCGAGCGGTGAAAAAAACGGTCGATAATAACGATTCAAGCGCTCACTCAATCTGGACCGTTGATTTGGATCCTACGGTCGCGTTGCGCAAGGCGTTCGGACGGTCGAGCGTTGGCGCGATCGTGAACCCTCGATTTAGAATCCAGCGGTTCAAATGGATCGGCGCGTTCGGATGGTCGAGCGTTCACGCGATCGTGAGCCGTTCGATCTTGATCAACGACTCACAACACTCGCGCCCGAGCGTCCGAGCGGTGCGAGTTAGTTGGTTGGACCAAATCAAGTGGCTCGAGCCGAGTCGATCCGAACAGGAGCAGTGAAAACCGGTTAGGGTTTGAATTTGAATAGCTGATTTTGGAGGAATTATTTGGGGTAGCAAACAAACCCCAAAAATTATGAAATTTTAAATGGAGATTGCTAACAGGATGATGAACCTTATATAAAATTTTCAGAGACTTTTATGCACTGCATTTTCTCTAAAAATTCAGAAGGCTAATTTAGGAGTTTGACTAATGTTTGACTTGCCTCAAAAAATTATCAAATAATTTCTGAAAATTATGAAATAATTCTGAGGTGTTAAACATCACTCCTAGGTTCAATGAAAATTATTTCCAAAGGTTGGGCACAAGATTTTCATGAGGGAGACTTGTGTTGGTGTCCAAATGGCAATTTGATTTTTGATTCCACATAATTCCTTTACAAAAATTATGGAACTGATTACAAAAATCAAGATCAGAGAAAAAGTTTTAATTTCTCCTCATTTTTATTACATTTGAAACACAAACCAATTTTGGGATGTTACAGAGAGCATCTATGTGAGCATGAACCTCGGCACCAGTCATCATCCGCGGTGCAGGGTCTGTCACTACGACACCTTTCGTAAAGTTCTTGATGTCTTATGCGAGCGGATGGTCAAGAGGAGGAATTGGCGATGTGCATCGAGCAGCAGTACTTGCCACCCTTGTGCAACCAAATGAACCTCACACCTTCCTTGCATATTGGGCATGGGAACTTCCTGTGAATACACCAGGCGCAGAATAACCAATACGCCAGGAAGTCATGCAGGGAGTAGTGGTACCAAACGTGCATTTTGAAGCTTCTCTTTGTATCTCGGTCGTATGTCCATACCCCTTCGTCCCAAGCACGGACCAATTCATCAAACACGGGCTCCATGAACACACCCATATTACTCCCGGGTGTCGGGAATTATCAACGACAAGAATACGTTATGTCGTTGAAAGGAGGCGGGGGGGAAGATTGAGGATAACGAACACGGGCCAACATGTGTATGGGGCAGCCATCGGTCCATAAGGATTGAACCCATCATTGCCGGTAGCGACACGTACATTGCGAGCCTCATCTGCTTTCTCACGATGTTTGTCATCAAAGCGGGTCCATGCTTCACCATCGGATGGATGTACCATCTTGTCAGGATTGTACCGTTTGCCATTTTTGTGCCATGTCATCATTTCGCGGATTCCTCGGTCATGTATAGCCGTTGGATCCTCGGTAGGAGCGGAAGGTACCGTAGGATTTTCACGGGGATCGTAAAAGTTTGCCTCTTACGGCCATCACGAGTCTACCTCCGTACACGGAGGATTTACACTAGGACGATACTTTGCATCCTTGTGTTCTTTCCTAAATAGGGCGCACCCCTTGAACAAGCATGTATCTGCTCATACGGCATCTTAAGTGCGAAGGAGTTTACGTGACTCGTACATGCTCTTTGGCGAATGTGGCCCTCCGGAGCGAGGTGCCAATCACGGCCAACATCTTATCGAAGCCTTCTCGGCTCAGGTTTAACTCGGACTTCAACCCCATTAAGCGTCCAATGGCATCCGGTTGAGACACCGTTGACCGATCGTGAAGGGTTTACGTGCGAGTCCATCATGTCGTAGAAACGCTGTGCGTTGCCTCCATCTCCTCCTTCTCCGTCCCTCATCGAGTGTCCTTGGTGAAAGTCATCTAACATATACGCTACCCGGCATCGGCATCATAAGCCTCGGCGCGTGGTCTCACCACCTCCTCTCTCATCGATGGGCTTCACCATGGTGGACCCACCGGGTGTAGTCCGGCGTAAATCCATTCTTCAAAAGATGTTTACCCATGTCCACCTTGTTTACCCTTCTCCTGTTTCCACATTTGCTGCAGGGACACAAAACTAGACAATGTCCTTTAGCAGCCTTGCCAAATGCAGTTCAAGAAAGCATCGGTCTTGTTCATCCATTTCGTGGTGTAATCACTCGACTTCTCCGCCGTGTACATCCAATGACGGTCATCCATCCTCTAACATATGTATCGTGAGTAATGTAACCATCAATTGCATCTACGGAGGCGCCTAAGCGGGTTCGTGATCTCGACCATGATACAAAAGAGGGGTTATACCTAGGGTGGCGGTGGAGTCGAGGCTAAGCGAAGGCCGTGGCGGGTCGGTGCGATGGCGGCGGCGCTATGCGAGCAGACCGACGCGGCGTCGGGAACTCCGACTCGGCTCAACGGGCTCTTCTCGCAAAAATGGAACAAAATCTGTCATTTTAAAAAAATGATAATGCAACACTTCTCTGGCGTGCTATTTTCACAAAGATGCTCTTCTGCGGTACCACCTAACATGACATGGCAAGTAAAAAAATCAGCAAGTGAACTTTCAAGTGGTCCACATATGCAATGGCACAGACAGTTTGCGGTCTGAGACAAGCTTGTTAACCGACATTAGTTCCACTAAAAGTAGCACATGCATGTGTACGGAAGAAAGACACGAGAATAATGTATCATGTCCATATCGAATTTACCTTTTTACCACGCATGTGTCCTTGCCGAGAAACAAGAGACAAGATGTCGAAGAGAAGTTTGAAAAGAAAAATTTACTTAGAGATAAAAGTGCTTCTTCACGTGACAAAGTCTTTGCGGCGCGGCCGTTTGGCACTCGTGTGCTAACGTGGCAAAACATAGCAAAAAAAGAATGTAACGTACCACTAGCACGAGGTAATTTTTGCTTAATTAACAAAGATTTGGTTCATTTGATCCTATCATATCTTCATCAATAATAGTACGAGAACCCGAGCCTACAAAAATAAAATTGCATGTCATACACTCTAGCACATCAAATATAGAATGATTTGGTGCATTTGAATGTAACATATGACACTCTAGTGCATATGTCATACACAATAGTACCTACAAAGATAACAAAGATTTGGTTCATTTGATTCTAATTCTAGTACATCAAATATTCAAATAGAAAGTTAATACATTGTCATACACTCGGACACTCATACTGTCATATGTCATACATTGAAATATTGAATGATTGAATCATACTCATAAGTCATAAGTCATAACTAATTAACCCATTTACTCATCCTGTCATACAAGCATAACTAATTACCTCATTTACTCATACAATCATACTGTCATATAAGCATACAAATCATAAGCCAAAGTGTTATTCCAAAGTCATACACTGACTAAGTCATACACTCTGACACTCATATTGTCATACAACTACAAGCATATAAATCATAACTCATAAACTGTCATACAAGCATACAAATCATAACTCATAACTCATAAGCCAAAGTGTTATTCCAAAGTACTAAGTACTTAACTAGCTCACCTCACCAAATCACCTATTGGCTATTCACCTTTATCATTCACCGAGCAAACAGCGGCCAAGTGAGGCCAGGGGCAGAGGTCGAGCAGAGGGCGGGCGCGGCGCGCACGCAGATCTGGCCAGAGCCAGTAGAGGCGCGATGGCGGGCGGCAGCGCTAAAAGGAGGCGGCCGGAGAGGGGCGAGCCGCGAGGTCGAGACCTCACCTCATCACCTCGGGCCGAACCGCGAGATCTCGGGGCCCACCAGCCGAGGGGGAGCGCCGGCCAGTCGAGGCACCGGGCGGGATAGAGGCGAGGGAGCCACCACGGGAGAAATGGGGGAGGGGTCGGGCCGCCGGCGGAGGGAGCCAGGAGAGAGCGAGCGGGCGCGGGGAGAAATGGGGGTGGGGGCCGGGAAAAACAGGCGGTGGCCAGGGGGAGCAGGGGGCGGGAGAAGCAGGCGGGGGGAAGAAATGTAGCGGGGGCGGGAGCAGTGCCGGGGAAGAAATGTGGGGTGGGGCGAGGAGTCGGGGTATAAGGGGCGGCGGGTCGAGGTCAGTCGGGGGCGGCCACGTGGCGTGGCGAGCGAGGCGGCGGCGCGGGTGAGGGTGGCGCGTGCGGCGCGCCGCGAGGCGGCGATGGCGCGGCGCGGCGAGCGCAGCGGCCAGCGGGTGTGTGCGTGTGTGTGCGTGTGTGCGTGTGCGCTCTAGGTCATAACGAGAAAGTTTGCCGAGTGCGCGAGATCCGGCACTCGGCAAACAATTTTTTATTTATTTTTATTTTTTTAATTTCTTTGCCGAGTGTCGGATCAGGAGGGCACTCGGCAAAGAGCCAAGTTCGCATATGATGGAGAGTTCTTTAAAAAAATAACAAAACCCCTTTCTTTAGAGTCTTAGTGCCACGGCACTCGGCAAACATTTCTTTTTTGGCCTCCAAATTTTTGTGCAGCCCTCCTCTGATGCAGGTACTCTATGTTAGGATTTGGTACATTTTTGTGGCTTTTTGTTATATTTACTTAATTTATTTCATTTACTATAATTATTTCAGAAAATGCAAATTTGAACTGCACGTGCATCGAATAATGGAATTTAATGATTCAAAAAATGATAGTCATGTTATTGAGTGTAGTGTGAGGCGTATCGAGAAGCAGGACCGAAATTTTGAACATCTTGTTGTGAAACATGGCCAAGTGAACTTGCGGGCGAAGTGTTTTAAATTCTATAAAAAGCAAACAAAGTCTGAAAATTCTGAAACTTGTGGAGATGTCATGATATCATATGTGGAGGCTGTGATAAAAATTTGAAAAGGTTTCGTGCACGTTGTCAAATACGATGCTTTCAAACCAGGACATCTCCATCTGGGATATAAGTATCACATGTGGAGATGTCATGGTTTGTAAGCATCGTCGTGACAACGTGCACGTAAACCTTCTCACATTTTTTTCACACCTCCACATATGATATCATGACATCTCCACAAGTTTCATAATTTTCGGACTTTGTTTGCTTTTATAGAATTTAAAACACTTCGCCACCGGCTTCACGGTCATGTTTCACAACAAGATGTTCAAATTTCGGTCCGCTCTCGATACGACCTCACACTACACTCAATAACATGACTATCATTTTTTGAATCATTAAATTCCATTATTCGATGCACGTGCGATTAAATTTGCATTTTCAAATAATTATAGTAAATGAAATAAATTAACTAAATATAACAAAAGCCACAAAATGTACCAAATCCTAACATAGAGTACTGCATCGTGAGGAGGGCTGCACAAAAATTTGGAGGCCAAAATAAAAATAAAAAAGCGTTTGCCGAGTGCGGGCGCGTAACTCGGCAAGGGTGTCTTCTTGCCGCGCCGGCTGCACGGCACTCGGCAAAGATTTATTTTACCGAGTGCCAAGCGGCGGCTCGGCAAAACTTGACGTCGGGCGGGAGTCTGTTACCTCGGGCCGCCTTTGCGAGTGCCCTCCTTTGCGAGTGCACGGCACTCGGCAAAGCGTCGTTCTGAGTGTTATCCTTTGCCGAGTGGCACTCGGCAAATATGAATTTGCCGAGTGCAGTTCTTTGCCGAGTGCGGCACTCGGCAAAATAGCTATTTACCGAGTGCCCGATATTTGACACTCGGCAAAGAAGCTGAGTCCGGTAGTGCCTGTTTGGGGACATAACATAGATTTGGAAAGGTGCATTTTCTAAATTTAGCTAAACTATTTAGTTGCAAGCTTGGTTATCTATTAGCCAGTGCATAGTTCAATGGGTTACCAATAGCAAAAATAATGCTATATGGACAAAAACACACGAGCGATTTGTTTGTTTTCGTGTATAATGTAAAACTGATTACTTGAAACTTTCCTTTGTTATGGAAATGAATTGCTTCAACCCACACACTTTTACATTATATGGAGGTACAAGTAGATTGTTCAAAAGAGAGTTCAATGGGTTACCAGTAGCAAAAAGAATGCTATATGGACAAAAAAAAAACAGGAGCGAAATGCTCGCCGTGTTCTCGACCTGATGATAGAGGTAGAAGGGTTATATATGGGTGAAACTGGGCCTGTATTTGTCCACAAGAGCAGATGTGCTTGCTGAACCATAAATGTCCTCAAGTAGTTGCAGGACTCGCTTCCTCCACGCCCTCTTGAAAAGGTATGCATACCTGTTCTTGATGAATAAAAGCTTGAAAATTATTACCCTCACAACTATTTTCATTGATTTATAAATCAATCCTGATCCTAATGGCAATGATTGATAATGTATAGGCTAACTGTAGTGTAGTTTATCTTTATATTGATTTTTCTCGCGTGTGCAGGTTCGTAGAACCATAGAGAAAGAACTTGGGAAACCCATTACTGATCTACTTGCTACTACATCAGTAAGTTCTGGGGTATTTGAATGAACTTTAAGTTATTTGATGGAAATTCATAGTATGCTCATGTGAGTCTTCGTGGACATTTCATGACAGATAGCACAAGTTCATCGTGCAACTGACAGATGACAAAGAAGTAGTTGTGAAAGTTCAGCATGATGGTGCCAAAGAGATCGTATTAGAGATCTATCTCTTTTCTTGAAAAATGTTTTGTAAAATAAGTAGGATTGCTATTACATTTTCTATTGGTGATCAGGATTTCATTAATGCAAAATCATTAGCCGAATGGATATATAGTCATGTAGTGATTTAATCATATTTACTCTTTGCTTCCTCCACCTTAAAAAATATTGTGTTCCCCTCGAGACGTATATATATGTTATGTTGCTCGCTGTTTTTGCCATGTTTGTGACCGTCTCTCTAAATGTATTCATGAGGTACTAACCAGAGAGTACGTTTAGATAGATAATCAAACTTTAGAGTATGATAGCAGCAGGACTCGCTTCCTCCACAACCTCTTGAAGAGGTATGGATACCTGTTCTTAATGAATGGAACATTGCAAAATATTACCCTCATAAGTATTTTCATTGATTTGTAAATCAATCCTAATACTAATGACAATTATTAACAATATATACTCGAACTGTAGTGTAATGTATCTTTATCTTTATTTTTTGTATCTCGTGTGCAGGTTCGTGGAACCATAGAGAAAGAACTTAGGAAACCCATGAATGAGCTATTTGCTAATTTTGTCCTGCACCCTCTCGCAACTGCATGCATCAGTGAGTTCTGTGATCTTCGAATGAACTTTAATTCATCTGATGGAAATTCCATGGTGATGGATGTTCCGGCTTAGGTACTCATTGTTGTAATTTCTGTAACAATCATTTTATTCCATGTTTCTATTCATTATTCTTATGTACTGCAGTTTTATACATGTTGTACATTTAAAATTATATACTTATATACTATTAGTTTAGCTATTATTTGTATTAGACTCATGTAGAGAAAGACAAGTAACTAAATATGAATCTATCTACGGCATTGTGCCTCGCGATGGTCCACGTCAACGCCTGACAAAAAAAAAAACACAACAAACAACATCATCTGAGCCCTGGATCGAGCCACAAACATCATCTCATAGCTATAAAGACACACCGATGTATTCATTACTAATGCATCAAACACACCACACATCAGGCTTTGAGGTAATACAAACACTACCAGAAACAGGTTTTTTCCCGAGTGCTCAATACACTCGGGACATCCACTAAAACACTCGGGATGTACTTTCCCGACGGCCAACACTCGGGAAATAACACTCGGGATAGTTTAGTCGGGTAAATCAGTGTTTCCCGAGTGTAACACTCGGGAAACTACATTTTGCCGAGTGTCACCATTTACACTCGGGAAACATATGACACTCGGGAGAAAAAACCGTCCGAGCACCGTAGTCACCGTATGCGAACGTTTCCAGTCGCCGACACTCGGAAAGAAGCGGATATTTCCCCGAGTGTCAACACTCGGGAAATACACTGATAATTCCCCGAGTGTTGACACTCGGGAATAAGAGAAGATAATATTTTGTCAGTATTTTGCCAAGACGTTTATCCCCGAGTGTATGTACAATAAAACACTCGGGAAAGTCACTGTTTATTCCCCGAGTGTTGACACTCGGGGAATAAGAGCAAATACTGATCTCCCAGGTCGCTTTTCCCCGAGTGTATGGCGAAGAAAACACTCGGGAATATGGGTGAAACAGGCTGTACCCAATTTATTCGTATGCACAATTTGCAATTGGATTTCAATCAAATTCAAAAATACATTCCACATCCAGATTCAGCAATACATTCACAATCAGATTCAACAATATTATCATATATATATGAAACAAATATTGACATAATTCTCAAGTTCACAACATTCAAGTTCAAATTGAAAAGATACATATAATAGTTCAAACATAATTCTCAAGTTCACAACATTCAAGTTCTGCATCAACAGAATATTGCATCGTAGTGAAGAGATGGCCTTCTCGTCGAGCTTCTTCCCATCCTAAGCGATGAACTCAGACCACTGCATTGTCATGAAGAGAACAACTCAGTTAGTACTCAACATAGACAAGATGAAACTAATAAAATTCATAAATGCAGGGTAAGCAAACTACTGCAATTCAGTTTACATTATATACTTTTTGAGTACGCATGCATATATGCTACATCAACACAAGAATGGAGTGAAGTATGTTCATGTTTGCACGACAAGATCATGAAAATGGCAAGCACCTGGTGGTGGCCTCTCGGCGTTGGACTCATCCACATGATCTTGGTGAGGCGATAACATGTGTACCATCTCGGCATCGGCCTGAAGCGGTGGATCGCCATTGATCCCGCCAGTATCTTTGAAATTTGGATTTGAACAAAACACTAAAAAACATTAGCGACAATGTTTTGTATACAAAGTCAAGTTAGTCGTGAATGTTTGGTAGAGTAGTGCCGTGGTCCTGCTGCAGTATTTGTATCCTAGTCCATCAATGTCTAAACTACTCCATCATTTGTATGGAAGAATATGGAATAAACAATGCAATACTTGTAAGTTAGAAACAGGTTTGAAATATAACATACCAAATATGATGAACTTTCACTTGACTTAAGGTGCAATCCACTGGTACTTTAATCAAATTAAGTTGAAGATTAAGGTTATAGAACTAGAGCTTTCCTCTGTGTTATGTTTGAAGGTTACGGTTGTAGTACTAGCTAGAGATTTCATTTGTGTGTTGAAATCAATGCATATTGAAATTGATACAACACATGCCACACCTACACAACATTGTCATTTCCTCTGTAGATTAAGTATGACGATGTCAAGACATGGAATAAAGTGAAGAGTACCACATGGGATCAAGGACAAGCGACCTACAACTAACAATATAATAATAAGTGTCCATTACTAACCGGATTAGATAATGTAGGCGATGGTGCCCCGGTGTAGTGGCATCAAGTCGAGTTTGAAGTGCTGCATATTTGTTTGTTTTGATCATATGGGGTGAGAATCTACTAGTAATGTTAGCTAATGGTAACTAAAAAGGGATAGTCTTTGGTACTAACATCTTATATGAATTGAAAACAAAAATATCAAGGTAAGCTTGTGAAATAAATGAATTGCAATTTGCATCGCATATGGGGTTCAAGTCCAAACACGGATCATTTGCTCCAATCATTGCCTAGCCTCGATTTCATCTTGTAGCTTTGGCCTCGGTGAAAACCACACACCGATGGTCGCTTTTCGTCTTCGTGGTGTACATCATCCGTTGATCCGTACTTGTTGTTCGGACCTCAGAGAGGGTGGTCGGTGTGCTAATGTAGCGGCACCGATCAAGAAACGCCATGTTTCTTTCCCTTTCCGATACATACCTGCAATGATCGCATCGATGGTGAATTCATTACGTCAAGTCCGGCCATGAATCTCCTTAGCGACCTCGATATATGCTTCTGTTGGACAAAATCATAAGTGGCGAATATCATTAGGGACAAAATCATAGTGTAGAAATGGTACCAAGTTACGTATTCTGTGTTGGTGCATAGGGTGCCCTCCGATCACCCCTCCTAGCTTCTACATATGCCTCTACATCGGAGGCAGGCCTCTGCTTCTTCTTTTCCTGCACCCAAACACTGGGAGGTATATAAATATGTATGTGCAACATTCAATCAATATGAACATGTTGACCTACCAAGTGCTTCTTGTAACGAGCCATGGAGGAGCTGCCTTGGCGATGTCTTGCCCGCCATCAACAATCTCCGCTCCCTAGCGACGGAGGTCTCTAACCACTCTTCGTTACACCACCTCTTACGGGCAATCTGGCGCCATGCATCTTCACACCTCTGGGACCACCAAGGTATTGCCTAATTTAACAAAGTGTTAAATATGAATAAACTAGAATTGATTGCAAACTAGAACCCACAGGGAAGCAATGGCACGAGCAATTATGATTACACGCATGTACTCCTCCAAAGTGATATGTGTTTGGCAAGCCTCGGCCTATGAATTTCCTTTCCAAGGACTTGGGTGTGGTAATAGATCACCGCTTGGATCGTGCTTCATAGATCATCTGTGGGATCACTTTTTAACAACATTACGCACCACTCTCCTAGAATCGACTTCACATCCATCACCCCATCTAAACCACCACTAGATAATAACAACATAAAGTGTAAGATTAGCAAATAACAAGATAATCTGTGTGTGTATCTTTGAGAAAAGCAACTAGGATCCTTGTCACTTACCCAAAACTTTCCTCCACCAGCGCAAACAATTGTCAAATTGTATTTCTCCTTCTGCAGATATCTTGACTGACCTTGTAGTGGCGCCATGTCCATGTAGGCTCCGCCTTCCTCTGTAGATGACCAAGCCGGGGAAGTGCCATCGAATCAACCGCCAATTATGCCGTTTGGAAGTCTACATTTCTCACCCTCCTTCTTCTCGCCATTGCACGCACATTAGTTTTTGAGGTCTTCCACAGGTATTCGGGACCGGGATTATCAAGAAAGGAATATGTTTTGCTTACGCATGCAAGCGCCGGGTGGGAGGTTAAGGGAATGACAAACACGACCACCAATTTGCTGGCGCAGCCCCATACCAAATGGGTTAAACCCATCGATTCATGATTGCAATTCGAACATTCAGAGGCTCATGGCGAACTCTACATAGTCTCGATCAAATTGCTTCCATGCTTCACCATCGGATGGGTGGACCATCTTGTCGACATGGTGCAAGCGACCATACTTGTGCCATATCATTTGTTTGGCGAAACCTCAGACATGTACAACCGTTGGATTCGTGGCACAAATGGTAGATAGCGAAGTATTTTTCTGCCAATAGGAAGCTGCCTCTTCTGATCATCACCGGAGTCAACCTCAACAAACCTAGACTCACCACACTTATCACAGTGATCTTTGTGCACATTCTCATTCCTAAATAGCATGCAATGATTTGGACAAACATCTATCTTCTCATATGGCATATTTAGTGCGCTTATCAATTTCTTGGCCTCATACAAGTTAGCGGGCAGTTTGTGACCATCAGGGAGAAGGGTGCTAAACACGCTTAAGAATGCATCAAAGCAAGCAATGCTTGTGCTGAACTGGGACTTGACAGCAAGTAGTCGTGTGACGGCATCTAGTTGGGACACCTGTGTTTGCCCATGAAGTGGTTGACTCGCTGCGGACAACATATCAAAGAAAGCCCTTGTTGCAGGCTCCGGTTCTTCCTCTACAGGTGGCACATACGCATCACGCACATCATCTAGCATGTCTTCTGTCCTACTCTCATTGTGGCCGCCATCGTCCGTTTCTTCCCTTAGCACATATGATGTACTACGTTGTGACTCGCCGTGATAGACCCACACGGTATACCCTGGCCGAAATCCGTACTTGCACAAGTGTGCGATCATTGTTGCCCTCATTTGTGGTCGTGTGTTCGAACAATGAGAACAAGGGCACAACACACCGTCCATTACGCCTAGCAAATGCTCGATCCACAAAATTGGGCGTCTTTTCCATCCATTCTTCTTCTGATCACCCATCTCTCGCCCGTGTACATCCAACTACGGTCCTCAGTCATCCTAGTGTACAAAACATAATGCATATATTAATCCGACTTGTTATCTGAGCTAGCTAGAAGCTCTTGTAGGATACATGCCCTATACATGTACACAAAAATATATTGACATGAAGACAATATAAATGATCAGCATTCTACATAAGCAAGAAACATCAAGAACACAATCACACGAGAAGAAGAGGTTCAATCGAGGGCGTTATCCCGCCCCAAAGATCTCACTTACTCGTGATGACCAAATCTAAGTACTTTAAACACCGCACATACATGTACGGAAAAGAAGAGGTCAAAAAGCATAAATGATATGGCACTTCAAGTTACGAATAAAAGTAAGAACCAACAATATAAATCAAATTTACAACTCCTAATTACATCCCCATACATTTCCAAGATAACATGAAAAGGAAACATTTGCGGCTTAAATGCAAGATTGCTCAAATGACACTTTTGACATTATTCTTAATTTCCGTATACAAACAATCGTAATTTGTTCATTATCTAATTAAAATAAACATAATAGTGTTAGTAAGAAAACTAAGAAAGATAGTAAGGAAATTAGCAACAAAGAAATGTATTATTTCATTAATAAACTTAATTAGTTGTATATGCAGTAGAACTTTTATCTTTGTTTTGGTACAGAAGATCCATATATATTCTATAAGCTGAACCAGACTCATGCCATTGTGCCGGTCAATTTTACTAAATAACTCCACATAACAAAAATACATCTATGTACCCCAAAACTTTCAAGAACATTTTATTGAAATAAAAAAACAGTATGTCAATAATGGGAAAAAGAGCTCCGGATAAGTGACCTCCAAATTAAACGATATATGTTTATTCATACTAACAACGATCAATATACTGCTAATAATATCCACTGCCAGATTACTCCATAGAATTCAATGGTCAGGTTACTATCAGGGTTTTCAAATGCCAAAACAACACAGATAATCAAAAGCCACTACAAGCGAGGATTTGATAGCAATAACTGGTGGCAAAAGGAGGCAATTAATAGACATTACTGATACTGACTGGCCGATCTATTGCACAAATTCTCAGTTGCGAGATATAACACATATTCAAATGCAATTTCAAGCACAGATTTTCAATTGTCAGATCAAGCTGATTTTCAATTTCCGGCACCTCAATCACTGCCTTAACCCACTGATCTTACTACTCAATTCACAAAGCCAGATTAGTAACAGAGATTACAAATGCCATCTACTCTATTCATCGAGAACCAATTGCTTGATATTGATGAGCAAGAATCACAGACAATACTCAATAACGGAGAAGCAAATCTGAGACACAAACAACAATCAATATTCCGTTTACTCAATCAATGAAGGAACCAAGATTTTGGCAATTGATGGCAGCACAATTTGTAGTAATCAAGAGTGCACAAAGCCATACACACTGCTGCCGATCAACCGTTGTCGCTGCACTGGGTGGGGGGTGGTCGAGGGAGGAGCTGCCGAGGGAGGCGGGCGGAGGAGGTCGCCGGGAGGAGGGGGCGCAAGACGGGCGTGGCGCGGCCGCGCGGCCGGGAGGACTCGCCGAGGCCGGGCGGAGGAGGGGGCGCAAGCGGCGCGCGCTAGGCGCCGGGAGGACTCCGCCGAGGGAGGCGGGCGGAGGAGGGCGCAGGCGGGGCGCTGCGCTAGGCGCCGGGAGGAGGAAGGCGGCGAGGAGGGAGCCAGGAGGAGGGAGCCGGGAGGCGGGAGGCGGGCGGAGGAGGGAGCCGAGCACGCAGTGCCGGGAGGAGGAGGCCGGGAGGAGGGAGGCGGCGGAGGAGGAGCCGGGAGGAGGGAGGCGGGGAGGCGCGGGAGGGGGGAGGCGGGCGGAGGAGGGAGGCGGGGAGGAGGGAGCCGGGGAGGAGGGAGGCGGGCGGAGGAGGGCGGCGCGGGAGGAGGGGCAGGAGTGGAGGCGGCGCGGGGAAGGGGAAGGGGAAGGGTTAGGGCGCGGGGGGAAAAACAGGGCGCGGGGGAAACGGCGCCGGGGGAAAAAACGGGCGCGGGACGGTCTTTTCGCTCCCGAGTGTTTTAATTTTAAAACACTCGGGAAAAATTGTTATTTCCCGAGTGTTTAGTAGAACACTCGGTAAAATTATTTGTACCGAGTGCTTATAGCGCTTACCGAGTGTCTTATGAAACACTCGGGACATGCCCGAGTGTTTCCATATAGAACTCGGTAAAAATATAGACACTCGGGAAACAAGCAGTTTCTGGTAGTGAAAGTCTAATGCATTATTATCTGCTCTTGGCTGCTCATTAATTTCGATGCCAATATCTTATTTCAAATATTTCAAATATACTATATTATCACCTTTAAAATGCCCTTACATACTCTTACTACAATTGACCATAGATTCCTAACACATCTATTTACATGTTTTTTTTGTCAACATTTAGAACGATCAAGCTGTTACACTACTACAAATCAGATTTATGCTTTTCTATTCATCGATAAACACAGCCACACAACACCAATCCATCATCTAATATTACCTATCTACTGTCTCATAGTTACCGACCACTACCTAATTTCCAATGCTTTATGCTTCCACCTGATATGTTCCTCTCTATCTACATATTTTAATAAATGTTATGGTTTACTTATGAGTTTTACTTCTATGCTAATGTCGTTGAATATTATACTCTCGTGGTGGATTGAGATTGTGAAGTTCAAATTGCGTCATGGCATTCATTCTTGAACCTTGGACTACGTGGGAGGCAAGGGTTGTTTCTTTTGAGTTCCCCATCATATATTGGACGGGCATGAGGTCCCCGTCATGTATTGGACGGGCTTGAGGTCCCTGTGCCTGAGGGCACAGGCTTGGGTATGCATCGACGGATGCACTACTTAGCATTACCGGTAATTGCAAAGAAGAAAGACAGAGCATTCATATCATATGCATTGCATTCCAGTGTAAGAGATTTATTTATGGTTCCTTGCTGATATTCATGTGATGAATTGATATCCTTGTTGGCTACTTATGATGTTTTCTTGATTATCCCTGTTGTACTTTGCTGAGTCATGGACTTATGCTTGTTGTTGTTTTTCTTTTAGGTACCTCTCGAGGCAATGACATATATGAGAAGGGGTAGTTTGGTGCACTTCACTTATATTCACTTATGGCAAATAAATTAGATTGTTTACCCAAGTCTCATACTCTTGCCAGTACTTTTATGTTTCGGACAGAGTTCACCCTTCGCGGTGATGGATTTATTTGTACTCGTGGTAGCCAAGAATTATGGTGGATGTTTCATTTGATGCTTTAATCTTAGTTTTTGATCTGTTAGTTCCATTGGATAGAATAACATGAACGTCTTGATTAGTTTTACCCCTCATTTTTCTGGTGAGTCTTGATGATTTAGTTTTAATTGATAAGGAGCTACTCTCATTTTGTTCCTTTATCCTTTTAGTTCGGTTTGGATGAGAAATAGCTTGAGCTATGCCTAAGTATTCATTAGTTGACTTGCGGTAGTAATATTCTGGTCTATTTGAAGCTTGTGTTAGTTCTTGTTGATTTAAATTAAGTCATTCGTAGCTGTATATTTTACTTAAAAATATTTTAGTAAATTGAAGTAAAAAGTTGTTGTAAGGTTGTTGAGTAGCATTTTAGGCCCTATGCTGGACTGGGGTGTTACACGTCCATCTCGCACAAGCGAACCTCCCCGAATATCTCGCGCAGCACAGACATTGTAAAAGAAAGAATCATTAGGAGAGAATTTGAGTCACAATAGTTTTTCAATGGGGCGCAATATCACCGTGAACAGTATGCAATATTTTTTTCAACAGGTTGCAACATATCAAAGAATAGTAAGCAATATTTTTTTAACGATCGCAACATCAGAACCAGAAACAACAGAGGGATGACTTGCTGAGTTTTTCCGTGGCCGCGGTGGCAGCGTCCTAATCCGGTGGGGGTGGTGGAAGCTAGGGAGTAGCGGTTTGGTCTTTGTGGCTCAGCAATGGAGCTTGACAGGAAATTCAGAGAGGCTTGGAAGCGGAGGCCTTCTCCTGGGGCTTCGGCTAGCCGCCTCCTCGCCGTTTGCCTCGGCCGACCGCTTCTCCAAGGCGCCTCCTCCGGAGCAGGCCGTCCATCTCACGCGAGCGAACCTCCTCTCGAATATCTCGCGCGGCACAAACATCATCAAAAAATAGAATCATTAGGAGAGAATTTGAGTCGCTTCATATTTTTCAACTGGATGCAACATCACCATGAACAATATGTAATATTTTTTACAACGGGTCGAAACATTGTTTTTCAACGGGTCGCAACATCTCAAAGAATAGTATTCAATATTTTTCTTCTAGGTCACAACATCTCAAAAATGCAGTACTGGGTACTCAGCGGTGGGCTCGGAGAAGGTAGCGGCGGCAGGCTAGCGAAGCGGCTGCCTCCTGGCGGCCTGGGACGGCAGCAGGTCCACAGGGAGGATGAGGGCCAGGCGCAGCTGGCGGCCCCAGACGAGCTGGCCGCCGTCGGGGATGGCGGCGCACCTAGCGGCAACGACAGGCAAGGGCGACACGTGTGTGGGCTAGGGCTAGGGCGATGCGGCGGCAGATGGGGAGGAGGCCCTCGACACCGGCTCTGTTGCCGCCGGAGAGCGTCTCATGTATGGACATTGCAGCCATCTTTGGGGAGAAGCTTCGTCAATCTGCTTGGAGAGAGATAGAGAGAGAGAGAGAGAGAGAGAGAGAGAGAGAGAGGCATGGGAGGAATGAGTGACTCGGGGTAGGGAGGGGAATAAGTATTTCTGCAAAGAGTGAGATGAGGTGAATGGTCAAGCCACGTGGGCAGGGCGTGCGAGGGGTCTGAGAAAAAAGCTCGCTCCAGACGTAGGAATACTAACATTATCCATAAGAATAGAATGTCAAGACTACATCTTGTGTTCCTCTATTTTTTGTTCATGTATGCGATTGGTCGTTGGCAATGCAACCCCATCCTCTTCACACGGAAAACAAAACGTTGAGTAATTCGGTCGGTTTAACTTTTTCCCATGAGAGCTGAGCAAATCCGAACAAAGTAAATTAGACGAGCCTAACTCAAATATAGGTATTTTCAATTTGATTACAAGAAACTGAAGAAAGTACGTTTTTCCTCACCGCAATCAGGGTCGCGAGCAAATAATTACTCCTTTCTAGAGCTGAAATAACAAAATCTGAAATGAAATTAGGAATTGTCAACACAAACATGAAAGAACCTACCTAGACATCTCAGGATGATCACTTGCAAGGCAAGGACGGCATCCACAATCACATGAACAAATGCTCTCCGTCGTTAGTTACCAGCTCCGTGCAGGCTGCACAGCTTCCGGATTGTGTTGCTTTTTACAGAGGCATCGATTCGATTCTTAACTCAAGCGTTAGATGAACCCCAAAATTAATAAGAAAGCTAACTACATCCGAGTAGACATTTTTTTCTTGAAAGTATTAAGTTAGAGTTTTGATCAGTGTCAGAGCACGAGCATGTGTCTTGCTGATACGAAATTCGTGAGATGTTCCAGCAATTATCCTATCTTTCACGCGGCTAACTGATCTTGCTTGCCACGTACAGCCAGGGTGGGATTCAGCTCGATCAGGGCGTGCGAATATTAGTAGTATATAGCCTAGGTAGTTTTAGCCTAGCCTGGGTAGTACTGTATCATATGTTAGTTCCAAGATGATAGCTTGCTAGAGTTCAGCATAGGGCACGACGAAATGCTAGATTCGCCGTCAATACCTATCCTGCTGACTAAGCCGGGAAACATTCAGAGATTACTCATTTTCTGGTTCCACAAGCACAAGGGATGGAGCATTCATTTGGATTAATTCCTTATTTATCACTAGAAGTTGAGCGCATCTCAAAAATACCATTGCGAAAATATTCTTCTCTTCATTGCTATCAGATCTCAACTATAATCCCTTTTTTTGCCACTTATGTCAGCTCCGTTAACTCTGATTGCCGTTAACCCCTCGGAAGGTGTTAGGTTTTTCTCAATCTACCCAAATTACCCATTGCACCACATGTCATAATTCACCCCTTTCGCTCACACACCTTCCTCATCCTCACACCGCCCCCACCACCTGTGTCGCCTCCTCCCACACCACCTGCGTCATCCGTGCCGCCTATGGCCTCGCCTTCGCCACCAAGAACTGCTGCCTCCTCTAGCATCCGCCCTTACCACCTGTGTCGTACCGCCTTCGGCCTTCGCCCACAACACCCGTGCCACGTGCCACCTCTGGCCTCGCCTGTCCCCCCCCCCAACAAGTACCGCCGCCCCTGGCATTTGTCCCCACCACCTGCCCTGCGATGGAGTGTGTTACAAATGGAATGCACAATCAAGGAGAAATCATGCGAGATGATCATCGATGGAGGAAGCTACACTAATGCATGCTTTGGGGCTGTCTACATGGAGGCATCCGGAACCACATTACGTGGAGTGGTTATACAACTCTGGAAGCCTCAAAATTACACGCATGGTCTGTGTATCATTTGCTATTGGGAGCTACATTGATAAGGTGGATTGCTGTAACATCCCTATTTTCTTGTCTTTTTGAAAATTTTAAAATAAAAATAATCAGTTGAATTTTCTTGAATTAATTAAAGCTTAATTTGAAATTTTGAAAATTAAAACAATTTAATGTGAATAAAACAAACTTCAATTAAATTCAAAACTGATTTATTTGTGTTCCATTGGTCCCAAGGTATTTTCTGAATTTCACTAGGATTTTCCAATATCTTTTTATTATTTCTTGGAGTTCTATTTAATTTATTTCTCTTTTTAAAATCCCAAATTTTCAAAGATTTCTTGTAAAAAATTAATTTAAATTAATTATTTCAAATATTTTCTTTTATTTGGAGTTTTTGTAGTTAAATATTAAATCAAATCAATTCCAAATCTCAATCAAAATTCAAATTTCATCTTCAATCAAGTCATTTCTGAAATCCAAATCAATTCAAATCCTCAAAATTCGCTCGTCCAATTTCCTCTCCGTAGCCCATTTGCTTCTTTCACCCCATGGCCCAACTCCCCTAGTTGGCCCACCTTCCCTCCTCCCGTGCCCTTGCTCTGTCAACACCTGAGCCGATGCCCAGGCCGCACCGCTAGGTCGCGTCATGCGCGCCCACATCCGCCTACACCAATGCCTGTGCGCCATCACCGTGCAATCTTTTGGATCCTCAATTCCTAGTCACTTTCCATTGCAACTCGTTCTTAAATTGCATTCATATCGAAATCCAAAACCATCGCCTCTATCATTGATGTCAAAGTCGTGCCCGTGACCTATCCTCTAGCACACTCATGCCTATTTCAGGAGTATCGCGTCCTCCTGGCACTCCTCTTTATTTTGCCTCAAACCCCAGCCCCTAGCTCACCGTCGTTCGGCTAGAACACCCCGTGTCGCCTCCTTCTCCATGTCCGGTCGTGCCGCCCTTGCGTTGATCTCCCTCTCCAGTGAGTGTTTTTTCCGTTTTGATCACATCACAATGCATTCCCAACTTCCCTCAATATTTTCCCTACCTTGATTAGGCCTTTGCGCCCACGTAGCAAGCTGCTATCCCTTCTTCTTCGCCTTCAGCCACCATCACCTCGTCGCCTTAGTTCCTTCCAGGCTTCCGGAAGGACCCGATGCGCTCTCCAAGCCGACGTCGATCCCGTGCTCACGTTGTCGCCCAGAGAACGCCACGGAGCCGCCTGCGTCACCGTGCGCCACCAATGCCGCCGACACCTCCACCGTGCCGCTATCCAACACCACCGCTTATGATGTCACTGTGCCGCATTCCCGCACCGCCACCTCCCTCGCTTCCCTGAAGCCTTGGTGACCCATTTTGGCTATCACCAGCCACATCCGCACCGTTGTCCACCACCAGCGCTGTGCACCCGAGCCGCCAGCCACCTCCTCTGTTTTCCCCTCTGTCCCTCTCTCTCTCTCTCCCATTGACATATGGACCCACTACTATAGAAAAAGTCTTCATAGACGGTTCAAAAATATCACCACAGACGGTTTCGTGAGCCGTCTGAGTTTATGAGTTAGTAATGACACAAGGTCATCATAGATGATTTTGAACCGTATGTCATGCATCGTCACAAACGTTATTAACTTCGAGAACCGCCTATGATAGTTCACTATCACAGACGGTTTATAGATGAAACTGTCATAGACGGTTTGTAGATAAAATCGTCTGTGGTAGCTAATGTGTCACAGACAGTTTGTAGATGAAGTAGTCTGTGAGAGCTAATGTATTATAGATGATTTGTAGATTAAACCGTCTGTGAGAGCTGATGTATCATAGACGGTATGTCATAAGGAATCGTCTATGATATTCTTTTGTATTGCTAAATCTATTTATGTTTATTGGCTAGCCTTAGGAAATGCTGCCCATGCCCTCTGAAATAAGCTGAAACACAATAAGTACATGTATACATCCAATTCACATTTATTTCAAAGACAAGCACATCCAATTCACATTTATTTCAGAAACAAGCACATTCAATTCACATTCATTTCAGAAATAAGCACAACTAATTCACAAATTAATTAACTAAAATTAACTATTTATGTACATTTACACACATGTACCATTAAGTTCAATCTTATCCTAATCAAGTTCAATCTACATTGTGGAACTTCCCATCTGGATTAATGACCTCACGGTTCAAGAATGCCGCAAACTGTCCTTGAATGTTTATGAGCTGGCCCTGTTCTAACGCAGTTGTATCGATGCTCCCAACCTGTCTCTAGGAAGATTAAATTTGTGCATATATAAATTGGTAAATATGAAATAATTATTGAAAGATTGGCAAACCTAAGGATCATTGGTCATTGCGGAACCGACGAGTAGTTCCATGTTGTGGCAAACATAGTATCCACGGCTGTTGCAGGCCGGCGGCTACTGGTGGTACTGCAAAAATAGAATTGGTTAGTTCCAAAGGCATTACTACAAAGTGTTATATAGGATTAATGTGTACTAGCGACAACCGAGAAATTTAGATAGTGTCGCAGGATCCCTCCCTTGCATTTCCCTCCTTTAGCAAAGTACACGGCGAATGACTTAAGTGATTCCAAGAAGTTAGCCGTAGCCATTGCAATGGAAGGAAAGATTACAATAGAGTTATCTATGGAGGAAATTTGTTTACCCATCGATTAATTGTCGGACAATTGTGAAGTCGTGTGCTGCTCTCTTTAGAAAATCTAGGTATATTACCTTGTTCCGTTTTGGTATAATTACAAGTAGAATCCAATGGAAGCTACACAGATATGTCGCCATGGTCATTAAACCAAATTTCGTATTGATTATAAAGTACAAATCAACAAGTATAGCCACTAGTGCAGCACTTACTCCTGGTTGTAGGGCAAAAGTATGAATTCCTTGTCGCGGTGAGCCAGCAATGACTCCGTCATGTAATCCTCGATGAATTTTGCATTCTCCTTGATGGTTTGTAAGGCGACTAAGCGTGGGTCGAGGAAACCTACCAGCGAGTTTTCGCAAATGTTTCATAGGAGCTCGTGAATTTTGAAGTTGCCCCAAGTTTCGGTCGAAAACCCTATTCCTTCTCCATTATCGTTTTGGTGAGCCATTTCTCGATTACTCATGGCTAGACCATGTCCTTAGCACTATTTAGCTTTTTCGCACCTCAATTGATCTTCATATTACTCAGGTTCTCCCCTCCACGTGAACCACAAGCGCCGTTGTAGCCATCACCGTCGGCGAACCATCTCAAAGCTTCCTCGGTCTTCTTTTTCATTCAGGTAGCATCCTTAAGTCGTGTAGATGCTCTAGCACCCACTTGTTTGCACGCTGTGAAGCTCAATTCTTGCATGCATGTTTGGCGAGGAACTCCTCGCTTTATCCGGTTAGCCGATGTGGATCACACGAGTCGTCGCCATGAGTACCATATCTGCACTAGGGCACGAGGAATTTGTTCCGGCCTTTAGGTCGCGCCGCCATGGCGCATAGCATGCTCCGACCGACATTGTAGCTGAGCCATTAGGGTTAATCACAACCATTTAATAGCTAATGATTGCTTAGGTTAATAAATGACTGTCTTAAAGAAGTGTAGTGTCTATTACACGTGTGTCGGGACCCAAATATGCAAATCTGGACCCTCTGTGTATTCTGCACTAGTCCAGGATCACGCTAGTGCACACAGTGTCAACATCGATGAAATATCACATCCATACAACGAATATAAGAATAAACGAATACTTTGAATAACAAATAACTGTTGGGACCTGACGGTCGAGTTTTACATTTATTAAGCCATGCAAGGCTGACAATAAAGAATAAACTGCAGCGGAAACGAAATAAACTCCAGTGGGCTCCCATCAATTTACCATAAGCAACTGACTGGGATCAAGACCCTAACGATCAACCTTCATAGAACTCTTCTTCAAAAGCAGGTGTCGACTCTTCCACTTCTGTTGATTTGTTTAGCAAGAGTGAGTACACACCGTACTCGCAAGTCATACCACAGAATGCATTTATACATGATGGCTTATTCCAAAGAAATGGCTTCTGTGGTTATTTTGCAGAAATACAACATTTGCAATTGAATATAAATAATAGGTTGAAAACATAATTGAAAACAATTAAAGAATATTAATTTAACAATTGATTTCACAAAGGACACACAGTTTATACAAGTTATTCACACAGCTGTACAAGTTATCTCACACAGCTGACCCTTCCCAAAAGTTTCATGAAAATCTACCCCTCGTGTGAAATTCCCGAGCATGTCCATAACCGAGGACGCGGCTATTCGAATAGATTGATTTAACACTCTGCAGAGGTTGTACACTTTACCCACACGATACGATCAATGCGCCAACACCGTCATAACAAAACTTTTGAAACTTCATCTCAAGTATTATTACTCCCGGTGTGCTTTACCATCATACCAACCCAAACACGGTAGCTTTGGCATAACACACCTTGTTGGACGGAAGCGGCGAACCGTCCCGTGATGTGCCCACATAGTAGCACACCTCCAGCCCATCACAAATCTTAAAATACAACCTGAGTAATAATATCGAAAATCCATAACTTACTAAGTTAGGCCCAGCTCATACTAGGCATGTGGTCGTACAGTAAGGCTCAGTTCAATGGCGCACAAAGTTAAGTCCTTAATTGACCAAGGCAAGACTTCTAATTTTTCCCAAATTACAAAGTTTAAAGCACATAATCACACAGAATCCACCACTTGCCTCAGTCCAAATCTTTTCCCACCCTGTTGATTAAGTGCAACACATGCCATTACGAGTAACAGCACACAGCACACACAGTTTTATCACACAGTTCCATAATCACTTAGTCAAGTTTATAATTGCAACTCACATGAAATGATGACTCGTGGCATGGCTAAGCAATCTACTCGTATCTAACCAACCCACGTTGGTGCTACGATAATATCAACTAATAATGAACCAACCTAGGGTGACAAAAGATCATTGCATACAATAGACAATGTGGATATAACAAATTGGATTAATAACTATCCCAAAAGCATTTAAATAAATACTTGAAATAGAATGCAATACATTGAAATAAAGTATTTTGAAAGCTGGGTTCAATATGATCAAAGGTATAACTTGCCTTGGAATAGATCTAGATATTGGTCTTGGTCTTGAGGAGGTGCTCCTTCTTCAGCAAAATTTTCCGAAGTATCGACGTCTACTACATAAGCGAGACAAAAGAAACAAAACAAATAAATAACAGAGGCAAAACAAACTCCAAAAATCAAATAAAATTCACCATTAAATAGATCTTGATTTTATATGAATTTACAAATTTGAATGGGCTCAATCGGAGTTCGGATGCAAAAGATATGGGCTTTGTAAGTTTGAAATCAAATAAAACCCTAATTTGAATTTTATTGAATTTCCCGAATTGTTTTTATAAAGGAAAATCGAATTATTGCGCAATGCTTGCGCCAGCGAAGAAATTTTCGGAGAAGATAAATAAAATGAAAATCGACATGTGGGGCCCACACGTCGGTGACACGCTTTCGGTGGACTTGGGCTCACGGTGGACCAAGTCCACCGAGCCTCTGGATCTGGGTCGGGGCTGAGGTGGCGTACTCGCGTGCGTGTGGCACTGACGCGGCGCCTACATGGCTGACACGCAGGCACACGGGCTGAAGTGGACGCTGACGCGGGCTACCACGTCAGATCGACGGCGGCGACGGCTCGGAAACCAACGGCAACGGCGAACGGCGGATCCTCACCGGCAGTGAGTGGTACCAGCGTGTAGCCCTCACTATTGTGAACCTGACGAGGTAGCTCTGGGTGGTTGAGGACGTCGGAGATGGCCGACGGCAAGGTTGAAGCGGCGGAGAGGTTCGGTTGTTGTCGGACGAGAGCTCCGGTGGGGTATTGGCGTCGGGGAAGGGCCCGAGAGGTAGAGGAGGCGACGGTGGACTCGGGGGTGCACTCGACGATGACACGGCGGTGACGACAGCGGCGCAATTTGATGGCGACGACACACGGCCGAGAACCTTAGACGGGAAATTGTGGCGGCACCAGGGCTTGGGAGGGGCAATTTGGTGAGGGGTTTTGGAGAGGGGGCTGCGGCGATTCTCGGGGACCTACTTATAGGTGTGGGGCAGCCTCGAGGTGACGTGCCGACGGCGGGGATCAAACTGCCCGAAACGAGCGTGCGAGGAAACGGGGATAGAAACGAATTCAAAGTTTGAATTTGAACGGAGTCGGTGCGGAAGAGATAAGATGAAGTCTGGTGAGGAAATCTGGGGATTTTAGTTAGCAGAAATGGACGCGGGGCGGAGCTTCTAGAAGCGCTAATGGCGGACACGGTCGCGGAGCCATGCGAGGAAGGAGACCGTGTCGGAGACAACGACACTGAAGCGGTCCCACCGGTCAGCGAGACGGCACCGGGTAAGGGCGAGGTGTGCGCGCGGGCGTCGATCCAAGCGTCCAGCGTTGATCCAACGGCGGGGAGGGATGGGCCGAGTGAACAGGAATGGGCTGAGTAGATTCGGCCCAACCACTATTTGGAGATTTTAAATAGCTTTTCTATTTTAGAAAATACCAGAAATTCTAAATGGCATTAGAAATTATCAAATGAACTCAGAAAAATTCTAGAAAATTCTAGAAAATATATCCAAGTGCATAGAATCCAAATAAAATAGTTTTGACTATTGTTCATGTTGACTTTAGCCATATTAATATGTTTTGTTACTCAAAGTCCAATATTAAGATTTTAAATTAATATTCAAATAGTTCCAAATGATGAGATTTTCAACTAGCAAATAAATAAAGGATTTTAAAAAGGTTTAAAAGTTGGGATGTTACAATGTGGGACCGAGAACAATGATCGAGAGATAAATAACGGTTTAAAACTGAGATTGACTTATGGGCCTAAGAACTTAAGTGCACAGTTGTAGACCTGTGGACCGACTCATGGACCATCGGTCCATACACTGTGTTATGGACCGAGACTATGACATGTGGACCCTACGTGTCAGTAGGAAATTAAATTCGGAATTTAAGTAGAAAATGATACTATGCACTGGACCCCACCTGATAGCGACTTTGGCTAGATTCCTCTCGGTAAGAAAAGTTTTAATGCTTTATTAAGTTCTGAAATGATTTATTGTTGCACTAAAAAATTATTTAACTTCCAAAATGCATAACTAATTCATTTTAACTCCAAATATAGTGAAACCAATTTTGGTAAATTTCATTTTTAATGAACTTTAATATGGTATAATTTTTAGACATGTTACTATATTGGAAAAATTATTTTCTAATATTGCTCTCGAAATATGATTATTTTTAAACTAGAAAATGCTTTAACTTCATAAATTCATAAGAAATTCATATGAACTCCAAATGAGGAGAATAGAGTTTTTACGGTCATAAATTTTTATTATCTATAATGCCATGTAATTTTTATATTCACCACATTTCTGAAAAATATTGCTAAAATATAATTTTTAGATGAATAGTTACAGATTATATTTTTCCTGATTTTTCTTCTCTCTGATCTTCCTAAAGCTATAACTTCCACATACAAACTCCTAATAAAATAATTTTTATTTCTAAATTCATCTAAAATAATAATCTACCTACTGTGAAGTTTTCATGCATTTTGGATAAATTTGGTGTTATGTGTTCTTATTGGCTTTTCGGATTCAAGCGCTAGATTACGAAGATCCAAACGAGTTCGATTGTGATCCTCAACAGCTGCAAGAGGGTTATCTTCAACAAGGCAAGCAGCCCCCTTTGATCATATTGATCCTTTTTGTTACAAAATATCTCGTTTGCAACTTATATATATGCATGTTCTACTTGAATGACTATTTTTCGTTAGAGATAATTATTCCTATTAGATGCATGAGCTGTAGCAAACGTTTATCCCTTGCCACTTGTCCTAAGTTATTATTCCCGCTGATGTTAGTGCTCAGTGGATGTTATAGAGTCTATACATATTTATGCGAATAAATGCTTAGTCATGCTTAGATCTCGATAGAATTGGGCGGTTATTGACTCTGTCGATAACCTTGATCAAACAAATCATTTTATTATGCTATGTCCAACACCATGTGCTATGTTTGTTTGAAAACTAACAATGCAAATAAAATAACTTAGACTTGGGCAAGTGGTTGGATGAGAGTGGTCTCATTCTATGTTTGTGAGCTACGGGGCAACCACCTGTTGTTGTTTAGATCATGTATAATATTGTTTACTTACTGTTATTTAAAGTATCAAAAATGTTTACTCACTTGCCATTTCAATATAGTACTTGTACTTCAAATGAAATGTTGCTTTAAGCTGAAAATTGCTTAGTGCAGTAGCCTTCCTTTGGTACATGAATGCATCTAAATATTTTTTTACTTGTAAGTCTTACAAGTACAACTTTGTACTCAACCCGGTTGCTGTAAATTTCAGAGGAGGTTGACGACTGTCTACGAAGATGACGACTAGCTCGGTGGGCTTCCGGTCAGGTTGCCTTGTGGGTGAGGGCAGCCGATCGGCTTTCTTTTGTGTCATCTTATCGATTTTGTTATTCTGCTGCGTACTTAACTTTTGTTATTGCTATTTGTCCGATCGGCTGTATGTATGAAACTGAAGTTGTATAATGATTATGTTATAATCTTTTGAGACTACGGTATTGCAATATTATTGTATGGCTTTACTTTTGATATTGTTTTGTGAGGTATATGTGTACCGCTCTTGGGAGGTACACAATACACCGAGGGTGGGATATTTGATTTGTAATGCTAGAACCAATCGGATGGTTAAGTATTACAAGTTAAATATATCGGGTCCTCACAAAGAATCTATAAAGATAGATCGAAAAGGCTAATTGGATTAAGATAGGATATGTACATAGACTAGTTGTATAGTGATACGACCAGGTCCAGACTAGTTGTATAGTGATATGACCAGGTCCAGACTAGTCGTATATAGATACGAGCTGGTGCCATGTTATGTACATGACTAGATGTGTCGTATGCTCTAAGTGTTACGAGCAGATATCAGTCGGATCCAGGTGAAGGTTACTGGATAGCAGTCAAGAATATCCTTAAGTACTTGAGAAGGACTAAGGATGCATTCCTTGTGTATGGTGGTGAGAAAGAGCTGATCGTAAATGGTTACACTAATGCTAGCTTCCAAACCGACAAGGATGATTTCAGATCGCAATCAGGGTGGTCGAAATCTTAAACCAGTGTGGTCAAAGTCCTAGACCAGGGTGGTCGAAGTCTCCAGTGTAGTCGAAGTCTTAGACCAGGGTTTGTGTAATATATGCAAAGTGCACATGGATTTGATCCGTTGACAAAGCCTCTCCTGCAACCGAAGCATGAGACGCACACAAGAGCAGTGGATATAAGATACCTATATGATTGACTCTAGTGCAAGTGGGAGACTGTTGGTGATATGCCCTAGAGGCAACCATAGGGATAATTGTACCATGTTTATGTTTATGAGTTATTGAATAAATGTTATTATGTTCCTTGACTGAATCATCTGTTAAAAGGTTAACAAATATGTGACTTGTTGGTAAAGCTCTTTTAATTTATATGATGTCGTTCTAAATGTATCCCTGGTCGAATGTCACTGGTCAGAACACCAGTGATCCTATCGACCAGTACATATATTGATTGATGATCATGTTTCACTAGTCATGGATATAGGGATATCAAATCAATAATGTAAACACATGTCAGAGAATATGGTGTTGGATTGACCCACATTTAGACAACTCTTGAGATTGTTATGATTTAATGTGTCATCAGTTTGTCTCAAACAATGATGATGTATAATCCTTAGACCTGATATTATTATGGTTTCCTACATATGTAAGAGTACACTTTGGGGTTGCCAAACGCTACCCCGTAACTGGGTAGTTATAAAGGTAGATTTCAGGTATGCTATGAAACATGAAGAGGAATGTGACTGGTCGGATATGGGATTTGCCCCTCCTAACATAACATTAGAGATATCTCTGGGCCTCTCGATGTGGTCGGATAAAGAAAGTGCATTGCCATGCCACTGGTGGTCGAAGAGTTCGACCATATGAAGTTATCCGACACTTGATGAAGAAAGTTTTGAACAGTCCACAGATGACACAACATCTCACCTAGAGTTCAACCAGATATTGTGAGGTAAAGCGAGAATACGTGAGCAGGTCTTTCAGTTTGATCAGACACGAACTAGTCATATGGAGATACGAGCTAGTCGTAGGCTAGTCGAACATGATTACTAAGTGGTCGAAACCTGATCGTAAGGAGTTACGAACTGGTCGAGACTAAATATGAGCTGGTCGTATAGAGATACGAGCTGGTCATTAGTGATAAGGACCTGGTCGTAGATCATATTGCATTAAGGTTGGTCCGATATAATTTGTGTGTATTCTGGAATTGTTATGTTCTTCTAGGGGCCGCTAACAACTCGTGATCGGAATGGAGTTTTCGAGTCACAACCGACTACGCATGAACCTCACAGGTCACACACTTAATAGGATGGAACAAACTAGAACGGATACGATTCGTCAAATGTGTTCAGATAGGATCCGTCACGGGCACTATATAAGGAGATGTTTAAGGTTGATGGGAGACGAGAGGGGGATAGAAGAGACCATGATAAGAGTTGACATGAGTTACTCCGAACCCTAGCCGTTATCTTCTTGAGAGAGCTTTCCCGTGCGACTTGGTACTAGCACACCGACGTACGGTATTCCCTCCCCGGACGTGTGGATACCGTGAAGGCGCTATTGCGGTTGTTGTTGCGCTTCAGAACGATCCACGACCTTGGCAAGGAACTCGATTGGTTGCTGGCCGGGATGATCGATTATGTTGGGCGATCGACTATGGTGAACGATCGACTATGACCACTACATCGATGTACTCTACGTTGGACCATGCTGCTCCAAGTCTTCTTCCGCTGCACTACACATCTGACGGTAACGATCTATGATCTCTTGATAACATGTCATCCTAGTTTATGTGGTAGAAGTTTTGAATTACCAACTAGTGTAGTCTATCCGTATCCCTTCAATTATAACTTATCACACTAATAAACTGTCTCATGATCAATATTTCTTGTAATTGAGTGAATGGTGTGATTCCAAGTGTGTTCTAACCATTCCCATAAGCAACGTCGTCAATGGTCATCTAAAAACAACAATAGAGCAAGGGTGAGTTCACAACTGAGCAAGCACAATAATAAATAACGAGCAATGCTTAATCAGTGGTAAATAATATCATCATTAACATCAATTGTTTCACTTTTCTTTATTCCCATAATCATTCAATTCTCTTTTCATTATGTGCATCCCTATGCTACATGTACACATGTACTTTTCTCGCCTATATCGGTATAGCGTGAGTGAATAATCGTGACAATGTTCACTCCCAAGCCCGTCCTCCTCAAGGATTGGAGGCATCCTCCACTCCCATGGAGTTGTGATCACCATCTCATATGCAATGATGTTTATGAATGCACAATTATTCATAGATTCACTCTTATTAACATTATCCAACATTTTCATATCCATCAATACGAATAAAAATCATGATCATTTACATTGCTTGCAATTAAATAAAGTAAAAGTATAAATAATATAATGATCAACCAATGAACATTGTCTACTATGCACTTACCTCTTTATCCCTATGAAGTTGGATAGTGAAGCGGCGTTAAAGCACAAGAGACCACACTCCCTTGAGAAACAATTCAAAACACATATTGAAATCATAACATCACATCATCAACACTTTATTCTAACCGTTATTTCTCTTTTGTACCAAACCGACCCATTTAACTCAAAACTACCAGACGCACTACTCGTTGTCCCAATAGTAAAATGAACCTAATGTATTCATCCGAACTTTAAATTCAACCATTCAAGACTTTCTGGAATACCCACAAAAAACCTATAATTTTCTAGTTATGACGAATCTCTAATTCTATCATTTTCTACCATGTTTCTTTACCCGAAGACCGTTCCAGAATCTGTCAAAATAGTCTATTTCACAATTTATATCTTAAATTCTATAACTTGAAAAATACACGAACTACTCCAGTTCGGGAAACTAAACAAAAAAATTTATATTATTCAAGTTGTCGCCATAATTTAATTTTACTATCTACTATATGAAACCGTCTCTTCTTTAGTACGTCCAAAATCTGGATAGCGCCCTTACTGGGACCATATCTTTTCACTCGCTACTCTAATTCTAATGTTTCAGACTTTCCTGGAAAGATAACGAGAAAGCGACCCTTCCCGAGGCCGTATCTTTTCGCTCGTTACTCCAATTGTAATGTTCCAGACCTTCCTGGAAAGCTAACAAGGTTACCTAACTTTTCTCTAATTAGACCGACCTCTGAATCCGATTCTAAATATCCATAATCATCCCTGCAAGGTTCTGCACCTAACCTTGACGAACTAGGGCATATTGAAAACTAACTTTCTCATGATCAAAACGACCTACAAAAATAACAGCGACTAATCTATAGCAATACCTAGAGATTATCAGTGATTACTCTTGGAGATCACGACATCGATCACGAAACCCTACGAACTTCCTCTCGTTTCCTTCCTTTCCTTTTCCTCCTTCCACTTCCTCGCTGGTCCCTTGTGGCAGTAGTACAGAAAATCCTAGCAGCAGCTTTCCCTTAATCACCCTTTCTCTCTCCCTCTACTGTTGCAACAACAATGGGCAAATGCAAACCAAAATTGCAAGATACTAGCTAGCAGCAGCAGAGAGCACACGCACATGCATGTAGATCATGTGGGGGGAACACACTAGCTTGCATGCTTGCGGCAGCTAGGCAACTCGCATGAGAAACCAACAAAAGCCACCGGCAGCGCGCCATGCAGCGAGCTGGCAGAACATGCAGCAGCCGTGTATGCGCGTGATGCAAGAAGGGCGTGATAGCAAAATACTGAGACTAATACATAATCTAATATCGTTAACCCTAGCTCAATCGTTGAACACCACAAACAAAAACTAAGATGCGGAAGCTTGAGTATTACCCGAACTTGAAGAAGCCATAGGAGCGACAGATTAGTTGATGTAGAGGTCGTTATGTGTCTTGCCGTCGGGTCGGCGCGGATCTGAGCGTCGGGGCTTCGGCTTGAGTCACCGGGAGGTAGTAGTGAAGACGATCCAGTGGCCGTCGGTCGATCCAGTGGCCGTCGGTCCGGTCTCGCGATGTCGTAGTTTAGGTCTTCGTTCTCCTTAGCACTTCGTTACAGATCGGGTGTGTATTGGGATGATTCTGAGTTTTGAGACTAAGACAAAACCCTGCCGTATCCCTTCTTTTTATTTAGCGCTAGAGGAGACCGGGACCGAAACCAAAAAACAGTTGGAAACGCCCCCGATCAGGGCGCGAGGTGGAGACGTGGTCTCCCTGAAATCTCGGGTTGTTAGCCGAGATCAATTCTAACATTCTCCCCTTTGATCGTCAGGCTAACATCATAAGTCCATCCTCAAATGAAAAAGTGTACCAAGGTAATGTGTCGCATGACCAATGAAGTGCCATACAACCTCAGTACCTATAGTATACTATCTCATTTTAAAATGAATATTCATAATACTTAATGGGAGTTGGTTTATTTTAAGGTCCTTTATCCAGAATCAGAGGCTTTCCAATAAACCCATGCCGCAACATGATCACGAAATATATTGGGTGGTAAGCCTTTAGTAAGCGGATCATAAGCATTGACTTAGTACTAATATGCTTGATACTAATGGTTTGATCCTGGATTCTATCTTTCACAACATGATACTTAATGTCAATGTGTTTGGCAGCACCACTTGACTTGTTGTTACTCGCATAAAAGACTGCGGGTTCGTTATCGCAGTATAAGGTGAGTGGTTTAGAAATGCTGTCAACCACTCTAAGGCCCGGAATAAAATTCTTAAGCCATACAAATTGCCTTGATAGCCTCATAACATGCCACAAACTCAGCTTGCATCGTTGAAGATGCCGTAAGGGTTTGTTTGGAGCTTTTCCACGAGATAGCTCCTCCAGCGAGTGTGAAGATATAACCTGGCGTGGATTTCTTAGTATCAACACATCCCGCAAAATCTGAATCAATAACCAACAACTTCAAGGTTATCGGTATGCTTATATGTGAGCATGAGATGCTTAGTAGCTTGCATATAACGCAAGACTTTCTTAACGGCTTTCGAGTGGTCGGTCTGGATTTGACCGATATCGCCAAGTATTCGGTTACAAAAGCTAAGTCGAGCGTGTGCTTACTTGAGCATACATAATGCTTCCGACACCAAGCGTATGAGCGATCTTCATCGATCGATTTCATATTGGTTCCTTGGACATTGAAATGTCCCAAACTTATCGCCCTTAACGATAGGAGCGGTGAGGCGAGCATTTATGCATATTGTATCTCTTTAGTACTCTGTCAATGTATGCCTTTTGAGATAAACTTAATACTCCTTTGGACTGTCGGTGAATTTCAATGCCAAGAGCGTAAGAGGCATCACGAGATCCTTCATATCAAAATTGGATGAGAGAAATCTTTTGGTTTCAAACAAAGCATATCCTTATCATTGCTAGCCAATAAGATATCATCCACATAAAACACTAAGATGGTGAATTTACTCCCTTGAACTTAACATATATGCGATTATCAACTTCATTTTCCTTAAATCCAAAATTCCTTATAACTTTATCAAATTTGAGGTACCCTTTGCCTCGATGCTTGTTTTAAGCCATAAATAGATTTCTTAAGTCGACATCCCATGTGCTCCTTGCCTTCCACGACAAAACCTTCCTGTTGAGTCATGTAAACATTTTCTTGCAAATCGCCATTAAGGAATGCCGTCTTAACATCCATCGATGTAGCTCTAAATCATAATGAGCTACAAGCGCCATAACGATTCTCGAGCTAATCCTTAGTTGAGACAGGAGAAAAGTGTCATTATAATCAATCCCCTCTCTTTGTGAGAAGCCTTTTGCTACGAGTCTTGCTTTGAACCTTCGATATTTCCTTAGAGTCATGCTTAGTTTTGTAGACCCATTTACTGACCCTCTTTTTTGACTCAGTCAGAATTTCTACTAAGTCCCATACATCATTAGTGCTCATAGACTTTAGTTCATCCTTCATGGCTTCAAACCATTTAGGAGAATATTCACTCATTATTGCTTCCTTATAAGAGGTGGGATCATCTACCTTCCCTATATCATTAATATCCTCATTCATGTAAACAACATAATCATTTGGGATGGCGATCTTCTCTCCATTGTGATCTTCGATAGGTTCAAGAACTATTGCGGGAGGTCTGAGGCGCAGGAGATCACGAGGCTCATCATTAGGTATGACATTAGGAATTTGAGAGACCCCAACGGTGGGTGCATCAACGGTATTTGGTCTTGGAGGTGCAACCACACGAAGTGCGAGAATAAAAATCTACGGGATAAGCGGTGAAGGAGCGTAAACCCGCTTCTCTTCAAGATCAATTTTCCTAGGCTCCGAGTCCTCATTATTTTCTAAGAACACAAGATGTCTTGTTTCTACAAACTTAGTTGTTCTATCGGACAATAAAATCGATACCCTTTAGATCTTTCGGGTATCCTATAAAATGGCAACTTACTGTCTTAGGGTCTAATTTTCCAATATGTGGATTAAATATCTTAGCGTCAGCACAACAACCCCATATTCTTAAATATTTCAAACTCGGTTTTCTCCCAGTCCATAATTCATAAGGTGTTTTAGGTACTGATTTACTGGGAACCCTATTAAGAATATATGTTGCTGTCTTTAGTGCCTCCATCCATAAACCAGGTGATAAACTAGAGTAGCTAAGCATGCTCAGTACCATATCCATAAGTGTATGCAGTTGCGTCTCTCACTACCCCATTTCTTTGAGGTTCACACAGTGTAGAATATTGGGCAACAATGCCATTTTCTGAAGGAACTTAGCGAAAGGGCCAGGAATTTGGCCATAAGGGGCATGTCTCCCATAATATTCTCCCCCACGGTCCGATCTTACCACTTTGATTCTTAGGTTGTGCTGATTTTCAACTTCAGCCTTAAATATCTTAAATTTATCAAGTGACTCGGATCGGTCCTTAATGGGAAAAATATAACCATAACGGAGAAATCATCGATGAATGTAATGAAAGAATCAAAACCATCCACCGATGTCACGGAAAAGGACCACAAATATCGGTATGAATTAACTCTAATAGTCACGAGTGCGAGTTGCTCCTTCTTTATTTTCTTTACGTATTTTCCTTTAATGCAATCAATGCGTTAGTGCAGTCGAGAGAAATCTAATGGTTGGAGAATCTCTTCCTTAATGAGGCGCTCCATTCTCCCCTTCAAATGTGGCCTAAGCAGCGACAAAGCCACAGTTTCGAAGAAGTCTCATTATACTTTTTACGCATAGTATCACTCACATTCAAAGAAAACGGTGATTCATTAAGGGAAAGCATATAAAGCTTGTCTTGTCTAACAGCAAGACCAACATTATTTGAATTAAATGTGATAACACACTTATTGTTACCAAAATTACATTTGAATCCATCATCGTCCAATAAAGATATCAAATTAAATTCCTCTAATGGAAGGAACAAAAACTACATTATTAAGACGAAGTGTGAAGCCGCTATCTAAGACTAAGGAAACAGAACCAATTGATTCCACTTCGGCTTCTTTTCCATCCGCGACTCTAAGACTTCGCTCCCCCTTTCTTAGTGTTCTCACGGTATGGAATCCCTGTAAAGAGTTGGTAACGTGCACAGTTGCACCTGAGTCAATCCACCAAGATTTAAGGGAAAAGTTAGTATAAAGGGTTTCATCAACAAAAGTTATAGAATCATTACCCTTCTTGGCAAGCCACTTTAGGAAACCAACACAATCCTTCTGGAAATGTCCTGGCTCTTTGCAGAAATGACATGCATTCCCACTTGGTGCTTTAGCAGAAGCAACATTGGGCTTAGGTGTATTTTGCACCTTAGGCCCTGATTTATCTGAATTAGGAGAGTAGTGCAGCCTTTTCTTGGATTTGAAGTCCCCTGAGAACTTCCTTTTGCTAGGACCGCCAACTTGATTCACTAAATCTTTCTTTTCGGCCCTAATCCTTTCTTCCTCCTGGACACACATGGCGATAAGATCGCTCATGCTCCATTTATCTTTCTGAGTATTATAGTTTATCTTAAAAGCAGTGTATTCAGAAGGAAGAGAAGTCATTATGAAGTGAACTAGGAAACCATCAGATATTTCCATGTCCATGCCCTTGAGTTTTCCGACCATATCGGTCATCATCATGATGTGCTCTCTTATCTTCTTTGGACCCGTCATACTTAGTGGATAGAAGCCTGCGGATTAATGTCTTGGCATAAACCTTAGTGGAGCCTTTGAATTTCTCCTCTCATCAAGCCGATACTCCTTAGCATTTTCGAATCTGAATTGCTCCCGATTCGGCGAGATAGAAGTCTTCATAATCATTAGTGATAGACGGTTAGACCGCTCCCATTTTTCACATTATTATCATATATTTTCTTTTTCTCATCGAATCGTCCTCACCAATGGTGGGAGAAACGGGAGCGAACACTCTTAGTGCATAATCAAGGTCTAATACTCCAAGGACAATCAAATTCTTTCTTTCCAAGCGGGAAGTTGCTCTCGTAAAGTCGCTCAATGTTGTCAATTGTAGCAGCAACATTTGAAGCATTCATTCTTGGAACATTAAAAATACAGGAAAAATTAGAAATAGCATAAAAGTATTGCATGCAATTAACCCTACGTTGGTCTGATTAATAACATGCAAAATTACAGTTCTAGTTTATATCACCGTTGGGCAGAAATAAAAAAAACTATAACAATTAATGTGGCGACACATGACTACAAACAACGTTGGTCAGTATGTAATCATGTGTATACATAATGCCAGAATAAATCATAAAATTCTCTAATTAAAATATCTCGTTGGTTCAATTTTAATCAGAGATCGAATTTATACCGAAACATGAGCAATTATCATTAATTAAAACAGTACACAAAATAAATAATCATAAAAAAACTTAATCATAAATGGACTTTACAAAAATGCGAAAAATACTCTTAGCTATTAACATTAGATTTAAACAGTAAACAAAAAAAGACTTAATCAGAAAATCAAATTGTAAAAGAAGAAAAGGCACTGTTCACCCGTGGGCTCGGCCTACTTCATTCTTACCGCGCTCGGCCCGCGTCCAGCCCATTCAACGCGCGCGTCCGCCCATGAAAACGCGGCCCAAAAACGAGACACGCGTGAGCCGTCCGATTCGACGGCAAAACTGAGATCGACCGCTCGCATTACTCTTGCCGGATCGGAGTAACGCGATCCGTCGGATCTGATCGAACGGTCGAGAGCGAAAAGCGCGCCGTATAAAAGCCGGCCGAACGGCGGAAAAAACCCTAACCCTAAAACCATTTCTCCCGTTCTCTCCCGAAAAATCCGCTCGAGCGACGGCGTGAGACGCGCGGGCGAGGAGCGGCTTCGACTGCTCCGACGCCGATGGCGCAGAGAAGAGCGAGCAAGCGGAGCGGAGGCGGCGGCGTAAGGCGGCGCATCAAGAGGCGGCGCCCGCGCTTCTCTCGCCGGCGCAAGTCGCGACCAAGGTCGCGCGCAACCGTCGAGTGGAGCTTCGGTGGCGCCCGCACGAGAGAAACTCGGATCAAAAACGCGTAAGTATTCCGCCGCCTCTAATGTCTCCGATCTGAGTTTGAGGGTTTGGGGGGTATTCGGGTTCTGACTAGGGTTTGATCCCCTCCTTCTACTTGCTAAGCCGAGCCTTAGATTCGGGCGGGGCCAGATCGGTTGAGACTAATCTGGGGCTAATCGGGTTCAAGATGAGCTAGACTTGCTCTGATACCATTGATAGCAAAATACTGAGACTAATACATAATCTAATATCGTTAACCCTAGCTCAATCGTTGAACACCACAAACAAAAACTAAGATGCGGAAGCTTGAGTATTACCCGAACTTGAAGAAGCCATAGGAGCGACAGATTAGTTGATGTAGAGGTCGTTGCGTGTGCTGCCGTCGGGGTCGGCGCGGATCTGAGCGTCGGGGCTTCGGCTTGAGTCACCGGGAGGTAGTAGTGAAGACGATCCAGTGGCCGTCGGTCGATCCAGTGGCCGTCGGTCCGGTCTCGCGATGTCGTAGTTTAG
This sequence comes from Hsuehochloa calcarea, assembly GCA_036346395.1. Classification (NCBI taxonomy): domain Eukaryota; kingdom Viridiplantae; phylum Streptophyta; class Magnoliopsida; order Poales; family Poaceae; genus Hsuehochloa; species Hsuehochloa calcarea. The sequence continues at coordinate 27,668,032 of CM070594.1, forward strand.
GTCTTCGTTCTCCTTAGCACTTCGTTACAGATCGGGTGTGTATTGGGATGATTCTGAGTTTTGAGACTAAGACAAAACCCTGCCGTATCCCTTCTTTTTATTTAGCGCTAGAGGAGACCGGGACCGAAACCAAAAAACAGTTGGAAACGCCCCCGATCAGGGCGCGAGGTGGAGACGTGGTCTCCCTGAAATCTCGGGTTGTTAGCCGAGATCAATTCTAACAGGGCGGCGGCGCGGCTTGCGAGGCGTGGCAAGGTGCCCAGCGGCGCAATAAAGATCAAGGCGACCTCGGAGGTGCAGGGAAAAGGCTAGGGTTTGAGGGTTGGGCACCCCCTAGCTCCGCTTAATTTCCTCTCTAATTCAATTAACCTATCTAAAGCGTTTCGGGACAGTACAGTGCTAGTTTTTGCTTGCTGATCGTGATTGATCTTGTTCTTTGTTCTTGCCCTTAGTTATGCACAGGTGGAGAAATTTTTTATCTATAGTTTACAAGGTTGGAGACTACCGTACCATGACAGATGACAGATCAGGTCAAAGCTTTAGGATCAAACTATTCAACTAGTGGGATCCGCATCAACAATAGCCTATCAAAGAAATTAGTTATTTGGATGAAACAACCTCTTTATCAGTAAATAAATGTGTATCGTTTGGGTATCTAAAAATAATTGAGACTTTCTCCTAAATAATATTCTTCCATCCATATTTGTCTGTATTGAAAGGTGAGCACCTACTGTTAGTTAACTATGCAAGCTGGTCATCACCATTGGCTACGAGTATATTGTTTGATTTGTTTTGAATATATGGGCCACTAACTTTTGTTCACAGTTCACATTGATGATAACAATTGGAGCCTATTTTAAATGAAGTAAAGGTTGAATATTTTCATCCTATACGACATTTTCTGTATGGATGTTCAGAAAAAAAATAGATTTATCTATTAGAATTCTAAACAAATTTTAATGGATTTACTCGTTCCAAAGGAATTCTGGAGAAAATAAACATACACTATAAATAATGAATATTTTCTTTCATGACTTGTACAAATCTTTACTCCAAATTCATGTGTGTTTTTCTTGCGGCGCATTCTAGCAGGGGCAAATTTAGGCCTAGGGCAGAGCCCTAGCTAGTTCCAAAAGTCCCTTATACATCTATATGCCTCACCGAAAATATCATTGTAGCGATATGACACACTACTACCTATGATAGCATATCAATCTATACCCTCCATCCGTTTTTTTTTTTACATCCTTGAATACGCATTGTCAAACTTTCTAAAGATTGAGCACCAATATGTTTAAAATTATTTAGATTAGCTATATAAAAACTATATTATTATATTTTTTTGTTAAAAATAGTTTTATAATATAATATTTTTGTTTTTATGTATTAATATAAAGTTATAAAAAATACCAGTCAAAGTCACGTCTCCGAGACCGTGAAAAAACAAAAACGTCGAATAAAAAAGATCTGAGGCAGTACAAATTAGAGTAGCATAAAAGAAACCACAAGTGCATAGGTGTCACTATTGTTGGGAAACCTGGGCCTGGGCCGTGCAGGCTTAGCCTATGGTGGGCCCTCATCAATCTCTAGTCTATTTATAGCACGGGATCCACAATCATTATATGTGCTTTTTACTGAGAAGAGGAATATGGAAAGAGATCCCCCATATCTCTGTGTCAATTTACTTTTATGTATTTGTGCGATTCCACATCTATCTACAAGATGATCGGTCGGACTAGACTCGCCAACGATAGTTCATCAACACGTTATCAGCACGATCTACTCGGATTGAAAGGTGATCGTCGAAGCATGACACTTGTATATTGAATCGCATCTTCTAGTTCATTTTCTAGAGAGAAAAAATATATACAGTGCAAATCTATTCTAATCTATCACTAGCCGACTTGGAATTCATTTTCTAGAGAGAAAAAATATACAGTGCAAATCTATTCTAATCTACCACTAGCCGACTTGGAGTCACCGCCCAAACTATTCGGTAGATTGCATCAAGGAGTAGATGCTGATTGGACTGTAGATTGGATGACAAAATCTGCTGACTAGCGTTGTGGGAATGTGCGTGTGGACTGGGAGCGTCACCGCCGGCTCCTGTGCGTCGCGCACCACCGCCGGCCCCCGCGGGTCGCTCGCCGAGCCACTCGCCCCTGCACGGGCGCGCTCGAGGTTGCCTCCACCGCCTGACCAAGCCACGCACCCGATGCTGCCATGCCTTGCCACGTGCTCGCCGGCTGCACGTTGCCACCGTGACGCTTGGCCCCCGCACGGGTGCACCACTTAGACGGCCGTGCGTTGAAGCGTTGCGCCATGGGCCATGCGCGCTCTCGTCGGGTGCCGTAGCTGACCGCGCCGCGTCGCTGAGCCCATGCGCAGTTCGCCGGCATGGCAGCGCCGCACGCCACCTCTGCACTGGCTCGATGCTGCTCGACGCGCACCACACCCGACCGTTCGTGCGCCCGCCGGCCGCCCGCGTGCTAGCAGCTCCGCGCCCACCGCGATGCATGTGCCGCGCATCACTGCCGCCAACCTTTTGGCGTTAGGGAAACCCTATCGCCACCAATCAAGCTGCTGGTTTTGGGCCCAAAATTGCTCGGCCCAAGAAAAACAGAAACAAAAAATTGGAAAAGAGAGAAAAAAAATATATGCAAATGAGCCCTAGCCCTCCGAGTTCTGAAACTTACGAGGAATCTTTTGCGGATAAAGAGATTTTGTACAAAACCCCCTAGAGTTGGGAAATTAACAGCGGATTTTGGATTCTTTATACACTCTTGCATAATAACCCCTACGAAGTTAAAAAATTACATAGAACTAAAAATTAGTGGATAAACCCTTGGAAATTACATAATTCGCCAAAAATCATATTACATCATAAAAAGGCCTGGATAAATCCTTGGAAATTACATAATTCGCCAAAAATCATATTACATCATAAAAAGGCCTCATGAATTCAAATTTTGATCGTTTTTAGCATTTGAAGTATGTTTAGTACTGTTGTTATTATTTTATATGCTTTTCTGTATTTATTTATTGTTTTGATTAATCATAATTGCTTAAATTACCTTTGATCACTGAAATTAGCAGTAAAATTACAGAAAAAATGCGTACAGAATTGTAACTTTACGAGAGTATTTTGTATCATTATCCAATTTATTTCATGCATTTTACCAGTAATAAATTTATGTATTTCTTACCTACACATGTAGATGACAGGCATCACGAACCGGGAGTTCGAGGAACTGGCCCAGCATAGCCAAAACTACTTGACTTGGGCTTCTGACATCGAGATTGTACTTGGAGCTTAGAAGCTCCGCGCTACCATTGGGATTGGTGCATCGAAGGATAGCAAACACACTCCCGAGGAAAATGATTAGGGACTTCTTTTTCTCAAGCACCATCTCTGCCTCACACTCAAGAATGAGTACAAAGCAGAGAAGAGCCCGCTAGCCTTGTGGACAGCACTAAAGAAGAGGTTCGAGAAACTAAAGTATACCATTCTTCCTCAAGCAAAGCAGGAATGGATCCGACTGAGATTTGCTGACTTCAAGACGGTTGGGGAGTATAATTCTACTGTGCACAGAATATGTACCAATCTTCAACTCTATGACAAGCAGTCACAAATGAGTAGAAGATTGAGAAGACCCTCTCCACCTTCCACCCCAGTGCAATGCAGTGCAGTCTATGCACAACTACCGTTAAGATGACTAAAAGGAGTATGTCGAATTGATTGATATTATGCAGGTTGCAGAGGCCCGGGATGATGCTCTCTGCAAGAATTTCATCATCCAGTCACCTGGGAGCCCCGCTGGTCGTGAGGCCAACACTGGGAGTTTCAAGGTGCCGAAGCCTATAATGAAGAAAAGGGGAAGGAAGGTAAGGCCGCAGCTTAGAAAGGTAAGCCAAATGCTCCACAGGAAAAGAAGGCCAATAAGACAAAGCTGAACGACAAACCCTATGGTCAACAAGACCAAACCTATTACAAGTGTGGCAAGTGGGGGCACTGGTCGTGGATCTGTGAAGAACCGCAGCATGTCGTTGACACTTTTAAGGCCAAGAAGAAGGGCGACAAAGGGCAGCATGAAACCCACTTTGCCTTCACCAAGGGGGAGGGCTCGCAGCAGCTGCCTACACCGATGGAGGTGGACTCCACTCTTGCAGCCACACCCCCTTGATATTGCAGCAGCTATTGCCATGATTTTCTAGGAAAAGCATGTCACCCGTGAGAAGATAGCAGCAGAAGGCTCTAGCTTCTTAGTGGACTCAATCTAGTGCACATAATGCACTTAGACTTTAAATATCATTTATTTTGTGTAAGGATGGAATAAGTTATACTTTTCCATGGATGATGGTCGTATGCTTGTGTAGAGCCTTAAACAATTTCTTTCTCGTGATGGTTGGAAAATATTATTTAATTCATTCATTTATTCAGTTAATAATAGCATGATATGTTCTGATATTTGAAGTATTTTATTTTCGTATTGATTGCTTCATACTACATATTAATAAAGTACTTTATATTAGAACAAGTGTGGCGCCCTATGGAGGAAATGTGCTTAGATGAATGTGGCACAACGAATACCATCTTGAGACAAACGAAATTCTTTCAGTCGATCAGCAAGAATGTTGGTAATCTTACGACAATTGCAGGCAGCGATGTTTGTATAATAGGCTCAGAAGGGTGACAATTATACTCCCGATGGGCACAACTTTGGTCATTAAAGAAGCATTGTTGTACCCAGAATAGACTAGAATTCTCCTAAGTTTCAAGGATATTCGCGCTAACAATTTCCACGTAGAGACTGAAGAAGAGTATGGTAAGGAATACCTGATCATTACAAAGCGTGAAGAAAGTGGAAAAGGGGTATTAGAATGACTTCCTTCATTTAGGACTAGGCTATACTATACTAATATTAAGGCACTCGTAGCTTATACTGCCCTAAAAACCATATTTAGAAGCTCTGAACTTTTCTATCTCTAGCATGATAGATTAGGCCACCCAGGTCTTAGGATAATGAGAAATATAATTAACAATTCGCAGGGATAAAATATCGATGTCAATAATTTTCCGAATTAGGAAGATTTTGTGTGCCCTGCATGTGTCACCGGAAAATTAATTACTAGACATTTTGCTCTGAAAAAGTGAAGGATAAAGTCCATGTATTCCTAGAACGTATTCAGGGAGACATTTGCGGTGCTATACAACCCATGTTATGGCCATTTAGATATTTTATGGTGCTCATCGATGCTTCCTCGAAATGGTCGTACGTATGTTTATTGTCTATAAGAATCATGCTTTTGCAAAGCTAATCTCGTAGATAATTCAAATTAAAAATAATTTCCCTAATCACTATCTGAAGTCCATCAGAATGGACAATGCTGGAGAATTTACTTCAAATGCATTTCATGATTATTGCATGGCAATGGGAATTAAAGTTGAGCATTCTGTACCGCATGTCCACACCCAGAATGGACTAGCAGAGACATTAATTAAAATAATTAAATTTATTGCCTGACCGCTTTTGCATAATTGTAATTTATCAACTACATATTGGGGACACGTAGTCCTGTATGCAGCAACTCTCATCAATTTTAGTCTGTCAGCATATAACATCTATTCACCTATGCAACTAGTGCAAAGGTCAGCACTGAAAATTTCTCATCTTCGTAAATTTGGGTGCAAGGTTTATGTACCTATACCCCCACCACAGCGTACTGCAATGGACCCTCTCCGAAAGTCTGGGATATACATTGGTTATGAGACATTATCCATAATCAGGTATTTGGACCCTATGACTGAAGGTTTGCAATTTGCCTGCTTCGCTGATGGCATATTTGATGATGATAGTTTCACGTCATTAGGGGGAGGAAATCAACCTCTTGATGAAAAATATTGGAAAATAACGTGGTAGGCCACAGGAATCTATGCACATGACCCGCGCACTACTGAAGCAAATAGAGAAGTCCAGAAAATCATTGATTTGCATGCATTAACAAATCAACTGCCTGACCACTTTAGTGATTTGAAGGGCGTGACCAAGTCGCATGTGTATGCACGTAATGCACCGAAGGGAGTTGAAATACCAAAGAAAGCTGAAGGTATCGCTAATCCCGTCCAGAGACCACAGAAAAGGATGAGAACTCTGACTCCTTGAATCCAAAGTAACGGGGGACGCCTGGTGAAAAGAATAAGAAGGACTTGACACATCCAATTACCAAAGTTCCCCAAAATCAAAAGGGGAGCTAGTTGAGACATAGCACCAGTATGACACCTTTAGGAAAAGGCATACCGGATTTGAATATTCCCACGGAGGGAGAAACCAGAAAGGATGTGTGAGCACACATCGGAGCTGAAAAACTGAAAGGACTTGCCCCCATAATTGGAAGTAGCAGTGAGCAAGTAAAAGCGTTAGAAGAATCACCCTATGAAGAAATAGCTATAAACTATGTGACCATGGGAGAGTCTATAACTAGGACAACAGCCGATGTCGATATTTATTTTGCAAAAAAAAATTTACACAATCATCGATCTTGATCCAGAGCTTGAATCGCTTACTGAATGTAAAAAAAAAGAGATTAGATTGGGAAGATTGAAAGAAGGCAATATAAACTGAATTATTATCTCTGAATAAAACAAAGATGTTTGGGCCTGTAAGCCGCACACCTCCTTATATGCACCCCGTAGGGCATAAGTGGGTATTTATTCGAAAGAGAAATAAAAATAATAAAGTTGTAAGATACAAAGTAAGGCTCGTTGCACAAGATTTCACTTAATTCTAGGAGTTGATTATGACGAAACCTATTCTCCAGTCATGGGTGGAGTTACCTTTAGATATTTAATCTCAACGGTAGTGAACTTTAATTTAGAAATGAAATTGATAGATGTGGTAACTGCATACCTTTATAAAAACTTGGATTCAAGCATTTATATAAAGCCTGAAGGTATCCCTGTCATAAACCAAAATAGAGCAAATATAAATATGTACAGTGTGAAACTCATAAAATCACTGTACGAACTTAAGCAATCAAGAAGAATGTGGAATAATCGCTTGAGCAACTTTCTATACAAGAAAGGCTACAAGAACAATGAGATTTATCCCTGTGTATGTGTACGACGATCCCATAATAGATTTTGTATAATCTCAGTTTATGTAGATGATCTGAATATCATCAGAACCCTGGAAGATATTAAGGAAGCAAACTCTTACCTGGAGTCAGAGTTCGAAAGGAAAGATTTGGGTAAAACCAAATATTGCCTAGGCTTTCAGCTTGAGCATGTCTCTAAAGGGATATTAGTGCCTTAGTCAGCCTACACTCAAAAGGTATTAGAAAGGTTCGGCTTTGAAAAAGCATACCCTTCAAAAGTGTTTAGTTGGGAGATCTTTGTAACAAGACAATGATCCGTACAAACATAAAGAAGAAAGGGAGGAAGTCCTAGGACTGGAATTCTCGTACTTAAGTGCAATAGGTGCACTCATGTATTTAGCAAACTGTATTAGACCGTACATTGCATTTGTTGTAAACCTATTAGCAAGGTATAGTGCAGAACCTGCCAACAGGTATTGGTAGGGAATAAATGACATCTTTCGACACCTCCAAGGAAGCAAAGACCTTGGTCTGTTCTACAGAAAGAACCAAGACCTGACTATTACTCGCTATGCAGATCCGGGGTACCTGGCGGATCCGCATACAGCCAATTCATAAGCATGCTATGTATTCCTATGTGGTGGAACTGCAATTTTATGAAAATCGTCTAAGCAAAGTCTTGTATCGACTTCGACGAAAAACTCAAAAATCATAACACTGTATGAGGCCTCATGAGAAAGTACTTAGATTCGACGGATGATTCACCACTTCTAGCAGTCGTGTGGATTGAATACCGCGTAAATTCTCACTATTATCTATGAAGATAATGCAGCTTATGTTGCACAAGTGCAGATGGGTTAAGTAAAGAGTTATCTCAAAAAGCATATCAACCCCAAGTTCTTCTATGCTCATAAATTATAAAAGATTGATGAAATTAAAGTATTGCATACTAAGTTATGTGAAAAATCTTACAGATTTATTTACTAATTCACTTCCAGCATCTAGCTTTGAAAGGTACATACGTGGAATTGGAATGATAAGATTTAGAGAAATGCAAAACTCAGTAGGAGAATCTTCACGAACTCATTATTGAAATTTGATCACGGAGATCGAGTACTAAAAGAATAAATCCTAGAGATTAAATGAAATTAAGTGGATTGTACTCTTTTACCCTTGATGAGTTTTCCTGTAGTTTCTCGGCTAAGGTTTTTAATGAGGCAATTCGTGCAGCGCAGCAGAACATATATCATTTACTCTTTCTCTAAAAAAATTTCATTGGGTTTTTGTGGAGTTTTGACGAAGTATGAACATGTCAAATGAGTATCCAAAGGGGAGTGTTGGGAAAGCTGGGCCTGGGCCATGCAGATTTGGCCCATGGTGGATTCCTTATCCATCTCTTGTCTATTTATAGGAGGGAATCGCTAACCATTATACGTGCTTTTACTAAGAAGAGGAATAAAGAAAGAGCCCCTTTCATATCTCTGTATTAATTTACTTTTCTGTATTTGTGCGATTCTACTTCCATGTACGAGGGTCTACCGGTACAGGGGATAAAATGGTAAACTAATCGTAAAACACTACCGAATCGACCAAACGAACTCGCACACTAAATGACCTAACAACGAAAACAACTGAATCCCTAATCGCGAATGAACGAAACCAAACGGACACACGAATGAACAAATGATCACACAAACAACGAACGAACGAAAACGACCATGACTGTACGAATGAACACGACTATCGACCGACGACCTCACTAACTACTGGCAGTGAGACAGATTACAGAAGGGAGTCAAGAAGCACTGGTGAGTCTTGAAGTACGGAGGGAGTTGAGAAAGAAAGAGGGGGAAATCGGTCGATAGCTAACCAGACGACGGCGGCACACAATCAAACACTAACACTGACAGCTACACAAGCACATAACATTTAACACTGATCACAGACTGTCACGACTAGGTAAGTTGTCATCACAACTAGGTCTACGACCAGGTAAGTCATCTCGACAGGTCTACGACCAAGTCTTGGTCAAAGGTTGTAGTCGTGCATGGTAGGGAACGCCGGTCGGAGTCTTTGGCCAGACGGCGTACTGCCTTATCACGGTCTAGAGACCGAATTGGATAATCGTGAGAAATTGCAGGCTTGGACCCGGACCTCATCGACCAGGAGCCGTGATGGAGATAACAGAGACAAGAAGGAGCTATCCTTATTTAAGGAGCTTCTCACGTATGGGAGGAGATGCGCAGGGAGGAAGAATGCAGACAAGAAAGGAAGAATTAGAGATAATTCTTGCTTGCATTTCCATACATGAGAAGCTCCTTAAATAAGGATAGCTCCACCTAACAATCATATCTAATCATACCAAACTTGGAGATAACAAATTAACTAAGTAATCTTTTCTGAAATGGAAAGTAACTAATGTGCTATATCTTATTGGCCCGATTTGCGCCTCTGATATGTGATACCGACCATCACATCTCTCCCTCTCTCAACAAACAGCTCGTCCTCAAGCTGAAAGGAGGGATAGCGACGCTTGAAGTCGTCTAATGGATCCCATGATGTATCGGCGTCGGGCAAGGCCTCCAATTGAACCAAGACCTCCCAGCTACCATGAGCTAGACGAGCATGCACCACACGCCGAGACAATGGGATTACACGGTCATCCTAGAGTGCGGGTAATGCAGGAGGAGCAGCGGGCGGCTCGTCGTGGAATGTTTTGAGCATACTGATGTGAAATACATTGTGAATACGAGCACGAGGCGGCAGCTCCAAACAGTAAGCTACCGTGCCGACCCTAGCCAACACCTTGTATGGGCCATAAAATCGTAGCACCAACTTCTTATGGGCGCGGGTAGCGAGAGAGAGAGAAAGAGAGAGAGCTTAACGGTGATGAAGACGCAGCCACACCCACTACCCAGGCTCGAAGGACAACTTGCGATGATACTTGTCGTAGTGGTGTTTGTAGTGTTGTTATTCCTGCAAGAGTCGTTCCTTCACCTCGGCTAGGATGGTGTCACAGCAGCGCAACATGGTGTCAACGGTAACCACCCGAGCGCCGTTCTTCGTATACTGTCGCACGATCGGTGACTCCCGACCGTAGACCACCTTGAAGGGTGTGTCGTGAAGTGTGGACTGGAACGAAGTATTATAGCAATACTCTGCCTATGGTAGCCAGCGTAGCCATTGTCGTGGACCGTCGTCAGAAAAACAACGAAGGTACATGGTCACAATCTTGTTGACCACCTCCGTTTGCCCATCAGATTGCAAGTGAAAAGCCGAACTAAGATGGAGTTGTACGTCGACGAGGTTGAAGAGGTCCGTCCAAAAATTACTTGTGAAAATGGGATATCGGTTGCTCATAATATAGCAGGGGAACCCGTGCAGCCAGACCACTGCTTCGAATAAGACCGTAGCAACCGAACTCACCATGTACGGATGCGCCAACGAAATGAAGTGGGCGTATTTAGAGAACCGGTTTACCATTATGAGGATGACCGAGTTCCCATTTACGTGCGGTAGCCCCTCAATAAAATCTATGGAAATGTCCTCCCAAATGCGTGAAGGAATGAGTAGAGGCTGTAGCAGGGCGGTCGGATGAAGATGCTGGACTTGTTGCGTTGGCAAGTTGCACAAGCACGAACAAAGTCCAACACCGTCGTCCAGACGTTGGGCGTGTAGAAAGCTGCCCGGAAGCTATGGAGCGTCTTCTGGACGCCTTCGTGGTCAATGGAGTGCGCCGCCTCTAGGGTTGATGCTAATGCTGGTGAGGAGGCAAGTGAGAATATCTGGCCTTGGTACTGGACCATGCCATCGACGACGCTCCATGGTAAGCCGAGAGTGCCGGCCAGCACCTGAGTCCAAAGGAGACCGAGCTCAGTATCCCCATTGGTCTCCTTGTGAATGGCCTCAAAGAGGCCAAACAGGGGCCCCAAGATGGCCAGAAGCTGACCGTCGGATCGGCTGGCCTCGGCGTCCAGCTGCGACAAGGCGTCAGTGACTATGTTGAGGTGATGTAAGATCGAGGTGGCCGACTAGAGGGGGGTGAATAGGCGGTTTTAAAAACTTTATCGGGCTAAACCAATATATAAATGCGGAAGCTAATAGCCAATTGGTTTTGCACAATTAAAACCTAAAACAACTAGGCTCAACTAAGTGCACCAACAATACAAGAGAGCAATCAAACAATGATATATATAAGCAATTAAAGCATGTAATATAAATTGCTCAAAGTAAAGCACAAGTAAAAACAAGATGGACACAATTATGTTTTACCGTGGTGTTCGGAGACTTGCCGGTCTCCCCTAATCCACGTTGAGGTAAGCCCAACCCGCGTTGGACCGGCTCCTCAAATGAGCACACACCTCCGAGGTAAGTCCAACACTTGGACCGGTTCCAAACCGAACCAACACCTCGCTCAACTATGGTTGCTCTTCCTCCACTCCGAGATGGCGAGCACCAAACCACTCACAACCGCCGGGCCTTCTCACAAGCTTCTTGAGAAGGTCACCGAGCACGACGCCTCCACGCCGCCTAGGTGTCTGCAAACACCAAGAGTAACAAATCCAACTTTCACTTGAACTAATCAAGTGTCAACGCCACGTGGATACACAATCCACTACCTAAGGCAACACATGCACTTAGGGTTTACTCTCTAATCTCACCAAGTGCAACACATGCACAAAAGAGAATAGAGGTTTGCTCTTAGCTCAAGAGGCTCACAAAGAGTTCACAATAGTTCTAAGCAACTTCAAAGAACCTCCCACAACCGCCAAGGTGGCTATATATAGCCCACACAAAAACTAGCCGTTGGGAGACAAATCCTCAAAAATCGGAAATCGGAAGTTCCGCCGCACAAAGGCCTGAACTACCGCAGAGAGAGAAAAGGCACCGCAACGGCTATGTCGACGAGAAACTAGCCGCTTGATTTTTAGTCCGAACTACCGCCAACTAAATATCGGAAGTTCCGATTCTTCGAAGTTCCGCCAACACATAGCGGAACTACCGCACTCTCAATTTTGGCTAAGTCCCCAAAATGGTGCTTCTCCGAAAACCAACCGTCGGATTTCGAGCATCCGATAAATCGGAAGTTCCGCCAATACACTCCGAACTTCCGCACTTGGAAAATCGGCTAAGTCCTAAACCACCGCTCTCGAAAAATCAAGCCGCGGAAAATCGGACGGTCAGGTGCGGAACTTCCGCCGTTAAACCGCGGAACTTCCGATGTTCCCGATGTAAGTCGAAATGGCTTTTTCAACAACTTCAATTGCAAAACACATTTGCTAATTGACAAGCCATGCCAACAAAGGTCACAAGCAAGATTCCCAACAAGTTGCAAAACACATTTGTCAACTTTTGGAATCATACCACAAGGAAAAGGTACATGGACTTACACCATTTGCAAAACGATTTGCAAACTTAAGTCACATGCTACAAGGGTTGAATGCATGAGCATCGGCTATTTGCAAAACACATTCGCAAATAATAGCTCCATGCATAGATGAGCTAGAGCAAATATAATGAGCTATCAACACATGACTAACTCAAACTACTAGTCAAGATCCTCTTAATAGTACGGCAAACCTATACTAGCAATCCGGTCTTTCAACCAAACACCGAGACAGTAAAAGACTAGGAACACATCCTTAGCCCTAGCTAGTCATACCTTTGCCTTGCATCTTCTTGAAGCTTGATGACGACATCAACACTTCAAGTCCGGTCCTTGACTTTGACAATCATCAACTTATGATGATTTCTTCACTTCGGGATCTTGTCTTGAACATCATCAACACATGATGATTTCTCCATCCCGAGTCTTCACATGCACCAACACATGATGCAATCCTTCACTTGACCTCCATCAACACATGATGGGTCTTCTCTGTCTTGATGATCAACTCATGATCATCTCTTCTTGATAAACATCAACTCATGATGCATCATTTACACTAAGTTTTGACTTGATGATCAACTCATGATCATCCCAAGTCTTCATCATCCCGAACATAACCTGTATATCCAACTCATGGAAAATGTTAGTTCCATAATGTGATCATCATTAATTACCACATCATACCATTAACTCATAATGGTGGGACAAGATACCTCAATCTTTCCCTATTTGGTAATTGATGATAACCACTTAAATTCTCATAAATTTAATGATGATAAATGAGAGAACAATTGAGTATATAGACTACACAAGTTATATATATTTAACATGAGTATACAAGAACTACACAAGTTCTATATACTCATAACATGAGTATATACGAACTACACAAGTTTTGTATACTCAAAGGTTTTGTTTCAACGTAAAGATCCTTAGTATATGTGGAGAATGGAATATGGATCAATACTAATGAAACCACAAAGTATAGGATAAAACTCCCCCTAAATGTGTGCATACACAAATATGTAATGAGGTCATATGCACATATTCAAGTTTAACTTAAGGTTGAGTTCAATCCTATATTTTGGATCCGAGAAATGCAACAATATATAAAATTGAGATGTCGATTGCATACCTCGTTGTGTTTCACCTTTATATCCAAATGAGACTACACAAAGATAATACTTGATAAAAGAGTTAGTCTCATATTTGGATTTGTCATTAATCACCAAAACAATCCATTAACTCATAATGGCGGGTCTAGATCTTTCAATCTCCCCCTTTTTGGTGATTGATGACAAATCCATTATCAATAACAACATTTGGATATTCATAGACATAAGAAAAGAATTTTAAACTAATGAACTATGTCTATGCATCATATGAGGTGAAACATAAAGCATTGAACAAAATGCATATGAAAACATTCTCCCCCTTACACATCTAATGCATACATTTTCCCTCTTTTGGCATGTCTAAACGAATCAAACACCCAAATGAACAATATTGATAAAAACATTCTCCCCCTTTTGGCATAAATCACCCAAAAACACAAGACAAATCTTAGCCAAAAGGAGTATTTGCAAATCAATACCACTTGCAAAAACAATGAGGTAGGTCACAAAAAGTATGAATTGAACTTATATGACCAAGGGGGAATTTTGTTCTCAAGATATGAGAGGAGAAACAAGGATAGGTTACATACCTATTGATCATCACATTCTCCCGTTTTAAATCAAAACATTGAGAACCATTTGAAATGATAGTTGAAACATATTCAACTAACCTCCCCTTTTGAAAAGAAATATAGATAATCTCTCATTTTAATAATTTTCACAAACTATGTTGAGAGAACATAAAGAACAATGCTTGAGAGAGATTTTTATAAAAAATTTGGCAGAATTTCTCTTGTAAAGAGGGACATCCACGACAGGAGATAAAAAGATATAATCAACCACACAAAATATTCATTCATAATCACATCTCATCCATATCTCATGCAAACATAAATCATGGCATAAAAACATGTTCTCACACAGAGTACCAAAAGATAGCATAGCCACAATAAGAGTCATACAGCCAGGTAGTCATAAGATATTACAATTTTTTTTTTGCATACAAGGTCTAATGACCTAAATAGAACAAACGACTACTGCTCAGCAGGAGGGTCTTGAGGATGATCGACTGGAGGAGCAGCAGGAGGAGCACCAGGAGGAGAGCGAAAGCGACGCCGTCCAAAGTGAACTGGTGGAGGAAACTGTTCGGCGAATCTGGCCGAAGCGCCAAGATCGGGCCGAGTGGGCGCCGAGTCCGAAGTGGTCGCCTCTGAAAGCATCCAATCGCAAAGGTGGCGCCTCAAACGCATCCAGCCTAGAAGTGGTCGCCTCCTGGAAGGTATCCTGGGATGCCCTCATCTCCAACAAGGTGGCATAAATCTGATCCATAGTGGCTATACCTTGTGGAGGAGCAGCAGCAGCAGCAGCAGCAGCAGGAGGTGCGGCTTGTGTACTTCACTGAGCACGCCTAAGATTGGCAGGGATTGGAGGACCTTCTCTTGGTTTATAGGCTTTATGTGCTGAAGGTAAAGCTCCATTATAATCAGTTTGTTTAATGATCAAAGCCATAATGTAAGGTGCAAAGTTTATCCGCTTGACTCGATCATTCTTTGTTCCTCGCTATCTCTCTTATGATTACATCCACAACATCAAACTTCCTTCCATGCATGATGCATTCCAATATATTCCAAATATGCCCTCTAATTGCATCATAATTCCCGCTCTTTGGTAATATGGTATGGTTAATGATCCTATTTACCAAGCTAGGAATAGGAAGAAGTCCTGTGATCTTACCAGGGACAAATCTTTGAGTGGTGTCATAAAATTCATTCCAAGCGTAAAGAGGAGAACTGTGCCATCATAAATTTTCTCATATCTACTCGACTCGACATCCAATGCACGCTCAAACCCACGCTTTGAGCAGAATGTCTCACGTTCTGCCATCCAAGTGAGCCGAGAAAATCGGAGGAATGCACACTTGTGGCATAGAATTGACGGATGATCTCATCACTATAGTTGCACTTTATTGCCACAAGGTTGTGAATCTCACTACCGAAGAGCCCAGATGTACCCTCATATCTGTCAAGTCCATTGAGGTAGGACCAATTGATGTACTTGTGATCGTGAATGGTTTGTTTGGTCCATAAAAGAGATCATAAACTCGCTTTGAAATTTGGTATGAAAACGAGGGTCATCAACGCTTCTGGAAGTGAGTATTGATCTTTATCCCTAAGAATAGTGTAGTCGTCACGTAAGTCCTTTAAGATCAATTTCAATCTCTTCCGGTTCTCCTAGTTCCTCATCGATTCATACTCGATTCTTCTCCGATCCACTTTCTTCGATCCCAATTATCGATTCTTCCTCATTTCTTGAAGAAGATGCTCCAAAGATCCGAATAGTGCTTTGGGATCGCCATCTTCATCCTTGGCATCTTCAAGAACAACAATGGATGAAGTGACAAAGATTGAATCAAAAGAAGATGAAATTTCGTGTTCATCAGACAATCTAAGCTCAAGAGTTTAACGCCGAACTACCGCTAGCGGAAGTTCCGCGCTCTTAACAAATGAAGTTCGATTTTCCTGGGCCGACTCTAGGGCAAAGATAAATTTTGATTTTTCAGATTTTGATGGATTGAGTCCATGGAATCGATGCATAAACATCATACAATCAATCAACTAATTTGCCCAAGAATCTACCACAGATTTCATCGACATTTCATTTTCCCCCAAAAACTCAAACCTAGGGTTCATGAGAGGCATAGATCCAAAGGGAATTGGAAATACCTTGAGGAATGGAGTGATTGAACCCTGGGGAAGCAATTGGTCGGTTGAGATTTGAAGAAAAACCAAGAGGGATCAAAGAGTTTTGTGGAGTATTTGGAGAAGAGGGAGTAGCTCGAGATGAAGAGATCATACCGAGGGGTTAAGGAAACGGAGGAACCGCAGGAATTAAATGCTCTCAGCTACCGGAAATCGGAAGTTCCGCATTTCAAAGGCGGAAGTTCCGGGTAGCGGAAGTTCCGCTACCGAGTGCCTAAGCTCCGATTTTCCCGACGCTCGAAGAGAGCCGAAACGGAAGCTCCGCAATCAACAATGGACGTTCCGAAAACGGAAGTTCCGCATAGAATGCCTAAGTTCCGATTATCCCGACACTTCAGAAAGATCTTGAATTTGATTTTTATGCAAATGATCCCTAGTTTTGCACTCAAATAAATATCATTCAGATCATTGTACATTAAAAAGACTAATGTCTATCCAAGAAAATAATTTTTATGAATTTAGTTTTGATTTTGCAAATGAAGCCTCATCTTCATGAAATTAATCAAAACAACTCAAAGAGAACATTTTGTTGATTTTAAAGCATCCAATTTTATGTATGAGTCATAAATGCCATTTTGAACCTTTTCATAAGAATAGTTTTGGTTCATATGGAAAACTCACTTAAGTGCTAGAAAGTGACCACTTAGGTCAAAGTAGGATTTTGGACGAGTTTCAAAATCAAATAACCTTTTCTAGGTTGGTCTTTTGGAAATTCTTTGAATACCAAAAATGTTTAGAATAACCAACTCTAGGATTTTTCTTTTGTCAAGATTTTCAAATTCCTTTTAGAATAGATTTTACACGAAAATTTAGTTTATGTCAAAAACAAGATACCATAATGTAAGATTTTGGACATAAACTTATTTTCACTTAAAATAGGTTTTTCTAAAGCCAAGACCTTTGGTAAATCTTTGAAAAGCATTTGTATACCTTTTGCAACTAGTTTTTCAAAGAATTACTAATAATTATGAAATTTTTGACTTTTGGCTAAAAGGCTCATTTTTTGAAAAACAATACTAGCACTTAATCAATTTGGGCACACTTAGGGATGTGATATACATGACTATGATTTAGCACTCCCCCTTAATGTGCCACTTCCAACTTGCTCAAGATATTAATAATGAACATTATGAACATAGAGCAAGAACACTCCTTTTAATAAGATTTTCATGAAATGCAACCTACACAAGGTATAAAGGGGCTAGATACTTCAATGTAAATACTTGTTACCGAGATGGCATTGGTTCTTGATGTGAAACGATTATCCTCAAACTTGGCTCCAATTTGATATATGATGACATCCATCTTTATATGAATAAGCCAAGTCTCCAATGCCTCTCCAAGTACCTATTAAGCATTTAAGCGCATTTTGGTACCCAAAACTAGGTTGGGTCCACGAATGTTAGTCACAATAGATTTGGGCACCCAAATGGCCCTAGCATTAGTTTTATGTGTACTAACTATTCTAGCAAACACATTGCCATTAATATCCTTCCTAAGCAAATATTGATCATTATAAATAATGGGCTTAGAGTGATACCTTTGGGACAATCCTTACTATATGTCCCTTTTCCCAAGCAATTGTAGCAAGTTCAAGTTTGTATTCATCTTTTACCTTCTTTACTTGCTCCTTGCCGGTTCGCCTCTTCTTTGATGACAATTTCTTGTCATTCACTTTGTTTGGGCACACTGAGGCGAAGTGGCCCTTTCCATTGCATCCATGGCACTTGACATTCTTCGTGTGTCTTGCATTGTGCCTAGTCTTGCTTGTCTCCTTCTTCTTAGGAGTGAAGCCAATTCCACTCTTATCTTGCAAGCGTCTTTGCTTGCTCAATATATCGTCAAGAGTGGCCTTCCCTTTTAGGCCTCTTTCCAAGTCATTCTTTAATTTGTTGACTTGGGCCTTGAGCTCTTTGTTTTCCTCTACAATGTTAGTGTTGACAAGCATATAGGAAATAGGAGCATCTACTTTTGAGCAACAAGGCATATCAATCAAATCCTCACAAGAGGTGGATATGCTAACTTTAGATGAAATGCAAGATGTGGGAACTATGCATGGCATATCATCTAATAACTTGCATGTAATGCCTATATCCACCTTGGACTTATTAAGATCTTTGAGAAGGAGAGTCTCATGAGATTCTTTTAGCTCTTCATAAGAATCCTTGAGAGAAAGAAATTCTTTCTTCAAGACTTTGAATTTTGACTTCTCCTTGCCAAGATATTCATTTAAGTCTTCTAACATTTCCATCAACTTATCATAGGTGGGTTCTTCATTTTCGTTTACCTCATCATTACCTTTAGCCATGAAGCATTGAGTTGATGTCGAGGGAGTTGTGGACTCATCATTATCGGAGCTAGAAGTTGAACATTCTTCTTCCGATGTCCACTCCTGTGTGCAATCATCACTAGTAGGTGTGGACATTTCATATTTATCTTGAAAATGTGTCCACATAGCATGAGCGCTCTCAAGATTGCACGCTTCATCAAACATCTCTACACTCAAAGCACTAAATAAACCGTTAATTGCTTGAGCGTCGAGATGTAAGCTTTTCTCTTCCTCAATTGTTGGAGCAAGATGATCCAATGGAGGAGAAAAGCCAACATCTACAATCCGCCATATTTTTGGACTCATGGCCCTAAAATAACAAGACATGGATTTTCCAATGGGCATAATTTGTGCCATCAAATAGAGGTGCTTCACCTAGGTGCACTAAATCTCTAGTTGCCATCCTTTACTCTCTAGACGGTTAAGTCTAATAAATGAGAGACCAAGCTCGATACCACTTGTAAGATCGAGGTGGCCGACTAGAGGGGGTGAATAGGCGGTTTTAAAACTTTATCTGCTAAACCAATATATAAATGCGAAGCTAATAGCCAATTGGTTTTGCACAATTAAAACCTAAAACAACTAGGCTCAACTAAGTGCACCAACAATACAAGAGAGCAATCAAACAATGATATATATAAGCAATTAAAGCATGTAATATAAATTGCTCAAAGTAAAGCACAAGTAAAAACAAGATGGACACAATTATGTTTTACCGTGGTGTTCGGAGACTTGCCGGTCTCCCTAATCCACGCTGAGGTAAGCCCAACCCGCGCTGGACCGGCCTCAAATGAGCACACACCTCCGAGGTAAGTCCAACACTTGGACCGGTTCCAAACCAACCAACACTCGCTCAACTATGGTTGCTCTTCCTCCACTCCGAGATGGCGAGCACCAAACCACTCACAACCGCCGGGCCTTCTCACAAGCTTCTTGAGAAGGTCACCGAGCACGACGCTCCACGCCGCCTAGGTGTCGGCAAACACCAAGAGTAACAAATCCAACTTTCACTTGAACTAATCAAGTGTCAACGCCACGTGGATACACAATCCACTACCTAAGGCAACACATGCACTTAGGGTTTACTCTCTAATCTCACCAAGTGCAACACATGCACAAAAGAGAATAGAGGTTTGCTCTTAGCTCAAGAGGCTCACAAAGAGTTCACAATAGTTCTAAGCAACTTCAAAGAACCTCCCACAACCGCCAAGGTGGCTATATATAGCCCACACACAAAAACTAGCCGTTGGGAGACAAACCTCAAAAATCGTGGAAATCGGAAGTTCCGCCATAAAGGCCGAACTACCGCAGAGAGAGAAAAAGGCACCGCAACGGCTATGTCGACGAGAAACTAGCCGCTTGATTTTTAGTCCGAACTACCGCCAACTAAATATCGGAAGTTCGATTCTTCTAAGTTCCGCCAACACATAGCGAACTACCGCACCTAGAATTTTGGCTAAGTCCCCAAAATGGTGCTTCTCTCGAAAAACCAACCGCGGATTTCGAGCATCCGATAAATCGGAAGTTCCGCCAATACACTCCGAACTTCCGCACTTGGAAAATCGCTAAGTCCTAAACCACCGCTCTGGAAAAATCAAGCGCTGAAAATCGGACAGCTCGGTGCGGAACTTCCGCCGTTAAACCGCGGAACTTCCGATGTTCCCGATGTAAGTCGAAATGGCTTTTTCAACAACTTCAATTGCAAAACACATTTGCTAATTGACAAGCCATGCCAACAAAGGTCACAAGCAAGATTCCCAACAAGTTGCAAAACACATTTGTCAACTTTTGGAATCATACCACAAGGAAAAAGGTACATGGACTTACACCATTTGCAAAACGATTTGCAAACTTAAGTCACATGCTACAAGGGTTGAATGCATGAGCATCGCTATTTGCAAAACACATTCGCAAATAATAGCTCCATGCATAGATGAGCTAGAGCAAATATAATGAGCTATCAACACATGACTAACTCAAACTACTAGTCAAGATCCTCTTAATAGTACGGCAAACCTATACTAGCAATCCGGTCTTTCAACCAAACACCGAGACAGTAAAAGACTAGGAACACATCCTTAGCCCTAGCTAGTCATACCTTTGCCTTGCATCTTCTTGAAGCTTGATGACGACATCAACACTTCAAGTCCGGTCCTTGACTTTGACAATCATTAACTTATGATGATTTCTTCACTTCGGATCTTGTCTTGAACATCATCAACACATGATGATTTCTCCATCCCGAGTCTTCACATGCACCAACACATGATGCAATCCTTCACTTGACCTCCATCAACACATGATGGGTCTTCTTGTCTTGATGATCAACTCATGATCATCTCTTCTTGATAAACATCAACTCATGATGCATCATTTACACTAAGTTCTTGACTTGATGATCAACTCATGATCATCCCAAGTCTTCATCATCCCGAACATAACCCGTATATCCAACTCATGGAAAATGTTAGTTCCATTAATGTGATCATCATTAATTACCACATCATACCATTAACTCATAATGGTGGGACAAGATACCTCAATCTTTCCCTATTTGGTAATTGATGATAACCACTTAAATTCTCATAAATTTAATGATGATAAATGAGAGAACAATTGAGTATATAGACTACACAAGTTATATATATTTAACATGAGTATACAAGAACTACACAAGTTCTATATACTCATAACATGAGTATATACGAACTACACAAGTTTTGTATACTCAAAGGTTTTGTTTCAACGTAAAGATCCTTAGTATATGTGGAGAATGGAATATGGATCAATACTAATGAAACCACAAAGTATAGGATAAAACTCCCCCTAAATGTGTGCATACACAAATATGTAATGAGGTCATATGCACATATTCAAGTTTAACTTAAGGTTGAGTTCAATCCTATATTTTGGATCCGAGAAATGCAACAATATATAAAATTGAGATGTCGATTGCATACCTCGTTGTGTTTCACCTTTATATCCAAATGAGACTACACAAAGATAATACTTGATAAAAGAGTTAGTCTCATATTTGGATTTGTCATTAATCACCAAAACAATCCATTAACTCATAATGGCGGGTCTAGATCTTTCAGGTGACCAGGCTTGAATTCCACGCGAAAGTCGTAGCTGAGGAGCTTGCTGACCCAATGGTACTGCAGAATCGTCGAGAGTCGCTAGTCAAGTTAAAATTTGAGACTGTAATGGTCAATACGTACCACGAATGGGTGCCCCCATAGACACGGGCGTCAATGGCGAATAGCTTGCACCAAGCCTATCAATTCATGTTCGTAGGACACCAAATTAGCATAGCGTGACACTATCATGCGGCTGAAGAAGGCGATGGCACCCACTCCCTGGTTCAGGACGGCTCCAAAGCCTAAGCCGGACGCGTCACACGGCACGATGAAGTTGACAGTGAAGTCGGGTAGTTGGAGGATATGCGCCTCCACCAAGGCCGCCAGTAGAGTCTGGAATGCCACTGCCGCCGCTGGCGACCAAGAGAACGGCACCTTCTTGAGCAACTGTGTGAGGGGTGCGGCCACCGTGCCAAACCCTGGATGAATTTGCGGTAGTAGCCCGCCTAGCTGAGGAAACCGTGAAGGGCTCGGACGGTACGTGGTTGTGGTCACTCCAGGACCGCCTGTACCTTCTGGGGATCCATGGCGATACCGTCGGCGGAGATGACATGGCCTAAGTATGCCACAGATGTCGTACCGAATAGACACTTGGACTTCTTGAGAAAAAGCAAGTTATGTCTTAGCACGCAAAACACCACTCGCACATGGCGGAGGTGCCCGGACCATGAAGAGTTGTAAATCAAAATGCCATAAAAAAAAACAAGCACAAAACATCGGAGGAAGGGTTGTAGAAGATCATTCATCAGTGCTTGAAATGTTGCTGGGGCATTGGTGAGGCCAAATGGCACCACCAGGAACTCAAATAAGCCCTCGTGAGTGCGGAATGTCATCTTCGCAATGTCCGGGGGGTGCATGCGCACCTGATGGTACCCCGAACGCAAGTCCAGCTTGGTGAAGAAGCACACACCACGGAGCTCATTGAGAAGCTCATCGACAATGGGAATGAGAAACTTGTCCTTAATGGTGCACTCATTAAGGGCCCTGTAGTCGACGTAGAAGCGCCATGAGCTGCCTCGCTTCTTGACAAGCAAGACCGGAGAGGAGAACGCCGAGTGACTAGGTTGTATGATTCCTTGGCACTACATCTCGGCGCACTGCCTTTCGAACTCATCCTTGAGGAGCTGGGGTAGCGGTATGGTCATACGGAAATGACTGGAGTGTCCGACAGTAGAATGATGTGTTGGTCACACCCGCATTCCGGCTGTAGCTTGGTTGGCTCGGCGAAGATGTCGTCGAACTCGGCCAGCAGCTCATCCATCAAGTCGAACGACAAGATTGCGCAAGACCGTGGCACGTTGGATGGTGCGCCTAGCTCGTGCCAGCACACCAAGCGTTGGTCGCGATGGAACGTCATGGTGAGTGCTTCGAAATCCCACAAGACTGGCCCGAAGGTACGTAGCCACTGGACGCCGAGGATGACATCGAATCCATCTAGTGGAATCGTGTAGCAGTCCACTTGGAAGTCTTCGGCCGCTACCTTGATCGGCAAGGTGTGATAGGCGCCAGTGCTGGGCACTCGCTCCCCGTTGGCGATGATAACCCACAGTCCCATGCGCGCCTACGTGCGGAGACTGAGGTGTGTAGTCGTCTCGTGGTTGATGAAGTTGTGCGACAACCCCAAGTCGATGAGAGCCAGCAACACTGTTCCGTCCACTTCCACCGCTAGGCACATGGTTTGGGCCGCGCGCGGTTGGATGCCAGTCAATGCATATAAGGATATGTCGGGCTCCTACTCATTCTCCGGTGGTAAACCGTCATCAGCGTCATCGGTTGGGGCCAGAAGCACGAACAAGCGCTTGCACCGATGATTTAGTGTGAACTTCTCCTTGCAATTGAAGCACACGCCAGCTTCCCTACGAGTTGCCATCGCAGCCGACGTCTGGTAACGCCGGCGAAGACGTGGTTCCAAGGCACCTCCTGCCACGCGTTCCAGAGCTGGTAGGGCTGCTGGGGTGGATGCCGGATTGGCTGGTGCTACGCCATGCTCGCCTGCGGCGCTTCGGCTATTGCCGGCCGCTCATCATAGTGGCACCGCCGCTTGGTCGCTTGTCGGGTGGCAACCGCCGACCACCGAGCCGCCGCGTAGGCCTAGGCGAGGGCCATTGCTATCTAGAGGCTCGCTGGGTTTTATAGCTCGATGTCTGTCCGGATGGGCTCCATCAAGCCCGGCGTGAATAGCTGCACCTGTTGGCGTGGTTGAAGATGCTCCGCACGACACAGTGTCGCGAGGAAGCATTGCTGGTACTCTTCCACGGTGCTGGTCTGCGAGAGCTGCTTGAGCTCCCCCAAAGGATTGTGCCGAATGGATGACCCAAAGTGAAGGTTGACGTATTCCTTGAAATTCTTCCAGTTGAACTCACCTTCATCTCGTTCCAACTGAAAGTACCATTATTGAGCAATACCAACAAGGTAATACGAAGCAAGCTATGCCTTCTCTGCTTTCAGCGTTTTATCCCCGAAAAAATTGATCACAGCATTGCAACCATCCCAAGGGATCTTCCTTGCCGTCATACGTTGGGAACTCTAGCTTGTGGGAACATGGGGGGTTGCTCCCCTCCGTGCGTTGGTTGGACACGTTGGCGGTGCCGAATGGCGCCGGTAGCAGCCCGTCGCCCGTAGTGCGTTTCTCCTTCTCCACTATACCGATGCGATCCATTAGGCTGAGGATCGCATTCTTGAGCTCGGTTATTGTGAACACCATGGTTGGAATCTGATCGATGGTGTCCTCTAGGTCGGTTAGCTGTGCCATCACATCGGACATGTTCACGTCAAAACAGACTCGCTATTCAACCAACCCATCCGCTCTTCGTAATCCATGGTAGTATCGTTGCCACGAGAGATCGCTCGCTATGATACCAAGTTGTCACGGCCAGGTCCACGACTAGGTCTTGGTCTAAAGTTGTAGTCGTGCAAGGTAGGGAACACTGGTCGGAGTATTCGGCCAGACGTCGTACTACCTTGTCACAGTCTAGAGACCGAATTGGATAATTGTGGGTAATTGCAGACCTTGGCCTGGGCCTCGTCGACTAGGAATCGTGATGGAGATAACAGGGACAAGGAAGAAAGCATGCACTGGGAGGAGATGCGCAGGGAGGAAGAAGGCAGACAAGGAAGGAGGAATTAGAGTTAATTCTTGCTTGCATTTATATATGTGAGAAAATCCTGAAATAATGATAACCCCACCTAACAATCATATCTAATTATACCAAACTTGAACCAAACTTGAAGATAACAAATTAACTAAGTAATCTTTTCTGAAATGGAAAGTAACTATTGTGTCATATCTGATTGGCGTGATTTACGCCTCTAGTATGTGATGCCGACAATCACAGATCAACTCACAAACTGACATGTAATACAACACAGAACACACCTAACAGATCTAAACAGAGACTCCAACAAAATGCTACAAATACATCGGACGAAGATATGAACAGAGACTAGAATAACTCACAAGTGGATACTACAATCACTGAATCACAGAACACTACAAATACTGATAATAGGTCAAACTACGCAATTCACATAGTGCAAAAAATAATGGGAAACTAACAGTTAAAAATGGGTAGTTAATATGAGCAAAGAAGCAGTAGTAGAGAAGGGAAAGCAAAAATCAGAGCAGACATGATAGAAGCCGTCGTCGATGTAGATCCACTCGGCGGCGGCTAACCGGAGACGAGGAGGGGGCGGTCTCGAGTCACAGGAGATTGCCAGCGGTGCGGTCATCGTCGTCGTTGTTGGCCACGGCAGAGGAAGAAGAGGCTGGTAATAAATCAACCATGTCATTGACTCAAGTTTGGACTACCCCTTTCACAAATTTTCCGTAGTATGCCAGAGTAGGAATCTAAGATATGATCATTCAAGAGGCCATGACTAGACCCAACTCAATCCACAAGTAGTTACAACTCTCGCAACTGAATCAAATGCTATAGGATCACAAGATTTCTAAGCACATCAAGGATAATAAACAAATCTCAAGCTCTATAATACAATGCCAAATGACTTCAGATATACAAAGAACTACTAACAATATAGCTCATACAAGAAACTTTTGGCATAACTGTAACATCCAAAAATTTCTAAAAGTGAAGTCTTTAATGTTAAAATCTTCCTTTCTGCATTCCATGTATTTTCAAAATTTTCTGCATTAGAGCAAAGGTTTTTCTTAATTCCTAGCTGCAGAAAACAAATTTCTAATAATATTTCAAACCTGACAAGAACCTGCTGATAATTTACTTGACTTCCTAATAACCTGAAGAGCGCCCCCAATTCTTAATTTTTGGAAATTGAAACATGATTTCTGGAAGACAACTGCCCACAGATGTGGCGTAAGCCCACCGGTCAGCGACTGCGAAAGAAGACAATGCAGAGAGAGTGCATTCGGCAGAAAGACGCTTTCGCATGAAGAAAACAAAATTCAAAGATGAGCGAGTCGGCTCGGGTAGGCGGTCAACAAGTGGGTCGTTGCTGGGGTAGCGGGCTAGGCCGAGGTGGAAAGAATTGGCCCAAAGAGGATTTCAGATTTTAATTATTTTCTGAATTAATAAACTCTAGAAATCAAGTTACATTTTTTAAAAAAAATTAGCAAACCAACTCGAAAATTACGACAATTTTTGGGCAAGTAATTTAGATTATTAGGAACTCAAATAAATTATTTGCAAGTTCAGATCAGGTTTTTATTATTTTATAAATTCATTTCCAACAGCTGGGAAAATAAGAAAAACTTTTTTCTTTAATGCAGAAATTTTTGAGAAAGCAAGAAAATGCAGAAAATGACAACTTTGAGAAATAATTTAATATATTACGAGATTTTAGGATGTTACAATAGTCTCTCCAAATCCACACAGTATGCATCGACCAAGCAAACGGCCCCTTCTCTGGAATATGGCAGTAGTGCAGGCTAGCAGAAACCAGTGCAATGCTACGTTCGTAGTGACCAGTGACAACACCAAAAACGCATACCTTCGGTACTAATTTTAGTTTCCATACAGCAGGCCAGACTTAACCGTACGAACCTTGTTGCAATGTTTAAGTAGCACCATATTGATTGTGTCATAAATTCCTCAGTTGTGAGATGTGGCAAGCAGACGAGATGCTGACTGAACAGAATACACCTGAGTTCTGGAACAACTACAAGACAGAATCGTCCTTTATGTGTTGATCAAGTGGTATATCGACTATTACCTAATTCCTCAGCGTCTGGCGCAATAGATATCTGTTCGACCAAGTCAGTTTGCCACTCACAGGTTTCAGAGAATACTTTTCCGTTGTATTGCTATTTCCATGATTTTTCCCACATGTTTGATCAGTAGCATAAGGGTATACAGATGTCCTGCCTCACCAAATACAGTCCCGTTAGAGACCTTTTTTTATTAATTAATCTATTTTTAATTTTTTTTATTACTAACCCCTCGTCAACTTTATTTTCAAATCTGACCCTTTTAATCATGTCATCACCCGTGGCGTAACAACACAAAACTGTCATGCCATAGGGTAAGTCTAACTAAATAGCACTTTTTATCACGCCACTGGTGGTAGCGTGACCAAATAATACTGTCACACTACTAGTGGTGGAGTGATATGATTTGGATATGCCATGGTGTTGGCGTGACAATATTATTTTGCCACGCTATGGTGCTGACGTGATAATGTTGTTTTACCACGCCACGAGTGGTGGCGTGACCAAAAGCGTCAGAATTAGAAATAAAGTTACCAAGATGTTAATAATAAAAATTAATTAAAAACTATGTTAATTAATAAAAAATTTCCCGAAAGACAACGGTCTTCAGAAGGGGTAATTTGAATTCCCATGTAAATAGCATCAAGACCAGCAGTAATGTCTCACCGCTTTAGAGATGTAGTTATGCAGCATGTGGATATTAGGAAATCACCATGTAATGTGTCGCCACATTTATGCAATGCATCTCTGCAGCATGTGGCCAGGAAATCATCATGCAGATATCATCTCACTTTGAGCACCATGGCGCATAAGGATCCAATCACTCTCAAAAACTACCAAGTGTCCTACAGTCCTAAAGTTGTGCTCAAGTCTTCGATTATGTTCTTGGGAGAAACAATATATATTCTTGAGTCTTTCCTGTTATACCTCATCAAACGATAACCATCGTTTTTCAGTCATGGACTACGCACCAATCCTCATGTATTTGAAATGATACATTTGTCAATGTATTAAGATGCCAATCAGATATGTCATCTGAGAAAAGCAGAAAATTGTGATTAGCACTCTAAAGTATGGGAAACGACCAATCAATCAATTGAATCCTTCGTTATGGTCTGACAGTTCTTACATTGGGCACATGTCACAATCTCGTCAAGCATGTAGGTATGTCTGCAGCGCTAAGCTTTATTCATAGATTTTGCTGATGTTATGCCTGCATATGAATACATGACTTTATAAGTGCATGGTGAGTAAAAAAAACAATACTAGAACAATAACAACGTTAAGCAATTGATACAACAAATACAAAGCAGAAACAGGCTTGTAATGACATTCTAGCGAAATCATGGAATTTCTTTTAGACCGTAATCACACCTATTTATAATTCAAATATAATTCCTTTTTATATGCCATGGGAAAATTCTCACTAAATCTCTACAGAAGTAGTGGCATGTTTATAATTAGTCAATTTTTTATGTCATTTTCAAACAGTGTATAAAATTATTAAACTTTATAATATGCATGTGCAGAAGAAAGAATAATCTACATAGGCACAAAATACATTATACTGTGCAAAGATAGTATCTAAGTTGACTTTTGCATACAGGCATATATGATGCATAATGTTGTGAACTAGCAAAAGGAGTAAACATTCGTCGGAGGGAGGTCGGATGGCGACGACTTGAAATAGAACGGCGCTAGGTCAAGGAGGGCACCAATTGGGGGAGGAATAGATCTAGAATAGCCGGTCAAGGAACGACCACAGCTGGACTTTTGGGACTAGGAACTTGTTTATTCATCTTTGCTTGATAGATATATCCTATCCCTTTTATAGGAACGACCCGACTTGACCCATAATAAACAATCTCTATTTATAAGGAAACCTCTCTATTGCATGAAATATATCTCTAAGAAAGTAAACCCAATTAACAAGCAAACTAATTATTCTTATCTCTATTTCTCAACTACCAATGCACCCGCGGGCACGGCATGAACAGTGCGGAGGTGCTACAGTATCACATGTACTATTCGCTCTCGCCAACAGTATCACACGCCCATGACAACTTCACCCTCCCTTCATGAAAACTCGTCCTCAAGCTGTGGTGGAGGCCATGGCAGCGCCAAGGCTGGCTTCGGGGGCGTCGTCTATGGGGATGGCAACAACGGAACCAACGATGGCACCGACACAGAGGATGACTGTAGTAGTAGGCTTCGTAGCACCACGACCGGCTCCGGTGGTATCGCCCATGGGGATGGCAGCGACAGAACCAACGGTGGTGCTGACAACTCGGCAGCAGAGGTCATGGTGGTTGGCTCTGATATCAATAAAGCAAGAAAGATGAATTAATCTAGTCGCCCTCCCAATGTTATATCATCCCGATCTATAGTCTAATCTCTCATCCCACCAATTCGACATCAGCTGGCCTTCTTCCTGATGGTGCTTACCCCGTTATGAACTAAGGTTCGTGACAATTAGTATCAGGGCCACTCACCATGGCTTCCGATGCCAAGTGTCCTTTTGTTGCCTACTCTTTCATGGCGAAGGAGAAAACAGCAGTAGAGGAGATGAAGAAGGCAAGGCGGGCTACGACATTGCTAGAGGCTGCAGCGGTGGAGGCACAAATGCAGGCCTTACACCTTCTTCCAAAACAGGCGACGCGGCCTTTTCAAGTGGCACGCCATTTTTATACGTAGGCGGCGCTGGTTCTCCCAAAGCCCACGCACATGGTGCATGCGGCAAGGCGTGATGGCGGCGGCGCTAGAGGAAGCTGTTGCAGAGCTACAACTACCAATGACGGTGCGTCCTCCATCCCCAAGGGCGGCAGAGTTTTCTCCGCTAGTAGCGATGCTGCACCCAACAACAGCAGCAATGACTACGCCATGCCCAGCGGTAGAGCTCAAGTGGCTGCAGAACCATCCAAGGCAACGTCGGAGGTTCCCATGGTGAAACCCTATCAAAGTGTGGGTTGGCATTTGGGCCGGTATGATGGGCCGCATCAACAGTCAGGCTTCCACTTCAAGTGTGTGGAGACTGCAAACGTCAAGACGTCGACATACTCTAGCTTGACAAGGAGCCGAAAGCACTATACTTCGTTTACGTAGGGCTTCCAAGGGTTGCAACCATGGCTGCTACCACAGCTCGAGAACGAGCTGCTTGTCGAGGACCAGAGAAGTTGCCATGTGCTTGAATTACTATTCATGTGCGTGAACAGTACTACAGGTACTGTAGTATTAGGATTAGGGATGGATTACCTTCCTTGATAAGAATATATATTTCCCTAAATAGTTGATTATTTTTCTTGTATAGGATAAGTTAATTGGAAAATGTTAACTATTAGTTAGGAAGGTTATCTATTAGTTAGAAAGGTCATCTATTAGTTAAGAAAGTCATCATTTAGATTGATTTTATTCATAATTGTTAGAAGAGCCATCTATATAAAGAGGTCTATTGTAATCGTTAGCATTAAGAAATAATATGAATTAGTCTTAAGGCTCTCAAGTCCCTCTCACTAATCTAGATCCTTTCACCCTAGCAAGGCGTCCTTTCCTCTAAGTGTCATTCTACCTCTAACCGTCGCCGTCGGTCTCCTTTCCACGGTGTTTATCTCTTGTAATGTACTAGGTACATTACACATAATCAATAGACGCTACATGTGAAAATCTCTTAGAAAAAATAAATCTTTTGCAACATAAAATACTAGGTAATCGCATAACTTAACCAACATTTTGCAAAGGTTTTGGTGTGCTTGTGAATTACTCCTAGCTCTTTTTCTCACTGTTCAACTACAGAAGATAGACGGTGTCCCATTGATCCATTTGAAAGTAAATAAATACACAAATTTTGTCTACTTTGAAATTACTTTAATGTCTTGTTCTCTTTAACTAAACATTTCCTTAAAATGAACACATATTTCACATTGTTTTTGGTACGGCAGTCTAAAATATAAATGTATTATATGTGAACACAAGGTTCACTAGTTTAACATACAGTTTATAGCCCAACGCTCACCATGCTCATGACCAGCTCACGATATGCTTTTACCATGGAAAGTATCAGATAGGATTGGACAGGATAATAACTTATCAACTTCGTCTCCAGCCAAGAAGTTTAATACACACACACACACGTTTCGTACTTCTAGGAATATGTACTCCTACTTCTAATATACCACTTAAACGAATATATTATACTTCTTTATCACTTTCAGTATAATTAAATACTAATCATAAGATACTCCAATGTGACTTGTTTATAAAATTTCCATTGGAGCCCTTTATTTTTGTTATATAACCTTTTTCATATATAAAATGGGTATGTACATAAATTTTTCTATAAAAAGTGAATTTTATTAAAAAAAAATTCATAAAACTCACTTTGGGGTATCTTATAATCATTATTGGAATATGCTCAAATAGATAAGGAGGTATCATCGCATGATTTAAGCGGTATATGAAAAGTGG
Organism: Hsuehochloa calcarea; assembly: GCA_036346395.1. NCBI lineage: Eukaryota > Viridiplantae > Streptophyta > Magnoliopsida > Poales > Poaceae > Hsuehochloa > Hsuehochloa calcarea. The sequence continues at coordinate 27,699,502 of CM070594.1, forward strand.
GAGTACGTACTCTCAGGAGTACCATACCATTTTCCTACATATATATGTGTGTGTGTGTGTGTGTGTGTGTGTGTGTGTGTGTGTGTAAGCACTCGAAAAGGGGGGCTTAAACAAAGTGTAAGGGCAAATAACAATTCTAATGGGAAAAAATATCAACAAGCAGCTTTGGAATACCACAACAAGAGGATTTGATTCATCAAAATTTGAAGAATTTCTAATGGCACTGACAGTGAGTTACATAAGATAATAAATGTCAATTAAAGTCCCATTTAACAGTGATGCATAGAAACAGTGAATTTTGTCTTGCAAAAAATATATTCAAACATAAATACTCCCACAAATAATTTACAGTTTGAATCATAGTTTTAGTTTTCTATTCTATTCTGACTTCCAGTGGAAACAATCGAAGTACTTACTTTTCTTGTTTTGTGGAAGTCAGCTATAAGCTGCTCATATCAATTCCAATTGATCTTCTACATGGGATTCTCCCAATACATCCAGTTCTTCATCGAATGAGAATTTAGATGTTGGATGGTATCCTTCATCCTTCATATGTTTAGCTAGCCTTATCAACTCTACATTTATATTTTTCGCCTCAGGATGCTGCTGTTCCCCAACAACAAACACATGAACTCGGCTGTTAAGCTCAACCCAGCTGCATCCTGGATCTTTGCTAACTCCTCGTTGTCTCATCAAATGTCTCACCCGCTCAACATCATTCCATTTTCTCTGGGAAGCATAGATGTTTGACAACAATATATATGCTGAGGAGTCCCCAGTACCTAATTCCATAAGCCGTTCACCTGCATATGCTCCAACATCAAAATCCCGTAAACTGCGACATGCTCCTAGTACTATACGCCACAACCATGTTCCATGGTCAATAGTAATTGACTCTATGAAGTCCTTTGCTTCCTTCAGCATCCCTGCTCGGCTAAGAATATCAACCATGCAAGCATAGTGATCCAGCCTAGGAGTTAAACCATAGTCTTTGGTCATTGACCTAAAATAAATCCATCCTCTGTCAACTAGGCCCATGTGACTACAGGCACACAATACATTAATGAATGTTATATGATCAGGTGCAGTGCCCTCTAGCTTCATCTCCTCAAACAGGCCCAGTGCGCCATTGCCATGCCCATTTTGTGAAAAACCAGAAATGATCGAGTTCCATGCAATGACATCCCTGTCAGGCATCCTTCTGAAGACAACCATGCCATCTTCAAGGTTCCCACACTTTGAATACATTGTAGACAAGGCACTTCCAACAGGAGCCCCCAAACCAAACCCATATTTCAAGATTTGTGTGTGCAATTGCTTCCCTGGCTCCAATGCTGTAAGGCCAGCACATGCTCTAAGAACGCTAGCTATAGTCAAGTTACTGGGTATGATGCCATCCTTGTCCATCCTGGCATACAACAACAGTGCTTCCTCGTGCTCCCCATTCTGCACATGCCCGGCAACCATCGCAGTCCAAAGGACGATGTCAACCTCGTACAACTGATCAAACCCTTCCTTCGCATCACCAATACAGCCACACTTGGCATACATGTCCACCAGTGCGCTCTTGACATACACCTGCGCCTCAAACCCAAGCTTCACCATCAAACCATGTGCTTGCTTCCCTACTGCTAATGCTCCCACATCACTACACGCGTTCAGTACACCAACAAAGGTGAACTCTGTTGGTGAGAACCCTGCAGAATGCATGTGCAAGAACATCCAAACTGCACTCTCCGCCTCACCATTCTGCGCATACCCAGTGATCATCGCCGACCAAGTGATTGAATTCCTCTCCTTCGACGACTCAAACACATGCAAAGCTGCACCCATACAATCAGCCTTCGCATACATCGTGACAAGCGAATTCTCCACTGACACAAACCCCACCAACCCATCCTTCACAATGAGCCCATGCAGTTGCAACCCCATGGGCAAACCCAATGGCACACTAACCGCGCTGAGAACTGCCGTGGCAACGAACTCATTTTTCTCCAACGGGCACTCCCGAAGCATCAGCCGGAAGATCTTAAACGCCTCCTCGGAGCACTTCCCCGCAGCATACCCTGACACCATGGCGGTCCAGGACACCGCGTTGCGGAGTGGCATTTCGTCGAACACCCTCCGGGCGTCGGGGGCTAGGTCCAGCTTGCAGTACATGTTGAGCAGGGCGGTGGATACGAACACATTGGAACTGGCAGAGGGGAGCTTGCAAGAGAGAGCGTGGGCCGCGGCTCCGGCGGAGGCGGAGTGCGCGCGGGCGGCGGCGGTGAAGGCAGCGGCGAAGGAGTGCGGGGAAGGGGGGACAGTGGAGGAGGAGAGCATGGAGCGGAAGTGGAAGAGCGCGGCGAGGGGGCGGTGGTGGGAGAGCGGGTTGAGGAGGGAGTTCCAGGAGGCGACGTCGCGGGCGGCACAAGGGATGTCGTCAAAGACAGCGAAGGCGGCAGGGAGGAGCGGGCGCGGGAGGGCGGAGTAGAAGGTGATGAGGGAGTTGGAGACGGGCGCGTGGGAGGCCGCACCGGACTTGAGCGCCCAGGCGTGGAGGGCCTCGCCGTCGCGTGGGCGGGCGGCGCGGCGGAGGTGCTCGATGAATTGCGTGTGGGACATCTGCCGCAAGGCGGAGGGCGCCGCGCCTGCCATGCTGGAGGCGGGCAGCGCCAATGTGTCAGCAGCTGATCGTTGTTTATTTATTGGACGCGACTAGCGCTATGACTGCCAATTGCAGTAGCAGGAGGGGCAAGCCGAGGCGGCCGAAGGTCGAGCCGGCCGGGCGCGGTGCAAGAGCCTAGCCGAGGGGGCGTAGGAGCACGGGGAGTTAAACATCGTCTCAAAGAACATCATAATCAAAATCAAAACATTTGAACAAAAACGAATTGAAAAAATTGCAATAACACCGTAAATAGTATACAACACTTTGGTTCTATAGATGCAACATATTTTCTCTACATATGTAACATCTTAAAGAACAATATGCAACATTATTCTAAACGGGATGCAACATTATTTTCAATGGGTCACAACATCAAAACATTCACAAACATCAGAACATCAGAACCGTGGCGTAGCGCCGTTGGGCCAGGCCGGGTGTATGAGGGGAGAAGCACGAGGGGAACCGAGGAGGAGGCACTCACGGGCGCAGCGCAAGGCCGGAGGAGCGGGCCGAACCGGAGAGGCAAGCAGCACAGGAGAGGAGGCGCTGGGACTAGGCCGAGCTGCCAGGCCGGCAACGGTGGCGGCGGCAGCTAAGCCAGGAAGGAGCTCGGTTCGTGCGGCGCAAGGGAACTAGAGGCGGCGGCGCCGGCAGCCGGCGGCCGGAGGGAGCTTCACCCATGGCGTAGTCGGGCGTAGCCCCTGTGCGTGTGTGTGTGTGTGCTGGAGACAGTGCGCGTGTGTGTTGTGGCTGGAGAGATATAGGTGTGCTGGGCAGTTCGTGTGTGCTGCTGGGTTTAGAGAGATAAAATAACGGGTGTAAATGGTTGGTTGAGAGCGTGGGAACTAGAACGTCTAAACTTTTTAAAGGGCCAGGACGATATGTGGCTTATCATTGCCCTTATTTATTTTCTGAAAGAATCGTTCTTTGTTTACCACGTCGTGTGTTTTACCCAAATAAGTCTATGACAAAAAAAACATACGGAGATAACAGGAACTGGCGAATGTGTTGTTGGATGTTTGCAACAGTTCAATTGAACGTTGGAGTAGTTCAACTGAAATATTTTACTTGGTTTTTTTAAAATTTTATATAAAAAAAGTACAAAATATTTACGCTACAATGTCCCTTGGAAATCGCATGCAAAAATAACATAACTTACGTATTTATAACTCAAAAAGTAGAAAGCAAAACGAGCACACTGCATTATGGGCTAACTCACCCCCTCCCTAATCCAAGGCCCCACATGTGCCATCGTGGCACACCACATCATCTTCTCCTCCACCACCTAATTTTTCCTTGTGTCACTGTAGTTCAAATTTCTGAATCGGTGGTAAAGTGGAGATGTGCGTGCAGTGATGGCTCACGCTGAGTCGGCTTCTCCCGAGAGGCATATAGCACGAGGCGTCCACGAGCCATCGCCAAAGGTGGCGACACTCGCAAACTAGCTGGAGGGGGTGGACGGCCCAAGGGGCATAGTCTTTTAAGTATATTAAAATCACAAAAACTTTAAGTTGAGTGGTGTATTAGATATTTTAAAAATGTATAGACGTCTTTTAGTTTCCACAATATCTCTGATCTTCAAGTTTGACCACTTTTTAATGTGTAAATTAATATAATCTCAATCGGCCCACGTAGATAAGCCATATATATGTGCATTCCTACCTATAAACTTCTGGTTATGCTACTGCACAGCAGAGGTGTTTCATAGCTCTACACTCCCTGCATGTGAAATATGCAAATTTTAAAGCAAGTTAAGCATTTAGGTTGCAAACCACCCACTACTCTCATACTAACTTGCAATTTATTTTTACGTGGATAAAAAGATTTAGAAAACAGCATGAAATAGGAAATTAATATCTACAGCACCCTTCAGTTGGAGACATAAGAGAACGCATCATGTGGTTCATCACTAATAAATACTTTATGTATGATGAACTAGGGTGGCAATGAAAGCGCGACAAGGCGGCAAAGGCGCTGGCGTTGGTGTTGGTGTTGGGGAAGACGGTATAGCATCCAGCCGTCGTATCTCCACCTACTAATTGGGCATACCTGGTTTTGTCCATCGTCATCCTCTCACTTGGTGCCCTTCCTTTCTAGGTCGGTGACCTCGCCGCTGCCGTCTGTTGGCCTAGACCGAAGATGAACACACGCAAGAACACAAGAAATTTTTATGCCCCTGGATCAACAGTAGCTTTTCTAAATTTCTCTTGCTCTATTGCTCTTGATGTTTAACTTACAAGACCATAGGTATCTTTATATAGGCTTGAGCACTCCAATTCATTTCAGAGTAGGAAACCTACTCGGACTCACATTAGGAAACCAAAAAGGAAAGACTTTCTAAACAAGATTATTCCAACAATCACCCCCTTAATCTTGTTTCTTTATCTTGATCACCCCGATCTTCTCACGTATTTGAATTTTCAAGTCTTCCTCTTTTACCTGCACTCCCGTGCGTCATTCCTTCATGGGCCAATAACGCCCTACTGTCTGTGTTTGCTCCATCCTGAGCCATGCACAAACCAACGCTTGTCGCGCCTCGTACCTGAATTGAACTAGTCCTTCCTTGCACGTCTGCCTGGGCTGGAGCACCTGCTCCCACGACCACCTGGGTTTCGCCATTACCTGAGCCTCTCGCTCCTCTCTTTTGGACCAAATCTGCCAACTTCCCTACGTACATCTTAGCTGAGGCTACACCGCCTCTCCCTTCTGCTGTGCCTGCATGCGGGTTGGGTTCATGGGCTTGACCCGAGCCGCTGGTTCCTCCAGTAGCAACTACATGCGCGTGGGACTCGCCATCCCCTTGAGTGCCCCGTGTGCCTTCCTGCGTGCTATCTGCACCCCCCAAGGCTCCACCTGCTGCGCCAACCGCGTGCATCCCTGGGTCCCGCCATGTCCTTAGCCGGTGAGATCAACAACGCCTGAGACCTCCTGTCCTGGCTCTACTCCCCAGTGCCCCTCCAAACTATCATTCACACAAACCGATTTACAAGCTTTCAAAGAAATTTTGTACAACCGGTTCGGAGATTTTTTTTACCTTCATCAACGGATCTTTTTTCTTGTCATAGACACGCAAGAACTCATTCTGCAGCACCACCCTGCACCCCCTTTCCGCCAACTGCCCGAGACTGAGTATGTTATTACACAGACTTGGTATATAATAGATTTCAGTTAGCATGATCTGATCACCATTCTTGCATTGCAATAGCATTGATCTTTTGCCTCTTATTTGCACCGTGGAGCCGTCGCCAAACTTGATTTTGCCCGAAATCTTCTCGTCAAGCTCATAGAACATGGAGCGATCTCCCGTCATGTGATTGTTTGCTCCATTGTCTAAGTACAACTCATCAGTATGATCATGGTTGCCTCCCTCCGTGCGTAGTTTAGGAACTACATTCTCCTCGCTCAACATCACCATGACCGTGCCTGTTGACACATAAGGAGAGAAGCGTGGTCGGCTCGTCGCCTTCAATAGCTCGGGTGAGGTTTAGCTCCTCGCTCTTCTTCTTGTTTTGACAATCCAAGTATAGTGCTCATATTTGTCGTAGTTGAAGCACTTTATGTGGTCGCGCACTCGACGCCAGTAGTGACCATATTTATCACATTTAAAGCACTTAATATGTGACTTGCCATGGGATCTGTCATCATCGTCTTGCGTAGCCCAATCTCCACGTTCTCCTCTGCCGCCTCGCTCACGCCCGCGTCCACGCTCACGGCTTCTTGATGAGCCACGGTCGTCCTCCTCCGATGAGTCCTTATAAAATTGTCTGCCACCAGTGGGCTTCTGTCCGCCAGACGATCTCTTGCCATACTCACGCTGCTTCATGTGGGCAAGCCACTCCTCTTCTGTGAGGAGGAGGTGTCCGCCGGCACCGTTGGCGTTGTCTTGTTCGAAGCGCTCTTCTATGGCCTTCAGTCGTCCAGTGAGTTCTTCCACCGAGAGCGTATGTAAGTCAACGAGTGTCTCAATTGAGATCACTACCTGAGAATACCTTGGCGGGACGACACGGAGGAATTTTTTAACAACGCGGTCTTCCTCAATCTTGTCCCCGAGTATTTCAAAGTTGTTGACTAGGCCGGTGAGCCGCATTGTGAAGTCATCCACCGACTCACTGCTCTTGAATTTGATGTCATCAAATTCTTTGCGTAGCGTCTCGCGCTTTGCTTCGCGACACGTTGGACACCCATGCGCATTGTCTTGATGGTGTCCCATGCGTCCTTGGCGGTGTTCTTGACTGCAAGCGTAGATAGCATCTCCGACGGAACGGCTCGGAGTATGGCAGACAACGCCATCCTATTGTCGTGGTAGTCACCATTGCCGGGGTCGATCGCCTCCCACAAGTCTTGCGCTTGTAGATTCACGCTCATCACGAGAGACCAATCTCCATAGTTGGTTCTTGTCAACATCAGGTATACGACCGAGCCTCCTGACTCCCTCACCACGCGATGGATCACAACATCCCCACCGCCACCGCTGCCGCTACGGATCCCGCCTCGGCCGTAAGGCCGCGTCGCCGGGCATCCTTGGCCGGGTAGGTGAGTGGGAAGATGATCGATGCATCGCCGGATCGAGTACATGCTCTGATACCAATTGTTGGCCTAGACCGAAGATGAACACACGCAAGAACACAAGAAATTTTTATGCCCCTAGATCAACAGCAGCTTTTCTAAATTTCTCTTGCTCTATTGCACTTGATGTTTAACTTACAAGACCATACGTGTCTTTATATAGGCTCGAGCACTCCAATTCGCTTCGAGTAGGAAACCTACTCGACTCACATTAGGAAACCAAAAGGAAAGACTTTCTAAATAAGATTATTCCAATACCGTCCTCCTTCGCATCATCGCATGTGTGAAACCTCAACGTTGGCCTCGCTCACAAGGAGACCTCGTCGGCATTCTCCTTCCATGTCGAGCAAGACCTCACTTGTTGTCTCCTCCTCGCAGTGCTGGAATCGCTCCAAACTTCGTAAGTTCGGTTTTTAGCCTCCTGTAGTTCTTGAATGTTGCATATAATGTATTCGACAAATGCCTGGATTTCTAGCGGGGATGCAAGCGGCATGAAGTGGCGCTAGTGGCGCGACGCGGCACGGTGCGGCTCTGATAAGGCTTGGACGCGGCTTGATACTGGCGGCGCGCAGTGGCCTTGGCGCCGTGCAATGGTGGTGCTGCTCACCAGCAGGTGGGCAGAGCGAGCACCGCCAGAAGCGGCGAGCAAAGGAGCGATCAAGAGGCTAAGGCGAAGCAGAGGTGGATGGGCCAGGCCGGCTAGGTTGGTCCAGGAGAAAGAAATAGAGGTGGGCTGGCTGGGTTGGGCCTAGATAGAAAAAAAGAAGGGAGATGGGCTGGATTGGGCTGGGAAATTAAGAATGAAAAGTTTGGGCTCGGTCCAAAGAAGGGAAATCGGCTTCGGCCCACGGAAATTTAGAGGGATTTCAAATTTGAATTTGAATTAGAACTTCGGTCGAGGTTTGATTTGAAAGAGACTAAGATTGAATTTGAATATGAATTTAGTGAATTTGAACTTTGAATTAGGAATTAAATTTTGATTTTGAAGATTTGGACTCGAGAACAACAAATTAAATCCAAATAAGATCTAAATACTTTGAAATAATTAATTTCAAATAATTTTTGAATAACAACCAAATTTAGGATGTTACATATGGTATCTACACACAGGCAATGGTGCCTGTGACGAGCTCGTCGAAACGGAAAAAAAAAATCAAGTTTCAGTATGTAAGCAATCAATCTAGGCAGGCATGTACTAACTACCTAAGGAAGAGTAATCGTTTGCAATCTTGCACAATGCACAATGAAATTTAACAACAGGAGGTAGATACGGCTATAAATTGAACAAACATGGGCATCGTGGAGCATGGATTAGGCCCTGTTTGGTATGGCTCCAACTCCTAGCTTCTTAGTTGGAGTAGGTGGAGCTGTGCCAAACGGGCTAACTCCACAAAACTGTTGGAGTTAGAGCAACCTGGAGTAGAGCAGTCGTCTAGTACAATTTGTAGGAGCAGATAAAAACTTGCTCCAAGTGAGGAGCTGTGGACCAGTAAAATAAAATATCCCTAAAAGTTAAAAGTACTTACCCACAAATTGCCACTCAACTACCCCCGAACCCGCCTCCCTTCCCGAACCCTCCGTCCCCCATCCCTTCGCCTCCGCCCCTCACCCCTTCCTCCCCCAGACGCCCCCACCCCGACGCCTCCGCCCCCACGGCGGCCGACCTCGCAAATCAGAGGGAACCAAGCAATTATCCTCTATTTCAGAAACATCGGAGATTTCGTCTTCCTTCGAAATTTTTATAATTCGTTAAAAATAATTAAAAATGGACAAATTACATCCTAAATATGATTTTGGACAAAATTGATCAAATTAAGTCCAAATTTTAAGTTCAGTCTGTAAACTTACCGAAATTTTGAACCGAAATTTCAGTGAATTCGACTGCCAACGAATTTTTTTTGAAAACGAAATAAAGTTCCTTGACTCGAGCTCGAGCTCCTTGAAGGGCCACTGGTTGGGGATCCCGGGTCCTTCTCGACCTTCTTCTCGGGGTTCTTGTCCTTCTGAGCCTCCTCGCGCTTCTTACGGTGGTGCTCCTGCACCATGTACTTCTGCCACAGCGAGACGCGCTTGCTCTTGCTCTTCTTCACTATCTTGTCCGCCGCCGCCTCCTCTTCTTCTTGTGCTTCTCACCGCCGCCGCTGGTGGGGTCGGGGGGAGCCGTCGAGGGGAAGAAGGGTGGGTGCGTGCGCGGCAGCATGGGAGGAGTAAAGGTTTTAGTCGATGGATGGGCGCCGTCCGGTGGTCGGTCAAATTAATGGGCTGAGCCGAGAAGAAACTCTGCTCCATTGGTGGGTAGAGAGGGCTGCTTATTTGGCGGTCTAGCGGTTCAGTTTTGCAACGGTAAAGGCCTTACATCAATATGAAATAGGAGGCTGATTCCATCTTTTCCAACTGATCTTCATCTTGCAAGTAAGGGTTCTCGAGTAAACAAGTTGTAAATCGTTACAAAATCTTACAGGAATAAAGGCTGCAGATAATCAAATTCGCAGGTACCAACCTTCTTCCTGCATGCTTAACCGTTTGATTGCAGTCCTCATGATTAACTAAGAGTTTGCTCTTGGTCTCAAGAAGATGCTCAAATTCACACAGGTAGACATCTCCGATGTAGCAGTACTAGTTAGAACTTTCATGACAAATGTAAGAAAAATATTCCTCTAATATCCACTGTCCAGTGAAACGAAGAAAATAAATGCTAGTACAATAGTAAACTTCCTGAGAAAGGGATGTTCTGTTGTACATTCTTGAATGAAAACCACTCTGAAATGGCTTTACATTTTAGGCTTTGGTTGCTCGTACGTACGTTTTTCAACCTAGTAAGCCTTACAACGAGTAAGTTTGTACAACTAGCTAGGTCAGGTGGTCCCTTGCAGATTGTGAAGGATTGGGCTGTGGAAACAACAACAAACTCAACGAACGGGTCACCATTTGAACTATGCTGTTCGTAATTGTTGTCAGCTAAGGGAGTTTTTGGGTTGTATTGGCAGTTTATCGCTGCGTAAGTGCAAATGTAGCCGTTGTTAGCCCTATGCCGCATGGTGACCATACAGACGAGGTCCTGGCACTGACACGCGGAGAAACCGCATGACGGCCGTGCGGGGGAGAAGAAACCGCACGACGGCTGTGCGGGGGAGGAAAATATCGCACTCTGGCCGTTCGGTGGAGGAGCCTACAGCACGGCGGCTACCTTTTCTCTCTCCCTTTAATAGTGTTGTCGGTAGGAATTTTTAAATATAGCATATGAGCTCAAAAAATTATGAATCTTTTATGAAGCATCCCGACACAGTGTACTTGCTTGTGTAATTTTTCCATAACTATTTGAGCTCATGTCCTATATTTAAAAATTCCTACGAACAACACTATTATGTAGGAGAGAGAAACGGTGGAGGAGCCTACCGCACGGTGGCCACCATTCTCACCACCTAGCCTCCCTCCTCTGCACATCTAGAATTTCTAGCGCCAACGCACCACTCCCCTTGGGTGCAGTGCTACGCGTAGGCAACACATTCAGAATTACCGACACTAACGTAGTGACTCCTCGTTAAACAGCTATAAATACCGAACTCTCGCAGTTGCTCATTGCTCATCTCATTTGTGTTTCCCTTCTCGTTCTCGCACTCGTCGCGAAGAACTCAGAGAACATAACATAATTTAAAAAATAGAGATTAATTATTTGATTACTTCTCGTCGCTCGTCACTCGGCTATTTTTTATTGATTCCCCTGAAGGGCAGGTAATTTATCAGATACTTTTATCGTTATTACTGTAGTCGTAGTTAATCAGTCTTAGTCAGCTAGTCGTAATTAATGCAGCTTATTTTGTAACGTGTATAATATAGTTGTAGTTACGGTGTTTGTAATTTATTAGTGCATGGTACTTTGTGGTGATTAATCAGTCATAATGCTCATAGGCTTTGTTATTTTCGGTATGAACTAGTCAGTGGTTTAAAATGAGTTGAAATAATTACTTGTAGTTAGTTTAGTGGTAATTAATTTGCCATAATTAGTTTAGTGGTTATTTGCCTGGCATATTAAATTAGTGAAAATTAACTACTCATAATTAATTTAGTGGTAATTAATCAGTTGTAAATAGTTTACTAGCAATTATTTAGGCATAACTAATTTAGTGCAAAATAGATAGTTGTAAGTAATTAAGTGGTAATGAACATGTGGTGCAATGTTGGTAAGCACGGTAGTAATGAATTACTCGTAATTAATTTTGGGAGAAGTAACCAAATTGTTGGTAATTAAATTAAGTATTTGTATTTAATTACACATATGTAATCGATCACTTGCATGCAATTTGTCGTCATTGTTTGCTATATTGCGTACCGCGGATGGTGTTGTTGTGGTTTTAGGTAATTTCGAATATGCAAGACTTAGTAGTGTTTTATGGCGATGGTCTCGTACGGACTGGACCCGATGGGTTGGACCTATTGAGATGCCATTACAAGGTGGTTCGAGTGGAGGGGCTCGACGTGATGAATATTCGTGGAGCTTCAAGCTACATCCAAAGGGAGTTCAATCACGAGGCAATGACGAAGAAACTTGTGATCGAGGCACTTATCCTTATGATTTCTATTACTCCACCAAAATGCCATACATTTGATTCATTCTCAAAATCATAATATACCTTTGATACATTTTTATTAACTGCTTATCATACAAGTCCTCGATGGCCTCAGCTAGGCCTAAGGATACAACATGTGTCAGCATATTGTCCAAGATGCCTTACGTGCCATCTTGGTTAGGGATTGCTTCCATGTCGACTTTGGTAGTTGTGATGCTTATAGCTGCACGGAAAATCCGTCATTGTAGTTCAACCGACTTGGTGACCATCTGGTTTAGATGACACTCCTTAGGATGGTGATCATGCCCCTCGTAGAGAAAACAAGTGACTTTGGTAGTCGGATGTCTTCCTTATGGGTGGTCTTTGTTGCAGTTGGGACAATTTGTAGTGCACTGGTTGTGGTAGTGTCCTTTCTCACCACAACGTTGACAGCCCTTGCCCTTCGTAATCCACGAGAGTCCCTTTTTTGTTTCCTTTAGACCACATGTTTTAACGAAGTGCCCATGTTCACCACAGCCAAAGCAAACGCCTTGCCTTCATCGCCCTTCATGGCAGTTGGACACGAAGTGGCTCACCTTGCCATATCCGAAACATGTGATAGTTCGTTGAATCCCAAGGAGTGGTGGTGTGAGTCCTACCATGGAGACTTGGTTTTTCTATGGGCAATGGTTGATGGGTGGCAAAATCTTAAGTTCTTCGAACTCCACCACGATGTAGCGTTTCTTCGATTTGCACTGGCAAGATTTTGTTGTGTTGGTCGGTTGCAACCCACCTGACGTGCGGCAATGCTTAAGGGTTTTGTCTTGGTCTTGCATGCTTGTTGCCTTGGTTTTGATGTCTGTTGGCATTTTCAGCAAAGAACAAAAGGGATTAGCACGAGATAGGGAGAAGATCGCGGGGATAAAGTCACTAAACCCATTTTCCTTTTAAAATTTAGGATTTTAACATACGTAAAGTCGGGAAGGCTCAAACAATCACACAAATCTTTTTTAAAACAAGCTTTTACTGTGACTACAAAATGCAATGCCCATAGACACACAGGCAGGGCACAAGTTCCAACTAAAATCTCACGACAGTACAATGACTACTCGTGGAAATACACACATGGAAGTGCATAGTTTTGCGCACAAGGGTTAATTAAAATGAGATTGCCTTATCCTTAACAAGTCGTCACGTTCCTGAACTTAAGTATGTGAAGTGCGGGTAAGCGGAATAGGAAACTAATCATCTTTTGAAAACAAAAGAAGATCCATCATAGGTAAGAGAGAGAGTAATCTTTAGGAGGGATGAGAATGAGCAATATTACTTATATTTTCACAAACCTTTTGTAGGTGCAAATAGATTTTGAAAATTTTCAATAATGAAACTAATGGCAATGCTAACTAAAGTCACGACCTACAGTCGATATGGCTCTGATACCAAGTCTGTCAGACCCTAAATTTCTAGTTTGGAATCCTCTGTGTTCATAGTACCAGTCCTGGTATCAGTAGCTAGTACTCATAGTTACATTATTGGATATCAACACATATCATAAAAATATAAAGCTATTGCATAATAATAAACAAAAGCGTAAATATACCTTATAGCGTTTGTCTTTCAGAATGGTCGATCAGGCCAAATATCTTAAAGAATCTGTGGATATCATGGGGATATGCTCCAAATCTTAGGATGATGTGACAATTGGCAATGGTGTTAACAGTTTATTGTTTCACGTGTTTTCGATGAAGTTTCAGAACTGTCAGTGACAAATCCGACCGCCACAAGATGGCGGTCCGACCGTCCCCAATCCAGAGGGACCAGGCCATGAGTGGCGGTCGGACCGGCCGTACCAAAAAGTGTCAAAATGAGCTGGGCCAAAATTAGAGGGTGTAGGCAAGTGAGGGGATTCTATTGCACTTGGTCCCATAATTTTTGGAGTCTCCAGTCAAAAGTTCTATTCGTTTTAAATTTCCAGAAGGTTTCAGAATTTCTGGGCTTGAAATTCGGCTAAGTCCTTTAGGCGGCTCGACCGACATATAGTCAAGGGTCCGACCGGCAGAAGCTGAGGTCCGACCGCCCCGAGGGGCGGTCGGACCGGTTGTCACTTGAACGCCGGCCTTCGTGGCGGCGTTGTTCGTTGGTTAGGTCAAAGTCATGAGTTTCAGGCATATGTATTGTATGATGCATGTTTTGACTAACATGGGTCAAGTTGTGAAGAACTTATTCCCAAAATCGGTTTACTTGTCTTTGTTTGTGCAGGTTGCTTGGTGGTCAACGACGAGGATAATCGGGACTAGGCTTGGAGAGCTGAGGTCCAGAACGATCGACGATGCCGGGTGAGGTCATTGACTCAAGCGTGACGCAAGATGGACAAGGGTGACCTATTAGTAAATCCGAGGCGCAAGATGGCGCTAGGTGAAGCTGTTTAGGTCAAAAGGTTAAAGACGGTGCTTTGCGAAGCGTGCGTGTGTGACCCGTTTGTTAGTTGGCCTTAACGGGAGTCCAATAGGATCAAACTTCTAGAAGGTCTAAGCCTCCACTATAAATAGGAGAGGGTGGTGGCTGCACCACCTCTCAACCCTCTTTATATTAGAAAACCCTAATTTTGTTTAGGGAGAGCTAGGCGTGGAGGCTAGGGTTCTTGAAGGTTTGATTGGATTTTCATGCTCTTGGATTGACCACTTATCCTTGATGGAGTGGGTGTAATCCAGCATCAATCACGTTTTAATGTATACAAGGTTTGCTTGAGATAAGTCTCTTTTCGTTCTTGCTCTCAATTTTGTGATTTTAGGGCTTTCATTGATCCACGAGTTTTTGCTTGATATCGTCACGTGGATTAGCTTTCTGTGTTGTGTGGGAACTCATCTAGGATCTTCGTGATCATCAATCACCCACGAGCAAGCGATTGGATCTAGTTTTCACTTTTGCTCGGTTTAAGACCTTTCTCCAATCAGATCGTAAAGGATCTTTGATTGTCCAAGAATTATCATAATTGTTGATTGGAATAGGTCCTTAATATCATAGAGAAGGTGTATACCAAGTTTCGTGAAGTTTGGAGTTGAGAATCAAAAGTTAGATCTATTTGCAACTTCGTCATCGTTCTTCGTTCTTCGTTGTTCGAGCTCAAGGTCCGAAGCCTTGAGGGCACCGGTCCGACCGCCACTAACACATCGGCCGACATCGCGTCTTCGATTTGTGCTTTAGCTTTTGTTGATTTTATCGATTATTTAGAGGGTAAATTGGATTCAATACTAGTCTTCCATTTGATCGGTATATTGATCTTCATAGCTTCCTCATAGCTATTGGAGTGAAATTGTGTTGAATTCATAATTTGTGAAAAAGTGAGTGTGCTCCTATTCACCCCCCCCTCTATTCGCGTTTTCGGTCCAACAAGTGGTATTAGAGCCCGGTTAGTTCAATCTTTGTAACAGCCCAAAATTTCAATTTCATTTAAAAATAAGACTTTATTAATTTTTGTGGATTTTCTGGAATTTTTAAAAGCTTTTCAATAAATTATATTAAGGCTAAAAGAATTTATGTGCAAAATCTATTACCAACTAAAAGTTGGAATTATTTTATTTAAGTCCAGAATGCCTCATAGAATTTATGTGAATTTTCTCAAAATTTTTGGACTTCATTTACTATTTTCTAAAGCTTATTTGAATTTCTCGAATTAAATCAATTGAAAAGGTTTAAAATCTTTTGCAACAAAGATCGGCCAAGCCCAAGACCTGCACGCCCCGCCCAATCCTCCCCGCGCCTAATTAATGCGGACCGTCCGATCGAAATCGGACGGCCGATAGCAATCCACTCGCGCCCTTCTCTCTTGCTCTGTCTCGCCGATAAAGGGCCCCACCAGCCGTCGTCTTCCTCCTCCCTTTCTTCCCCTCACGCCGCGCTCTCGCCGCCATTGCCGCTTCGCCTCGGGCTCGTCACTCCGCGATTCCTCCTCTCTTCACTCGCCATCACGCGCATTAATCGCCTCACTCCGCTGCTCATTCCCGCCATTACCCCCTCTTAACTCCCTTAACGCCTTGCGCCGGCTCGCGCCATTAACGCCGCGACACGATCTCCATCTCCGGCCTCCTCGCCTATAAAAGCCGCCCGGCCGCGCATTCTCTCCCACATTCCATTCCACCAACTCTCGAATTTCGCCACTCTCTCTCGCCAAATTGAGTTTTTCTCTCGCGGCGAAGCTTCGTCTTCCCGATTCCCCGCCACAACCTTCCCGGCCACCCGTCTACACCATCGCCTTGATTGCCTCGCCGCGATCCTGCACCCTCTCGTCCCCTCAAGATCGCCGAGCTCTACTTCCGCCAGATCAACCTTCGCCGCCACTCGCCGACGCCGACGACCTTCCGGTCACTCTCGCCGCCACTGTAGCGCCCTAGAACCAAGCGTTCTCCCTCTCTATCTATTGCGACCACCGAGCTCGCCCACCGCTGCTCGTCACTGCGCCATCGGTTCCGGAAGCCTCCCTCTCCGGCGCCGACGTGGTTAGCCACCTCGGCGCCACATCAGCGCCACCTCTCCTACTCTGCAAGTGCGTGGCCACGTGGATGCCGGCAGCACACAGCGCCAAAGACAAAATAGCTCTTTCACATCAGTCTTTGTGAGCCGAGTCCACCGTGGACTTGAAAACACCGTGGACTCGATCCATGACTGTTTGGGCCCACATGTCGGCCTCGATTACAAGATTACTGACGCCACCAAGGCGCAATAAATAGAATTTCCTTTAGAAATTTAATTCGGAAATTCGAAATTTGATTTTTGAATTAAAATTAGATTTAAACTTCCAGAGCTCGTATTTCTTCATACAAACTCCGATTTAGGTGATTCAAATTTCTAAATTTGTATAAAATCAAGATCTAGCTAACTAAACCAAAATTATTTAATTTGGAGTTAATTTGAATTTTCATTTGAATTTATTTGTGTTCATTTGAATTCTGCTTGAATTTGGAATATTTTCACGTATAGATTTTGACGACTCAGGAGAGCTTGACCCTATTGAAGAAGTAGAATACTGTGAATTTGAGCAAGGCAAGTTACACCATTGACCATTTTGCCCCAATATTTAAAATTATTTAATTCTGTTTTAAATTATTATTGCATGCATAATTGTATTTAATTATTTTAAATTCTGTTTTAAATATTTAATTATTCCAATTCCTTTGTATAGCCAAATTTGATTGTTGTATTATCAATTCCTTGTAACCTTAGTCAAATGAATTTAAAATAAATATATGCATAGCAAATGCTTAGACCATGAAATATTTGACTTTGGGAGAATTTAGCCAAAATTTCATAAATTGATAAAAGCCTATGACATTGCCTTGTCATGGTGGACTTTTGCAAATGTCTTTGAAAATTTAAAATAAAAGAAAATGGTTTGTACTTGGGCAAACATGGACCGTTAGTGGGTGCAAGTTTATGCACTGGCTCGTCTGTTAGGATCGAGACCTGGGTTATTATTGAAAGTTGCCCAAGTAGATTAAGGACCGCCTTTGAGCCGCATCTTGCAAAAGCTCCACCGCACTACCACATGTTCTCGTATGGGCGTAACCGGGCTTAATAATTTGTATTACCTCGGTATTGTTTATGCCATTTTTGTTGTGTGGGTGTCGGTTAGACTTTATTCCCACTTGGCGCAAGAGGGGTTTCCTACAGTGGTTAGCCTAATGGAAGTGAAACCTTAGCGGGCATATTGGTATTGAGGTAGTGCATTGGAAACGCCTTGATAATTGCCTAGTCACACACCTAAGGAAGTGTGTATTGGCCGACATAGCGCAAATTATCTCTTGTGGGTAAAGTTGTACAACCTCTGCAGAGTGTAAATCTATTCGAATAGCCGTGTCCACGGTCATGGACATGCTGAGCAAAGCCACTCTAAGTTAGATTTGTTTTGGTTTTAAAATAACTTTGGACATGATTTGAGGATGGTTAATCCTTGTGGTAAATTTGGCGGGTAGCCTTGTGATAGGAGGGTATCCTTCACTATGTTTCATATGGAGGTTATCCACTATAAAATGATCAATTTTAAATCGATTTTAGTTATATAATGAAAATGTGCCTTGAAACTTAGTATAACTATTTAAACCAAAAGGTCGATTTATGCAAATAAACCCTACAACCTTCCTTTGAATAACTTATGCATGCATTCTAAATTCTTTATTGGGTGTAATTTGCGAGCACAGTTGTAGTGCTCACTCTTGCTGAATATTATTATTCAGGAGAAGACTGCTATCCAGAAGGTGAGGAACAGGACGATTAGGCAATGACCTCCGCATTTATTGCCTGTGGCGTATCGTGTGGCTACCATTATATTTTGCTTCCGCTAATGTTTTATTTGGCCTCCGCCCCGCTTGTAATAAACTCTATGAATATTAAATATACACGCTGGATATGTTTGTGATAACATTTTGTGATTGTACACTGGAAATCTGGACTAGTGTATGAACACAGAGAATTTGGGATCCTTCGTTCCCGGGTTCGACAAAAGTGGTATCAGAGCCATATCGACTGTAGGTCGTGACCTAGAAGGAAATCAAACCCTTAAGGATTTATTTTGAAAATTAAAAATAACTTGGTCTTCGAGTCATTCCTCAACTTTTCTCTTGAAAATTATTTACTAATTCATCTCCTTTTCAAAAATTGTAGATGGTCAAGTTCAATGCCATTTCCCATGGAGTCTTCTTTGGTCATTGGGCCGCCATTCTGGAAGATGATGCAAAGACTTGGACTTTGAAGAAAGACCGACGTATCAAGGATACAAGTATAAAGTGGGAAATCAGAACGATGGAGAGTAGAGGTGATCCTTTACTCCAATCTATCGCCGAACACGGACTTCCACGCCTTCGATGCCCCAATGCGACGAGACACCTTCGCCAAGGCATCCAGATGCAGACAGGAAGCAACCCGCAGACTTCGCTACATCTACGATCATCGCCTCAACGGCATCGGGTTCCACTATTACCCAATGCACATTCCAACCCGGCATGACGGTGCTTTCCGCTCAACTAGAGATGAAGATCGTCCCGATCTCACTCATCGTGGATCCGGCGAGCCATGGATTATGCCTACGGAATACACTAGATGAGCCGTCCCTTCGCAAGTGAAATTACAAGATGCGTAAGAAAAGTTGAAGAGTGCGAGAAAAGGCGGCCTCCTACAAGGAAGGCGAGGCTAGTTCTAGTGAGCCGATTATACCCCAATAACACCATAGATTTGACCTTAAATTTTCCTTTAGTTGCGAATTATGAGCTACCAAACCTTTGTAGTAGCCATAATGAATTAATAAAATAAAAATAAATTATTTTGCGAAATGTTTTTGCCTTGTGTTTGTTGAATTTGGGCTATTTTAGATCTATACTCTTATAATTCCTGTCTCTCTTGTCTAATCTGTGAAGAGTTCATCGATGGTGACCACCCGCACGGAAGTGTCGCATAGAGGGCAAGGAAATGAGAATGCCGAATATCAAGAAAACCAGTTCAACACCACCACCTCCTCCAATGAAGCTCCCGATGGCGCCAAATGATGGCCAATCGACTCATCGATTGAGTTGCTAGCCCATCCCTTCACAAAGAATCGAATACCCAAGCGCCAGCGTGACCTATCATGCTCCTCCACCTCCCGCAAGAGTAACTTTGTCGAGTTCATGAGGATCGTCCGCCAACATTTTCTAGTAGCACGAACCCATGGACGCAGATGATTGGCTCGGGGCCATTGGAAAGAAACGGATATTGCTCAATGTACGATCGTGAGAGAGTTTTGTTTGCCTCTCATCAATTGATGGGTCCCGCATCGAATGGTGGGATAATTTCAAAGATGTCCCATGCTAATGCCCAAGAAATCACTTGGGATGAGTTCATGCAAGCTTTCCGCCGATCTCACATTCCATCTGGCATGATTACCTTGAAAAAGAAGGAGTTTCGCTCGCTTCGCCAAGGAAACCGTTCAGTTGGCGAGTATCTGCATAAGTTTAACCAACTTGCTCGCTATGCCCCTGAGGATGTAGCCAGAGACGAAGACAGGCAAGAGCGATTTCTGGAAGGGTTGAACGACGAACTCTCTGTTCGTTTGATTTCTCAGGATTTTACCGACTTTCAGCAGTTGGTAAATAAGGCCATACGCCAGGAAGGCAAACATCTGGAAATGGAGAATCGCAAGCGGAGGATGGCACTCGAAGTTTAACTCGGAGGACCCCCAAGCCTCGCTTTCTCTCGATCTCACCCACCTCGGCGTGGGAGATTCGGCACTACTACACCAAGAGTTCCAGCCCTCGATTCGCCCAAATACTTCGGATTCCGTAGTAGTTCATCCGAGGACGAGGCCAGCAGGCGCTTATTTCCACGAGAGGAATCACTTGCTTTCACCGCAACGAGTTGGGTCATTATGCCAATAAGTGTCCCAAGAAGCGAAGAACCGCCACCCCGCAAGCCAACTCCCGGAGTTTCAGTCTCCGGCGGTCCCTCAAGACCAGCTGGTCAATTCATGAAGGGACGTGTGAATCACGTCACCGCAGAGGAAGCCTATGCAGCACCAGATGTTGTTCTTGGTACGTTCCTTGTCAACTCAGTACCAGCATCAGTTTTATTTGATTCCGGAGCTTCGCATTCTTTTGTGTCAAATAAGTTTGTGGAAAAATATGGGTTATCTACCTCCCCCTTAGTTAAGCCCATGTTAATCCATTCCCGCTCGAAATGAGGGCTAGTTTATTCTGTCCAAATCTTACCTTTGAAATCTCCGAGTAACTTTCTCGGCCAACTTAATAGTCTTGCGTTCGCAAGGATTGGACGTAATTCTTGGAATGGACTGGCTTGCCAAAAATCAAGGTAGGATAGATTGTGCTAGTAGATCTATCAACCTCACCAATGAACAAGGGATTTCAGTAGAGTTCCAACCCAAGACTTCTACGGAAAGAAGTCCTATCTTGACCAGTTTAAAGGAAGTGAAACCGAAGATATACCGTGGTACAAGAATATCCAGATGTTTTTCCGAGGACTTACTCGTATGCCACCGACCGGGACATAATGTTCTTAATTGACTTAGTCCTGTGGATGCTCCAATTTGAGCGACCCTACTGAATGCCAAATGATCTAGCAGAGTTGAAGAAGCGATCAAGAACTACAGAGTAAAGGTTACATTCAACCGAGTTCATCGCCTTGGGAGCTCCAAGACTATTTGTCAAAAAGAAAGACAATAGTATGAGAATGTGTGTGGACTATAGATCACTCAACGAGGTAACAATCAAAAACAAGTACCGTTACCTAGGATAGATGATCTGCTTGATCAACTTAAAGGAGCCGATGTTTTCTCCAAGATTGATTTGAGGTCGCTACCATCGCTTAAAAATCGACGGAAGATATTCAAGACACCCTTTACCACCGATATGGATTGTACGAGTTCACGGTGATGTCATTTGGACTAACAAATGCCCTCGCTTATTTCATGAATATGATGAACAAAGTGTTCATGGAATTCTTGGATAAGTTTGTGGTGGTATTCATAGATGATATTCTCATCTATTCAAGAGATATGGAAGAGCATGAAAAACATCTCGTAATTATTTTGGGCAAACTTGAGAACACCAACTTTATGCCAAACTCAAAGAAAAGTGAATTTTGGCTCACCAAGTGGCATTTCTTGGACACATTGTGTCGGCAGGAGGAGTTGCGAGACCCTCAAAGGTTGAAGTCAGAATGGATTGAAGCAACCCAAGTCGATCCACGAAGTGAGAAGTTTTCTGATTAGTGGGTACTACCGCAGATTCATTGAAAATTTCTCCAAGATCGCCAAACCCATGACTCAACTTCTGAAGAAGGAAAAGAAATTTGAATGGACAAGTGCATGTGAGCAAAGTTTTCAAGAGCTGAAGAAAAGACTAGTCTCTGCACGAGTGCTAGTTTTACCAGATATACGTAAGGATTTTGAAGTTTTCAGTGACGCATCGCTGTGGGCTAGGATGTGTACTTGATGCAGAAGGAAAAGTTGTGGCTTATGCATCTCGCCGATTAAGACCACATGAAGGAAATTATCCAACTCATGATTTAGAGTTAGCGGCAATTGTGCATGCTTTGAAAATCAAGCGGCATTATCTTATTGGTAATCACTGTGAGATTTTCACAGATCATAAGAGTTTGAAATATATCTTCACCCAATGATCTTAATCTCGTGCAAAGAAGATGGTTAGAGCCGATAAAGGATTATGACCTTGGAATTCATTATCACCCGTAAAGCCAACGTGGTAGCGGATGCTCGAGTAGGAAAGCATCTCGCAACACGGTGTTAGTTCAAGAAAATCAACCAGAGTTGTATGAAGAACTAAAGCATCCGAATCTGAAATTGTCGACCAAGGTCAGTATAAACACAAGGAAGTCCAACCAACCATACAAAGTCGATCGAGAAAAAAGCGGCTAGAAGACGAAGACATCAAAGAAATCATGAAGAACATGAGAAGAGGCAAAGCCCTGTGATTTTCTCAAGACGAGCAAGGCATGATGGTTTGGCAACCGCATCGTACCTAAACACCATGAAACCGCATAACCGATTCGAAAGAAGCTCATGAATCACCTTACTCTATTCATCCCGGAGTACAAAGATGTACCAGATCCAAGGAAAAGTATTGGTGGGTTAGTATGAAGCGAGAGATCGCCGAGTTTGTTGCACGCGTTGTGATGTATGTCGCCGTGTTAAGGCAGAGCATCGAGACCTGCGGATTGTTACAACCATTACCAATTCCGAGTGGAAATGGGAGGAGATTGGTATGGATTTTATCACCGACTACCTAGGACCCAATCAAAGTTGTGATTCCATTTGGGTGATAATTGACCGATTAACAAAAGTGGCTCATTTTATTCCATCAAGACCACTTACGAAGCAATAAGTTAGCGTAATTGTACATGGCCAGGATCGTCTGTCTACATGGTATACCCAAGAAAATTGTGTCCGATGAGGTTCGCAGCTTCACTTCAAAATTTTGGCGAGTCTACATGAAGCTTTAGGAACCAGACTCAACTTCAAAGACATTATCATCCCCAAACAGATGGTCGACCGAACGTAAATCAGGTCCTAGAAGACATGCTTCGAGCTTGTGCTATAGATTATGGAAGAAGTCGGGATAAGAATTTGCCCTATGCGAATTTTCCTACAACAATAGCTTTCAAGCTAGCCTACGATGTCGCCATTTGAAGCATTGTATGGTAGAAAGTGTAGAACCCTCTTCTTTGGGATCAAGTAGGAGAGCACCAATTCTTCTGACGAAATTGATAAAAGAAGTGAAAGTAAGGTAAAAGCAATAAGAGAACGTCTAAAGTAGCTCAAACCCGACAAAAGAGTTATGCCGATAATCGTCGGAGAGAACTATCCTTTAAGATGGGAGATTTTGTCTATCTCGTGGTAACTCCACTCCGAGGAGTGAAGAGATTTCGCACTAAAGGAAAACTCGCACCTGCATTTGTCGGACCTTATAAGATTTTGGCAAAGAAAGGTGAAGTTGCTTATCGCTTGGAACTACCAAGATCTCTCACACTGCTCACAATGTCTTCCATGTATCCCGATTAAAGAAATGTCTCAGAGTACCAATGTAAGAAACACCGCTGAGAGCATCGATCTTCGTGAAGATCTCACCTATGTGGAACAACCAATCAAGATTCTCGATGTGGCGTAACGCGCCACGAAGCAAAGTCATTCGTTCTTGTAAGGTTCAATGGAGCAATCATTCGTAAGAAGAAGCTACCGGGAGCGAGAAGAAGTTTTGAGAGCCGAGTATCCCTACCTTTTGTCGACCAAGTCCAATCTCTGGTCGAGATTCCCTTTAAGGGGTAGGTTTGTAACAGACCCAAAATTTCAATTTCATTTAAAAATAAGACTTTATTAATTTTTGTGGATTTTCCGAATTTTTAAAAGCTTTTCAATAAAGTATATTAAGGCTAAAAGAATTTATGTGCAAAATCTATTACCAACTAAAAGTTGGAATTATTTTATTTAAGTCCGTAATGCCTCATAGAATTTATGTGAATTTTCTCAAAATTTTTGGACTTCATTTACTATTTTCTAAAGCTTATTTGAATTTCGAATTAAATCAATTGAAAAAGGTTTAAAATCTTTTGCAATAAGATCGGGCGAAGCTCAAAGACTGCACGCCCCGCCCAATCCTCCCCGCGCTTATTAACGCGGACCGTCCGATCAAATCGGACGGCCGATAGCAATCCACTCGCGCTTCTCTCTTGCTCTGTCTCGCCGACAGTGGGCCCCACCACGGCTCGTCTTCCTCCTCCCTTTCTTCCTCGCACGCCCGCGCCTCTCGCCGCCATTGCCGCTCGCCTCGGAGCTCGTCACTCCCGCGATTACCCTCCCTCTCTTCACTCGCCATCACGCGCATTAACTCCCCTCACTCCGCCTGCGTCATTCCCGCCATTACCCCCTCTTAACCCCGTGCGCCCGCGCGGCTCGCCGCCATTAACGCCGCACACGATCTCCATCTCCGGCCTCCCTCGCTTATAAAGCCGCCCCACACAAGCATTCTCTCCACATTCCATTCCACCAACTCGTAACCGCGCCACTCTCTCGCCACAATTGAGTTTTTCTCTCGACGGCGAAGCTTCGTCTTCCCGATTCCGCGCCACAAACCTTCCCGCCACCCCGTCTACACCATCGCCTTGATGCCTCGCCGCGATCCTGTGCACCCTCCTCGTCCCTCAAGATCGCCGGAGCTCTACTTCCGCCAGACCGAACCTTTCGCCGCCACTCGCCGACGCCGACGACCTTCCGGCCACTCTCGCCACCACTGTAGCGCCCTAGAACCAGCGCTCTCCTCTATCTATTGCGCACCTCACGGAGCTCGCCGCGCCGCTGCTCGCCTCGCCATCGGTTCCCGGCGCCTCCCCTCTCGGCGCCGACGTGGTTAGCCACCTCGGCGCCACATCGCGCCACCTCACCCTCTACCGTGCGTGGCGCCACGTGGATGCCGGCCAGAATACAAGCGCCAAAGACAGCGCTCCTTCACATCGTCTTTGTGAGCCGAGTCCACCGTGGACTTGAAAACACCGTGGACTCACCCATGACTGTTTGGGCCCACATGTCGCCTCGGGCACAAGATTATCGACGCACCGGTGGCGCAATAAATAGAATTTCCTTTAGAAATTTAATTCGGAAATTGAAATTCGATTTTTGAATTAAAATTAGATTTAAACTTCCAGAGCTCGTATTTCTTCATACAAACTCCGATTTAGGTGATTCAAATTTCTAAATTTGTATAAAATCAAGATCTAGCTAACTAAATCAAAATTATTTAATTTGGAGTTAATTTGAATTTTCATTTGAATTTATTTGTGTTCATTTGAATTCTGCTTGAATTTGGAATATTTTCACAGATAGATTTTGACGACTCGAGAGCTTGACCCTATTGAAGAAGTAGAATACCAGGAATTTGAGCAAGGCAAGTTACACCATTGACCATTTTGCCCCAATATTTAAAATTATTTAATTCTGCTTTAAATTATTATTGCATGCATAATTGTATTTAATTATTTTAAATTCTGCTTTAAATATTTAATTATTCCAATTCCTTTGTATAGCCAAATTTGATTGTTGTATTATCAATTCCTTGTAACCTTAGTCAAATGAATTTAAAAATAAATATATGCATAGCAAATGCTTAGACCATGAAATATTTGACTTTTGGAGAATTTAGCCAAAATTTCATAAATTGATAAAAGCCTATGGCATTGCCTTGTCATGGTGGACTTTTGCAAATGTCTTTGAAAATTTAAAATAAAAGAAAATGGTTTGTACTTGGGCAAACATGGACCGTTGGTGGGTGCAAGTTTATGCACCTGCCTGTCTCGTTAGGATCGAGACCTGTGGTTATTATTGAAAGTTGCCCAAGTAGATTAAGGACCGGCCTTTGAGCCGCATCTTGCAAAAGCTCCACCAGACTACCACATGTTCTGTATGGGCGTAACCGTGCTTAATAATTTGTATTACCTCGGTATTGTTTATGCCATTTTTGTTGTGTGGGTGTCGGTTAGACTTTATTCCCACTTGGCGCAGAGGGGTTTCCGCAGTGGTTAGCCTAATGGAAGTGAAACCTTAGCGGGCATATTGGTATTGAGGTAGTGCATTGAAACGCCTTGTGATAATTGCCTAGTCACACACCTAAGGAAGTGTGTATTGGCCGACATAGCTGCAAATTATCTCTTGTGGGTAAAGTTGTACAACCTCTGCAGAGTGTAAATCTATTCGAATAGCCGTGTCCACTCATCATGGACATGCCGAGCAAAGCCACTCTAAGTTAGATTTGTTTTGGTTTTAAAATAACTTTGGACATGATTTGAGGATGGTTAATCCTTGTGGTAAATTTATGTAGCCTTGTGATAGGAGGGTATCCTTCACTATATTTCATATGGAGGTTATCCACTATAAAATGATCAATTTTAAATCTGATTTTAGTTATATAATGAAAATGTGCCTTGAAACTTAGTATAACTATTTAAAACAAAAGGTGATTTATGCAAATAAACCCTACAACCTTCCTTTGAATAACTTATGCATGCATTCTAAATTCTTTATTGGGTGTAATTTGCGAGCACGCTTGTAGTGCTCACTCTTCTTTGAATATTATTATTCGGAGAAGACGCTATCCGTAAGGTGAGGAACGGGACGATTAGGCAACCTCCGCATTTATTGCTCGTGGCGATCGTGTGGCTACCATTATATTTTGCTTCCGCTAATGTTTTATTTGGCCTCCTACCCCGCTTGTAATAAACTCTATGAATATTAAATATACACGCTGGATATGTTTGTGATAACATTTTTGTGACTGTGTACACTGGAAATCCTGGACTAGTGTATGAACACAGAGAATTTGGGATCCTTCGTTCCCGGGTTCGACAAAAGGATCTTAACCGATCACTGAACTTAGGCGATGGATAAGTTCTCCACTAAACCGCATATCTTCGATGGGCACGACTATGCCTATTGGAAGAATCGTATGCGAGTATTTCTTGAGAGCGAGGGACAAGCTATATGGGATGTTGTTCGATCCCCGCTCATTATTCCCGAGGTTGCAATGCCTGCGTCTGCAGTTCTTTTGGCTAACAACAACAAGGCCAAGAACCTTTTATATGGTGCGCTTGGTAGACAAGAATATGATCGGATTTGCAATCTTTCAACTGCGCACGAGATTTGGAACACCCTCGAAACCTATCATGAGGGTTCGTCCCAAATCAAGAAAGTGTGCTAAACAGTCTATAAGCGCGGATACAACAAATTCGAGATGCGTCCTGGAGAGAGCATCGATGACATTTTCAGTCGTTTTAATAAAGTGATTAATCAGATGAAAACTGTTGATATTGAATACTCTCAATCTAAAAATTCCACCCATCTCTTGGCTGCAATCAACACCAAGGAGTGGGAGATGAAAGCTACTGCTATAGAGGAGAATATTGATCTTTCGAGTCTTACATTGGAGTTGCTTTATAGCAAACTCAAGACCCATAAAATTAAAAGAGTTGATCATCCTAAGAAAGACAACATGGCATTGGTAGTAGATCCTCTCAAAAGAGTTTCTGATGGTTCTCTTGAATCTTTTTTTGGTTCTTCATTAGCTTGTTTATCTGCTATTCATGAAGAGGAGCTTGAGAGTATCCCTGAGGTTGAATTAGCCCTCCTTACTGAAAAATTCACACGGGCCTATAATATTGTGAGAAACAAAAAGAGAGGTGGTCCGGTGACATGCTACGAGTGTGGTGAGCTCAATCATATCTGGGCAAATTGCCTCAAGCTGAAAGGTAAGAGCAATCATAAGGAGGGAAAGCCAGCTTGGAAGAAGCCTCTATTCAACAAATCAAGGTATGAGGCTAGTAAGCTTGTGAAGGCCGTTAATTCACCGGGTTCTTACCGCTTTTGAGGATCAATCCTTGAGTGATGTGGACTCCGGGAGCGAGGAGGACAAGGAGGAGGAGATCCCTCAAGACAAAAAGAAGAGGAATGCCAAGGACTTCACCGGCATGTGCTTCATAGCCGACACTGACGACATTGATGACAATGAGGTACCTCTCTCTTATGATGTCCTTTCTGCTAAATATGATTCCATATATGAGCAACTGCTTAGTCAAGATGAAGCGCTAGAATTTGTCATGACTAAAAATAAGAAACTAGAGTCAAAAATTGGTAAACTGAAATTAGAACTTGTAAATGTTAAGACTCTTGAACCTGATGAATGTTTATCTTGTCATGTTATGCACTCAGAATTGGCTAAACTGCAATCTGCTCACAATATTGCTTTGAAACAACTTAAAAATGCTAGAACCGAGCTAATTGAAATTAAATCTGCTCCTTGTGAAAAATGCTTAGATTCTAGCAAATTAGTTGCTTCTGGTGCTGTTGATTCTAGCCTTTGCACTTTTTGTTTAGAACGTGAATATGAAGTTAAAGATATCTTAGAAGCAGCTAGAGCTAAATATGCTAAATTTAAGGACAGTATTGAGTCTTCTACATGTGCTTCATGTCCTGCTCTTAAACTTGAAACTGCTTTATATAAGGAAAAAATATGCTAGAGCTATTAAGGTAAAACTTGTGAGTCATGTGCTAATTTTGAAAAAGAAAATGCTTATCTTAAGGATACCTTAGAAAAATTCTCTAAAGGTAAGAAACAATTAAACATGATTCTGGACAAGTCTAAAACTCCTTATAAGAAGCAAGGATTATGATACAATTCTTTTCAAGACAATTCAAAGCCAAAAGTCACACAAGTCTTGGAAAAAGGTTTAGTTGAATTTAAAACTCAACCTGCAAAAATTATCTTTAAATCACAGGATTGCCCAACCATCTGTTAATTCAAATGGTGCTTCTCCTAGTGGTATTAAGTATCATTGCACCTATTGTAAAAAGAGGGGCATTTAATTGAGTTCTTTTGGCGAGGTTGAAAACGACAAGAAAATTTTTACTAGAATTTCATCCATTCAACCTAGAGCTTTTATGAGACATGGTAACATAGAAAAGAAGAAACCTAGTTTAGGATTTGTATCTCATGTTCATCAGACCAGCGATCTGACCGCCGTAGGTAACCGGTCTGACCGCCAGGGTCACCGGTCTGACCGTCGTTACTACACCGGTCTGACCGCTAGCATTGTTCATCATCATGCTCCTAGACAGGACAACTCTCATGCTAATCTAACCATTGCTCATGATAGAACTTTAAATAAAATCTAGGATAGCACTTCTGCTTTGCATACTACTCGCAGACGTGTGTCTTAGTACTGGGTTCCTAAATCTTGTTTAACTAACCCCAGTATTGAGACACATCGTTCTTCTGTGCCTTGATTTTTAGGATTGCCGCGGAAGGGGGAAGAACACGTGGTTCGTCGACTCCGGGTGTTCACGCCACATGACCGGAGATTTAAGATGGTTCACCTCTTTCACGCGGGTGATAGGTGATGACTTCATCACCTTTGGAGATGATACACAAGGGTGAATTGAAGGAACATGATTGATCAGGGTGAACGATTGTGGATATCATGGGGATAGGCTTCAGATCTTAGGATGATGTGACAATTGGCAATGGTGTTTTCGGTTTGTCGTTTCACGAGTTTTCGACAAAGCTTCGTGCATTCTCGATAGGCGGTCCGATCGCCATAGCATGGCGGTCCGACCGATCCCAAATCGGTCGGACCGGCCATGTGCGGCGGTCGGACCGGCTATGACCTAAAAGTGGTCAAAACGACCTGGGCCAAAAATAGGTGTTGTAGGCAAGTGAGGGGATCCCAATGCACTTGGTCTCATGATTTTTGGAGTCTCCAGTAAGAAGTTCTATTCGTTTTAAGTTTCGGAAGGTTTCGAATTTCAGGGCATGAATTTGGCTATAAGGTCCGACCGCTCACGTGGAGCGGTCCGACCGATCAGGCGGTCCGACCGCTCACATGGAGCGGTCGGACCGGTTTCTATGAACGTACGCCAACTTCGTGGCGATGTTGTTTTGTTAGGTCAAAGTCATTGGTATCGTGGCATATGGTTTGCATGATGCATGTTTTGACTAACATGGGTCAAGTTGTGAAGAACTTGTTCCCGAATTCGTGTTTGCTTGTCTATGGTTGTGCAGGTAGCTTGGTGGTCAACGACGGTCAACGGCGAGGAGGATCGGGACTAGACTTGGAGAGTTGAGGTCCAGAACGATCGACGATGCCGGGTGAGGTCAATGATTCAAGCGTGACACACAATGGACAAGGGTGACCTATTGGCAAATCCATGGCGCATGGTGAAGCGGTTTAGGTCAAAGGTTAAAGATGGCGCTTTGCGAAGCGTGCGTGTGTGACTCGTTTCTTAGTGGGCCTTAACGGGAGCCCAATGGAGTCAAACCCTAGGAGTCTAGGCCTCCACTATAAATAGGGGGAGGTGGTGGCTGCACCACCTAGCTCTTGGATCTCGCTGTTTTTCACCTCTTTTGTGTTTTCATAACCCTAATTGGCTTAGGGGAGTTGAGGTGGAGGCTAGGGCTTTTCATGGTTTGAGGAGAATTTCGTGATCTTGGATTGACCACTGATCCATGATGGTGTGGGTGTAATCCAACAGCAATCACGTTCTTAATCTATGCAAGGTTTTCTTGAGATAAGTCTCTTTTCGTTCTTGCTTTCAATTTCGTGATTTTAGGGCTTTCTTTGATCCGCGAGTTTGTGATTGATTCTTTCACGTAAATTTGCTTGCTGTGATATGTGTGAATCTATCTAGAATTATCTTGATCATCAATCACTCACGAATAAGCATTAGGATCAAGTTTTCGTTCTTGTCCGGTTTTAGACCCTCTGTTATTCAATTGGCAATTGTTCAGGATCTATCCAAGAATTATCATAATATTCGATTGGAATAGGTCCTCAATAGTATAGAGAAGATGTGTGCAAAGTTTCGTGAAGTTTGGAGTTGAGTATCAAAAGTTATACCTAATTGCAACTTCGTCATCGGCCGTTCTTGCATTGCTCGAGCTCGGCGGTCGATCACCGAGGCACCGGTCCGACTGATTCGGTCAGCGGTCCGACCGCCACTAACACATTGGTCAGACCGCCCGTACTGATTTGTGCTTTAGCTTGTGTTGATTTTTATCGTATTATTTAGGGGGTAAATTGGATTCAATACTAGTCTTCCATTTGATCGGTATATTGATCTTCATAGCTTCCTCATAGCTATTGGAGTGAAATTGTGTTGAATTCATAATTTGTGAAAAAGTGAGCGTGCTCCTATTCACCCCCCTCTAGTCGCCTTTTTGGTCCAACAGAATCAGTAGCGGAAGCAGAATCAAAGTATACCACGCCACAATTGTCTATGCTCTTCATTAATTGAATATGATCACAAAAATTCAGATTTTTGAGCTCTTAACAATGCTTCACAGTGATGTTAAATTAAGATATTAGAAACAACAATATATCATTCAACTACAAGAGAGTTGATTTTGATTAACAGTACAAAGAAACAAGACTTTAGCAATTCAGCCAACAGATAAGTAAACAACCAATAGTGCTGAAAAGTCACAGACTAGACATGAAAGCCTGCCGAATGACAGTGAACCAAGTTTAGTATAGAGAATCAACTCAGTTTAGTAAACACAATGTAACGACATGACTGTATACTCATAATGCCCATATCTGGTGGAGAATGCAGTCTTCTCTATATATCTGCTCACGCACCCGAATCTGATTATACCCAGACTGGAGATCGATCTTGGAGAACACCTGGGCCCCCTTCAACCGATCAAACAGGTCCTCAATACGGGGTAAATGGTATTTATTCTTGATCGTAACTGCGTTGAGCGCACTGTAATCAATACACATGCGCCAACTCCCATCCTTCTTTTATGTGAATA
The DNA here is from genome assembly GCA_036346395.1 of Hsuehochloa calcarea. Taxonomy (NCBI): domain Eukaryota; kingdom Viridiplantae; phylum Streptophyta; class Magnoliopsida; order Poales; family Poaceae; genus Hsuehochloa; species Hsuehochloa calcarea. The sequence goes on from CM070594.1 coordinate 27,731,115, forward strand.
AAACAAGTGCTCCCCATGGCGATGCACTACGCCTGATCAAACCCTTAGCCAGCAATTCATCCAACTGCTTCTTCAGCTCATCCTGGAATGGACGTGCCAGACGATACGGAGACATCGAGATGGGCCGAGTACCCGGAACAAGGTCGATGCCAAACTCCACGTCTCACGTAGGTGGCGAGCACAGAAGCTCATTCGGGAACACATGCGGGTAGTCCCCCACCACTGGAATCTCATCAATCCACGAGGCCATACTCGATTTCTCAGCAAGACATAAAAGAAGTCCAGTCTTCATAGCACGCTGACCCGAGAACAATCCGGCCAACATCGAAAGAGAGCACCGAGGCGCGCTCACCTGAAAGGTCAAAGTCTCCCAGACGGGTCCGCATGCAGACCGCCCCATGAAACAGATATCACCGCTCGATAAGCATGCAACCAATCCATACCCAATATAACATCGAACGGCTCCATCTGAATTACTATCAAGTTCGCCGTGAACTTCTCCCCATCAATAACAATAGAGCACCCAGGACAAACAGTTGAACTCGCAATCATACCCCCTGGAGAACTAACCAACACTGACTGAGAAATCCACTGCATTCTCAAATTCGCCCTTCTAGCAAACGCCGAGAGACAAACGAATAGGTAGCTCGAATAAAAAGGATAAAAGCCTCAAGGAATCGACTAGTAGGGTACCGTCACCACGCCGCGACGGCTCGCAGAGCGGTGAGTGGGCATGGTGTAAACTCCTGTGGCACCAGTCAAGCGTAAGATACCCCAACACTCGACGAAGGATGAGCAGAACCGCTACCGTGGAGCAAATAACAGTATCGCAGAGCGGTCACGGGGTTCCGTGAGAATCCTAGTGGTGGCACTGGCGTGAACACTACAGGAGAAACCCAACCAGAAGGGTACTGGAGTGTGGGAGCTGCCATCGATGTCCGGATGAACCCGGCGAGTAACTGAAGATGCCGCAGAGCAGACTCCCATTTGATGATGCACGCTGGGTTCTTCCTGCACACTATCATCTTGTGGCCTGACTGGCCACAATGGCGATAATCCCCCGTGAAGGAACACTCAGAGGCACGGTGATTGTCACCACACTTGAAGCATATCATTCCCGGCTCGAACCAGGCGCAAAGTCGCGAGTAGTATGTCAAGGCGGGAGAAGCGACATGCCTCTGCCGCCGTAACGCAGCGGCTGAGAACGTTGACCTCCCTGAAATCTCTTAGAAGCGGGTCGCTGAGAAGGCCCACCTCCACCACCGAAGCTCCTCTTGTGCCCACTGACTAAACCCTCAGTAGGAGCAAAGCTGCTAGGAGTTTGCCTCTCTCTAGTAAGTTCCCGCTCCAGCTCCATACCCTTGGCCTGATCAACCACACTGTTGAAGTCAAGCAAGCTAGTCGCCCCCAGTACGTGGCGATACTCCGGATTCAGTCCCCTACGGAATCTCTTGGCTTTCTCTCGGTCATTACCAGCCACAGCTGGCACAAAGCGGACTAAGTTGTTGAATCCCGCCTCATAGTCCGCCACAGACAGCTTTCCTTGAACAAAGGTTGCCAGGGAATGCTCCATCCTCTCAAGGAAGGAATCAGGGTAAAACATAGCCTTGAATTGCTCCAAGAAATCCTCCCAAGTCACTAGTCCCTACAGTGGAATCCTGGCTGATAGAACTCCCTTCCACCAGATATCTGCATGGCCCTTCAGTTGAAAGGCCACAAAACGTGCCTTCGTCTTTGAGGTCATCTCCAATGCACCAAACCGCTCTCCATGTACCGCCCGGTCGCTTATACCGGGTGCCCGCTCCATCAAAGGTATCGAGACGAAGGACATCCACTCGAGGCTCATTCTAGTCTCGTGGAGCCGGTACCGCCACCGAGCAACATCGGTGCACCGCACCGAGGGGCCGCTTGCACTGCCGACGAGTCGTTGAACTTCCCTCTGAAGTTCCTGAAGTAGAGCGGCCTGAGCTTCGGCAACTGGACGAGTGGCAGATGCAACCTCCTCAGCCACCCCGCCAACAGCCTCTTCGGCCGGGGATGAGGATGCAACCGAACCACGTCCACGACCACGACCACGGCCCGCACCACGTCCACGCCCTCTACCTCTCACCATTCTGAATTCCAAAGATAAAAAACTATCCACTTAACATTAGAGCAAACAAACACAATATCATAACAAATTAGTACAACCATATCAATGAAACAATTCTATCAGAATTGCAGATGCAATGATTTTTCCCATTCCCACCTACTATGCACCGTGTGTCAAGTTTTAAGTTAATTTACTATTAACAGATTTTAGCAAATCAAGTTATTTAAGTTACTAACCTATTCACCACGGACCTAAAACCCGCCCTGATACCAACTGCAACACCCCAGACCAACCTGAGCCTGGAATGCTACCACACTAGCATAACTATAAATTAAACAAATACATTTCTTTCTAATTTTCGGCAGAATCTCCTTTGAATTACTAACCATCCTGAAGTTCGCGCAGCGAACAATAATAATAAGCAATTATCCAAACACACAGATTAAAACATAATCATAAAAGTAACATCTATAATACGCTATCCAACTCCAACAGAAGTTATCCAAGACATAAAGTGTAAAGAAACAAATCTCAAGCAATTTATTCAAAATCTGAGTTATCGCTCAAATGATTTTTTCAGCGGAAAGTTTGTTTGTGCCAATGTGCGACCAAGCTTAATTCTATTCTCTCTCATGCATGCCGTCCACAAACGAAGTACCTAAAAACGCAACATCAGCAAGAGTGAGTCCAAGACTCAGCAAAGTACAATTAGTAAGACAATAACATATGCAGCTGTAACCATCAACATCCATCCACAATTCTCAATAATAGACATGTCACATGCTTATGCGGTGCAAACTGTTCAAATGCACTTTTCTTTCTCTCTTTTGCATATACCGGTATTGTGGAGTATGCATCCGTCGATGCATACCCATGCCTGTGCCTTCTAGCAAAGGGACCACATCCCATACTCCACAAGTATGGGGACCAAAAGCCCGTCATATTCATGACGGGGACCTCAATAAATGCTTGATCACCACATGACCAAGCCTCCAATATGATGGCATGATGCACATGTGCAGAACTTTAAATCATCATACAGAAATAAGAATTACTTGTACCTCTAGCTTTCATAATCATTGACATTCATAGCATTCTAGCTTCTATGATCAACGCAAAATTCTCATAATGTAACAACATGAACAATCGCTCATAAATAGTCTACCACTAACTGTACTTGCCTTTTTCCCGCTACGAGGCGCGAAGACGCAGGGCAGGGATGGTGCCTCTACTCCGGAACTCTGCCTCCTACACAAGAATTGTGCTAACAATAAATACGCTGAGAAAGCTAAAACCGAGAGCTACAACTTTCTATGAGGTGGTCAGATCAGAAAACGTACATATCTTACCCAAAACCGACGAACAACAGTACTGAATAAAACCAATCTACTACATCCTCTTGGCCGGCCCTCCAACGGTGGTCTCCTCGCCTTTCCTCCAATGGACCGCAGCAAGGAGCTTCGCCGGGGAGGGAGGTGGTGCTGTGGAGGAGGTGGTGGCACAGGGGAGGTGCAAGGAGGAGAGGGGGTGGCGGCTATGGGGGGAGAGGGGAGAGTGGGGGGCGTCTACGGTTTGGGGCGCCAACCTCTTGGCTGGCCCCCCTAGGCCGGCCTCCCCTCTTGGGCCTCCTGGGCCGCAGCCCGCGGCCCAGGTTGGCGAAATTTTATAGATAACCCCTTTTTTCAGAAAAATTATATGCTTTTGCTTTGGTTTTCTCCCCCCGGCTTCCTTTCCAATTACCCGATTAAGTTTCGGGGTATTACATCCATAATATTCCCAACTCTATAATTCTTCTTTTTCCATGAAGAACTACGTGGCATTTCTTATTTGCCGGGCCCAATACAAAAAAAACTTTAACAACTTGCTTAGCGAGTACGAATGGTTCGTCCTTGTATTTGACACATTCGTGGTCCATAGTAGTAACACCGTACTTATCGATATTCACACCCTGTGGAAGTTTGACCAAATGGCACCAAAACAGAGGGGATCTTGAAAAGTACGTAGTGGAGCTTCCAAATCTCCTCTATGTACCCATAGTAGGAGCTCAACCCACGTTTCATTATGTTTAGCCCGGCGGTATTTATCTGCTTGTGAAACTCATCTATGCGGACACCGCTGTTCTGAACTGTGCTCTTCATATCCTGAGCTCTCGTATAAAATATGTACCCATCTATACACAACCAAGGAGGAAGGTTGTACATACATAGATTCACGGGTCAGGTGCTATGTCGGCTGCATAGGTTACCGAAAGGATTCATTCCATCTGTACTCAACCCAAACCTTATATTCCACGGTTCTGCACCGAAGTATTTGAAGCTCCTATCAAAGTTTCTCCACTGGGCAGAATCAGTAGGGTGTCTTAGCTTTCCATATTTTTTACGCTCCTCCGAGTAACAATGCAGCAATCTTGCCTAATTTTGGTTTGCAAATAAGCATTTCAAACGGGGAATTACAAGCAGATACCACAACACCTTAGCAAGAGGTCCTTGCTTCACCTCGATGCCCTCGTCGTCATCGAAGTGATTCTTACGCTTGTATCGGGATACTTTGCACATTGGACATACATGCATGTCTGCATACTCTTTATTGTATAGGATACAATCGCTCGGACATACATGTATTCTTTCTACTTCCATTCCCAATGGACAAAGAACCTTCTTTGCTTGATAGGTGGTTCTGGTCAACACGTTTCCCTCTGGAAGGATGTCCGTTAGGAGACCTAACAACACCATGAAACTCTTGTTGGACCAATCATTGTTTGCCTTTAATTTTAGCAGTTTAAGTATGGATTACAATCTTGTCTATTCCGGCTTGCAGCCTGGAAACACAGGTTTCCTCGAGTCCTCCATTAAGCCCTCGAATTTGCCAAACTCTTTCTCACTATAGTTCCATTTTGCATCGTGTAGCATCTGATCCAGATTGTCATCGTGCGACCTACCCTAATCGAAAGCACAGTCCACATCCAGCATATCATTGTCTCCCTCGAAGATGTTACTACCTTCCGGTATAATCTGCTATTCACCGTGACCGGTCCAACATTTATACTCCTCTTTGAAACCCCTTCGAATCAAGTGCGTTTCGATCTACGATGGGTTGGTAAACATCTTCAGATTATCGCAATCAAAGCATTGACAATACATTAATTTTATCTCCTTCAACATATCCTGATCGGTAGCTCTTCTAAAAGTAGACACACCATCAATGTACTCTTCACTCACACGGTTCTCAATATACATTCAGCTTCAGTCCATCTACGCTGCGCACATAACAAATTAGTGTTAAATTAGATTAATGCTATTAAATTAGCTAGCTATGAAATATTCATGGAGTAATATATATATATATATATATATATCAAGCAAGAATATATTAAAGTAGACAAGGAGTAGTGAGACCCATTATTAAAGTTCCTTGATTCATGGAGATATAAAACAACATATAAGTTATCATGCTTACATATCCATCATTTGAGTCTCCAACAATTATTTCAATAATTACATATCTGATTTGCCCTATGGACGAATATGCAAGCATAGGTTTCATACTTGTTTGAGTAATAGCAAGGACATTCCCCAATATCATGCTAAGAATAGCTAGAATTTCTAGAACAAGATGCCATTCGTTTGATGATAAATAAAAAGGAATACTAACCTTAGATCACCAAGAACAAATTAATAGATGTATAAGTACACTTGCAAATCTACGGTATTTCTTTCACCAAACGCCCCAAAGCCGGCCGACTACTTCAATGCAGCCGCATATATCAGAGACAGATTTTACTACAGACAGATATGTCGGGATGACCAGATATTTAATGACGCATATCACAGACGGTTCTTCTTAATAACCGTCTAACATGTCACATACGGTTTTACATAAAAACCATATGTGATATTTGGAGACCTCAGAGACCTTTTTTATTTAAAAACATCTGTGATGATTCGCAGACTGTTATTATTAAAAACTGTTGGTGATATTAGGAGACATCACAGACCGTTTGTATTTTAAATGGTTTTCAATACAAATGGTCTATGATACGAGACCATATCACAGATGATTTTATTTTAGAACCGCCTGTGATTGTTCTGTCTATAGCTAAAAAGTATTCAGTAAACATATGTTCAACATAGATAGTAACTTCAACTCCAAACTGGATATATATATATATATATATATATATATATATATATATATATATATGGCCAAACAGGTTGGTCAGTCGCTTCTAACAATAGATTTTCTTTAAAAAGTAGAAATAAAAAATAACCTTATTTCTAGCGGCCCAGGTAGGCTGCTATCTACGTCTTCAATTCTTCGTATGCGACATCGTCGACATCGGAGGGTTTGGGGTCAGCGTAAGTTCCCCGAAACACGTCCACTCATTGACGCACTCGTTCGAGAGTAGGCCAAAGACGCTCCGACTCAAGGACCAAGTCGAAATATGCCCAGAGGCTCTCTACCTTTGCTCGAGGTGTCTCGGCATGGTCCACCCAATTGGCCACCATCTCGATGTCGCATTCCAAGCGGCGGTAATCCTCCTAGATACGTGCAACGTCTTTCTCGAGGACTACATCGATGTCGAGGTTAGCTCACCGAAGAGGGAGACCACCGGAAGACGTGGCGGAGGAGGATGACAAGACGGCAGAAGATGGCCATCAAATGCTCTGGCATAACTTCCACCGGAGGAGAGAGGACACTGTTAGCACAGTGTCCTTCAGCAACATCGGGCAACGTACGGCCGGCGAGGTGCTTGTACAAAATGGCTAAGTAGGTCATCAATGCCGGCGTCAGGGGAGAAGAGTGGGGAGTCATTTTTGTAATTGCTATTTATTTGTGCTTGAGAGTAGAGCGATGTGGGGAATTATCTTCGTTGCAGATGATTATTTTTATAAAACAAGAAGTAAATTCGGCACGTGAGACGAAGAGACGACGCATCGGGGACGAGACGAAGAGATGCATATTGGGGAGCCGAAGCGGCAATAAGCGTTTAAGAGATACATATCACAGACACTTCCAACCACAAACCGTCTATAATACAACATTATCACAGATGGTTCTTGTTAAGAACCGTCTGTGAATTATCACAGATGGTTAGTATTTAAAACCGTCTGTGATTTCTACAAATATCACATACTGTTTGTATTTAAAACTATCTGTAAATATTCATAGACGGTTATTAACAAGAACCGTCTGTGATAATTATATATCGCAGACAGTTCTAGCCATCACTAGTAACATAGATGGTCATACTTGTAAAACCGTATGTGATAATTATATCACATATGGTTTCTGGGAGCCATATGTGATGAGATGTCTAGTATAGTCTATTCTGTAGCAGTGACCTGCATTAATTTAGACCATGGAGACATTACAGGTGCATGTGAGCAAGAAATAAACTGATATATATCCGAGATCATCACAAAGTGATAGCACAATTAGCAAGGGCAATTTAATTACGTTAAGCATTACAAAATGAGTGGCCAGTGTGCACAGGTGCAAGAGCAGCAACTAACAGCAGAGTTCAGTGTGCATGATGATTGTGGCATCCTGGCCAATTTGGGAAAGAATCTCACGTAAGCTTAGCAAAGTTGGAATGGCCATTTGAGAAAGAGTTTCACGTAAGCTTAGCAGAAGGGTAATACTAAGAATCTTTAGCAGAAGGGTACGTAATACCGATTTGAGAAACCATCACATGAAGAAATGCGTGACATCAATGGACCTTGGATGATTCTAGGTGACTTCAACCTCATCCTCCAAGCATAGGACAAAAGGTATGGTCGCGCTTAAACAGATGCCTCATGAGCAGGCTCAGCCGGGTGGTTGATGATCTAAACGGTCGCTTGTTTACTTGGACTAACGCTCGAGAGAGGCCCACGCTTGAGCGCAAATGGCGTAACTTCATTGCCCAACTGAAGATGGATGAGGGTTGGATATGGTTGCACTCAGAAATGGAAGAAGCTTTCCACAACTTGTTTGTCAGTCTCATTGGCAAGGCGGTTCAAAGGGCATATACGTACATACCCTAGACCTTCACTCCCTCAACGTCCCTTCCACTAACCTCTCCTTAATTACTGGAAGTTGAATTCTCAGAGGGTGAGGTATGGGAAGCAATTAAGAGTTTGCGTACGTAGTGCCAAGGCCCCATGACCTGACGGGTACGTACGTTCATGGGGCTATTCTACCAAAAATGCTGGCGATTCATTAAGCCCGACGTCATGGCGGCAATATCCAAGCTTAGTTTGTCTAGGCGGGAACAACCTCCATATGCCAAACCAGGCCCTCGATCATCACCTTAGTGCCGAAGAGGCTGGGAGCTCAAGAAGCAAAGGAATTTTGGCCAATTGGTATTCTTCGTAGCTTTGCCAAGTTCTTCTCCAAAATCCTAGCCTGGGGGCCGGGTTAGCACCGGACCTCGGCAAGGTCATGGCGCCAATCCAGTCGGCATTCATCAAAGGTCGCTCAATACAAGATAACTTCATGCTTGTTAGGCAGTCGAGACCAGGCTTTTGCATCAAAGGAGGACGTCGAGCTTTCTTTTCAAGTTGGACATTGCTCATGCGCTCAACTCCATCTCTTGGCCTTTCCCGCTGGAAGTTCTTAAGCACAAGGATTTTGGTGAAAAGTGATGTGGTTGGATTGTCATCTTACTATCGCCGGCGTCCACCCATGTTGTACAATGGACAGCCGGGATGGCCAATTTGGCATGGGCAAGGTTTGTGTCGGACCCCGGATTTCTCATACCGGATTCCTCTGTGAAACCACTGTGTTATTCCCTGGATCAGTAGATAGCACTTCACAGGCACATTGCTGAATCAAACCATACATGGTGTAAAATCATTTCATTCATTAATTTGCACATCAGAGTTTACATAGACCGCTTTGGGTCAATTTTTACAATAAGAGCCGAACAGGCCAAAAGAATACATTACAAAAGATAGCGGAAGCGACAACGAAAGCAAGGGGTGAGGGCACATCTTACCACATGCAAGTGACTGGGGAACCCGTGTACGCCCGATATTATCCAAAAACTTCGGACAATATAGAAGGTACACAAGAACCGAAGGAGTCAGCTAGACTGGGGTGAGACTAGAGCAGCTAAGGACTAAACTACGCATCAACGATTCCTGGGTCTTCAGACTTCTAGATCCTCGTTGTAGTTGACAGCTCCAGGGTTCTTGTTTCTGACGGTTTGGGGAAAGAGCGAGGGTGAGCACAACTACCGTGCTCGCGAGTCAACACAACAGATGCAATAATATACATGCACGGTGTAACAAGGATGGCTCGGGTTCTTTTATTTGCATCAAGCAACATTTATAAATACAGATATTAGAAAATCATATCACTTAGTATTTTAACCAAATTGTATTTTTAAGGAGATTACTTGTGCAATAATTAATAAAAGCAGAGGCTACCTCCACATTCATACTTATATTTGATGGTGGTCATACCCACCTATTACCAACGCTGGGTAAGAATACCCAGGAAAAATCCAAAGCACGGGCTAGGTGAGCCCCGCACATTTTTCATCCGAACCACAAAAGTTTTTGAAATAGAACTAACTCTCGTAAGCTCCGCATGCCCGCCAGTGACCGTGGGCACGGCTGTTTGAACAGTTTTTATTCTCTGCGGAGATTGTACATCTTTACCCACAAGAGATAATCAACTTGATATGTACACACATTTTCGTAGACATGTGAATCAAGGGGAGATTACCACAAGGTCTTTACAAGGCATCCCTCGGTATTTGCTACACCCGCTAATGTTTCACCTGAGTAGGGTTTCGTTTCCGTGGGACCCGACAACCACTTACCCAGACCCCCTCTTGCGCTGTACGACTTACGCCTAGGTTCCGCAAGTCGCATACCCCAACCCGTAGCCTCGTAGGCTCACGGTGAAGGGTGTCCCTCCAATGGTGCAGCTCGTACCGGTGGATACCAATTAGTTAGCCAGGTCGACACCATTATAGACTTGTGGTTGTACTGTTTTACAATTGGAGGACATTACAGGATTAAGTCTTTAAGATTATCTGGGCGGCTCTTACCACATACCCACCACAAAATATCCTGGGCTATATTAGCACCCAACCATACACCCTCCAGCTTACCATCTGCCCAGATGGGTATTAGCAAGTTTTTAGAGTTTTGGAGGAGTATAAAATAAATTATCACAACCAATTCAGTCATTCTCCCCAATGACTGCCCAAAACAATTGTTATGATTTAAAGGATGATGATTTGGGATAGGTAATACCTCGGTACTTAAACAAGTCTAGCATGGCGTTTAAGTACGACCTATAACTAGTAGGTTACCAGATATTTACTAGGGTGACAAGGGTATTGGGAGTTCAATTTTCAAGGAAATGGTATAATAATTATTTAATCATCAAATAGGCATTTAACTAGCTTAGAGTGTTTGACATACATTTGCATGGAAATTGAAGTATGCAATTTGATATTTTAAAAGAATATAATTTGCGTATAATGTAGGATCAATATGATCAAAGTGTTGACTCGCCTTGGCTATTTTACCATGGCCTTGATCTTACTCAAAGCTTGATTAGACAGAGGTTCGAAGTCTTGGTCGACGTCTTTGCTTGAATCTTGGATCTGCTTGAGCCGTCGATTCTTCTGGACTTCGATTTCTAATTACGCAATAACGATTGAAAAATCAAATAAATCCAAAGAACTCCAAAAGACCAATAAAATACAAGGGCCTCGAAAAGATTGCGGAGGACTTGCTTGAGAGAAGGGTTTGAGCGACACTGGAAGGTTTGACAGAGTCAAACGCCCAGTTGAGCGAAAGGAGGAATGGTAGAGAAATTTTGCCGGGAGGGAGGATACAAAGGAGGGTAAGGTCGAAGGAGTTTTTGCCAGAATAATCTACTGCGGATTTGGAGGACTGCAAGACTATACCACTACAGGCGATAAAGCAACTTAACTACCGGTTCTAAATCAATTGTAGAATACCAGATCGACACACAATCCAATGGCAATTCAATACCAAACTCAGCTGCCAGATAATACTCAACGATTCAATTGCTAGTTACTCAACCTACTACTACAACCTACTACCAAAATAAGGTACAGATTCTACTACCAACTATACAATTGTAAGATTACCAATCATTGCCAAATCATACGGATTGATAAAGCAATCAAATCAATACTTCCAGCTTTCGCCAAATACCATTACTTCCAACAATCATTGACCTACTGACGAAACACTAACCAACAGCTAACAATTGATTAACAAATCCAATAGACAATACTGCTACTGAAGATTAAAGCTATCCCTAATAATCAGGATCACAATCAACAATTCAATTTACTGCCAAAACACTTATACTGATGATCAGTAATCATAGGCAATTAATCAATAATCAATTTACTACTATCAAAACATCCTACTATCCTATTGCAACATTCTCAATTGTCAAATCGATTGCAACCTTATGCTACCGCTATAAGTTGGAGAAATAACTACGAATCAAATACTGATAATTGAAATGGATGAATAACAATTGATCGCAAGTTCTACAGCACAAAAACTCAATTGACAGAAATTCCAAATGCTAGCACTCAATCTACTGCCACATCAATCATACAACTTTCAATTCTAGACCAAACAAATTATTGACTTAAAGAACCAATTCACAATTGCAAGATTACTAAACAGGGTTTCAAATGATAGGTTTTCAAAATGACAGCACCCAGAGGGTTCAACACATACATGATCTCTTTAATCGTCAGATCACGCCAATCACTATTATTACCACTGCTATTGATCACTCAAGACTCACTAAACCATAGTCATCAATCAAAATCTGGAGAAGCAACACAGATTGAGTCTCTGCTATCAAAATTGATACTCAAATCACTGATTTGAGGAAGAATTTAAACTAACAATCAATAACTTCAGCTCACACAAGCAATAGTTCAAAATACTGCTAATAACAATGATACTGGAGCGGCAATAATTACAGACAAAATCAATGCTCAAACAGTATGAAGAACAAGAATTCTTTACTCATTGCTAACAATATTGTCGCCGATGATCTTGAACCACAATACAACAATCAATTGCCACGACAACTATCGATCAATAACTGGTACTGGTGAGGCCAACAATCACATGCACTGCTGCTGAGGGAAGGCTTGGCCACAGTGAGAGCAATCGGCAGGAGGAGCAGGGGAGGAGGGGCTTTGGGTGAGGGTCGGTCTAACCGGCGGGAAGGGCCGCTTGGGGCGGCTGGGCGGCAAGGGAGCTGGGTCACAAAGGAGACAGGGAGGCGCTTGGGTGGCTGTTGAGCGATGGCCAAAGGGATGTTGGGGGCATCAAAATGGAATGCTGGAGGGGAGGGGGTGCTCACCGGGTGTTTGGTGGAGATGGAGGGGCACTGGTGGAGGCTGTCGACTGAAGCCGAGGTGGCGCTGGAGAAGGCGCAGCGGTAGCGGTCCCCGGGAGGCGTCTTTGCACCGGTGTTGGGGTGGCACTGGGACGTCGCCGAGGAGCTCCAGGAGCCAGCGGCTGGGCCGAGGTGGCGATGGGGCGGTCGGCGGCGCAAGGGCCTTTGGCCGAAGGAGAAGGAAGGATCGGGGGCTTTGGAACACTTACCTGGGGAGAGGGAGGAGCAAGGCGGGTAGGAGGTGGAGGGCACTGGGCCATTTATAGCCCGAGAAGGAGGGGAGCTGGTGGAGATGGCGTCGGTGGAGGCATGGGCGACGGCGCTGGTAGGGGTGATGACGTCGGTAGAGACAAGCGCAGGGGATGGGGGCGCTCGGTTGGGGCCCAGTGAAGGTGACGTGCGGTGGGGGCGGCGCTTAAGTGGGCGGGCCGAGAGAAGGCGAGGTCGGGCCGAGCCGAGGAGGAAGGAATCGACGGCGGCGCGCATGCGAAGGAGGCGGCGGGCGGGAGAGAGTGGAGCAGGGGAGACGAAGGCGACGGTGTGAGAGGTGGGGAGGCGAGGCAACGTGCTTGGGGCGAGGAAGAGGCGGATGGGGAAGACGAGTCGGCCGAAGCGGAAGAGATAAGGGAGAGAGAGAAAAGTCGGGCGAGCGGGCCATGGGCCAGGAAAGCTGAGGTGGGCCGGGGCGTTGTCGGGCCGAGAGGGAAAAAGAAAATGGGGAAAAGGTGGTAGGAAATGGATTCACCGGGAGAGAGGGGAAAGAAAAAAAAAGGGAGGGGAGAAAAATGAGTGGGCCGAATTTAAAAGGGTGGCCCAAAAATAAGGGACAAGATTTTGAGAGGGTTCCAAAATCTGAAAAAGATGAATTCAATTTGAATTTTGAATTTGGAATTTGAGGATAGGTTTGAAACACAAACCCGAGCTTAAAGAGGGCTCGAAATTTTGGATTTTAAGCGATGAAACGAGAAACAAACGAAAACCGAAAACAAACCGGAGGCACTATTTATCGTCCGAAAACGGGATGTTACAGTTTGCGGGCAAGGGAAAACATTCTCGGTTTCAAAATTTCACCGGAGGGGACCGGTAAGGGCGGTTACCAGCGAAAACCAGAAATTTTGGCCGAAATTTTCAAAAAAAATTTATGAAATTTTCGAATTTTAAATTTAAAAACCAAATTCGAACATAATTCATGCAAATTCGAATTTTTTTTGGACAAATTTTATCAAAACCAAAATTTCGCCTCCGGTCTTGATTTCTACCGACTACCGCCGGTAACACCGGTAACCAGCGAAATTTCGCCGATAACATTTTCCCTATTGCGGCAAGGGGACCCCTCTCCCCTATGTTGTTTGTTATAGCAATGGATGTGTTGAACAACCTACTCTATGAGGCTGAGAACTGCAACCTCCTCCAGCCAATCGAAGGGTGGCGTGGAATACCGCACCGTCTCTCTCTGTACTCGGACTACGTGGTTGTCTTCCTCACATGATCGGCTCCCCCAGACCTACAAATAATCAAGGAAATATTGCACATCTTCGGAGAGGCCTCAGGATTGCACAAAAACCTCTGCAAAAGCTCCATCAACCCTATAAGATGCAATGAGTAGCAGCTCCAACTTATCGCCTCTGAAGTCTGAATTGCATTGCTCGGTTAGCGACTTTCCATGCAAATACCTGGGACTGCTCTCCTCCATCGGGAAACCGACGAAAGTGGACTTCTAGCCAGTCCTCGACAACGTCGCTGTTCGACTGGCAACCTGGCAAGCCACCATGCTATCGCATGGAGGTCGTCTGGTTGCTGTCAAGTTCTTCCTCACGACAACCCCCATCTATGCCTACATGGCTTTGGACCCCCCGCCTGGGGCTGGGTTATCAAAACAATCGGCAAGCGCCGACGAGCTTTCCTTTGTGAAGGAGCCAACAATGTCGCAGGGGCCACTGTCTGGTCGCATGGCCATCGATATGCAGGCCATCAGAGCTCGGAGGTCTAGGGGTTCACAACCTACACATCCTCGGAAACGCACTCCGCATCCGGTGGCTTTGGCTGCAACGGGCTTGTCCAACAAAAATATATCTGTGGCAGGGGCTACCACTTCCGGCGAGCTGCACTGAAAAGGCTTTGTTCCAAGCCAAGCGTCGCTTAGGGTCCTGGTAGGTAACGGGTAGCGCACCTTGTTTTGGACAAATGGGTGGCTACATGGCGCCAGCATCCCATCCTTAGCATGTTCCCATCCAATGCAAGAGCTGGCTAAGATCGAAAATAAGAGAACAGTGCCCGAAGCAATGGTTAACAACTTCTGGAAATCTTGCGCGCCACTGAAATGCAAATTCTTCATGTGGCTGGCCATCCATCGACACTGCTAGACAGCAGACCAGCTACAACGTTAGGGTTCGCAAAACCAAGGTTATTGCGCCTTCTGCCACTCTCGCAAGAAACTATTGATCATCTCCTAGTTGGCTGCACAGCGACATCACAAATTCGATCGCATTTCCTCTTAGGTTTAGGGCTTCAGTGTTGCCTCCCAGTTGGGCAACCCACCCTTGAAGATTACTGGACGTCAACCCGCACGCCCGTCTCAGGTAAGCAAAGAAGGGCACTCGACGCGTGCATCGCGCTAGTCTCTTAGATGATTTGGAAGGACTGGAACAACAGTCTTCAATCATGAGGTCATGGCGTTCCACCATCTCCTTCAAACCATTCGCAATAAACTCAACCAATGGCGTTTGGCAGGAGCCAACTGCTTTGAGGTGCTTCTTAGGTCCTCAGGCAGGTTTCTAGGTCGGGTCTTAGGCCATCTAGTCGATCAAGTGTAATCTTCCCCACTAACACTCTAGCGTTGCAGCCCTAGGTCAACATCGCTTGTATCGAAATTATTGTATCGCTTGTATCGAAATTATTGTTCTTCGGTTCTTAATAGAATGACGTGCAATCCTTTTAGGCTAACTGCATTTGCAAACACATACAACTTGGCAGTGGAGGAAACCTAAGTATCCATGCAAAAGATTGTCTACCAAATGCATGAGCACAAATATCACAACACAAAATGAATGAACCTATATTGCAACCATCAGGTCCTTACAGCTTCGTCAGGTCCACAGCACAAATGGCAAGAAATACTAGGCACTTGAATAAGTAGAATTACAGTAGAGCATTTGGGATTTGAGATTATCATGAAGCTCATAACAAATAACGAGAAGGATATAGAGTCTAATTGCTCATTTGTTCTTTTGCTGCAGACAACACTTCCAAAGAGATTGATGACCGGATCACAGGCATCACATACCAAAAAACCAATGCAATATGCCTCCCCACAAAATGAAGAGTACCGAGGCCTCTGCATTAGAAAAGACTACACGGTTTGGTTCGCACTGCAGCTGCGTGGCGTATGAACAAACTAGAGCATACAATCAGATCACTACTTAACTTAATGGAAAGTAATTTAGTTTTACTATCTTTAGAACAGTCAACTTCGATGTCTGCGAGTCAGTGGATGTTCCGGAACAGGAAAGAATCTGGAACAGAAGCTGGATCCAGCTCATAGAAGCCAGAGAGTTTGCCACCTTTTTCTTTTGTCAGACGGAAAGAAGGTATACGGTGAGAAAACCTTAAATTCTCTTTTGTAGGTATATCCAGAATACCCCTTTCATTGTCAGGCCTGAACACAACTCTGTAACCATCTACTTGAGTCAGAAATAAGACTTTTGTGCTAGCTTCAGTGTGCTCAGTAATCTCACCAATGGCATATTCAAAGGCATCCTTGCTGGAAGGAACCCAGCCAGGTGCCCAGTTATTGTAGATGGCCCAAATTTCCCCTACTCGTGGGTGAATTTCAAAGTATCGTTTCCAACCAACCTGGCAAGTTTCCACTAAATGAGAGAATGCATTATTAGTGTCATACTTGATCCTCCAGTTACGGATTTTAAATGTCCCACAGCTCACAGGTACATCCTGCTCTAACCACATCTTCTCATGCTCCAGCTGAGGGCAAACTTGAGCCAAGTCAAATGCACTCTGAACGGTTCCACATCAACCTTGGTCACCCAACCATAGTACTTGGGGAATTTATCAAGGTCACTGTAAAGAGCCCATATCTGGCCACGTTCGAATTTATTATGCGATCGGCCTTCTTCAAAGTTAAAAAATTCTGAGTCTGGATATGTAAAAGTACTGGTGGACGAGCAAAATTGCCGAGGGGAATAACCAGATTCACACGCCCTATGGGCACTCTGTTGCTGAGTTGGAGTTCGTTCAAGGGAACGATCTTTCTGTTTTCCTCCAGGACCCGGTGTACTAATACCAGTGCTATTAACGAACCCACTGCTCACTATCTTGTCGATAGGTGTGTAAGAATCAAGAGTAACTGATGGAAATGCTACATCCTGGTCACTAGGAAGTGATGCGGTATCCAGTTCAAGAAATCCACCTGCAACACCTACCTTCTCATTTCCCTTTGTTCTAAAAAAAGGGATACTGTGTGAAAATCGAAGTAGTTCATTCGATGGTATAACAAATGATGATTTCTCCTTTACTTTTGCAAACAGACTCACATAACCTTTAATCTTGACCAAGGGGGCAACAGCAACACCGGCTTCCATTGTGAAATCTGACAGGACCTCCACAACTTCATACTCATAGGTTCTATGGTTATCTGCATCTGAGCTCCATTGCATACTCCAAGCCTTATAAAGAGCCCATACCTCACCCTTCCTGGGATATATTTCATCTGAGCTCCTTTTCTGCCTTTCACCCATGAAACAATGTGAGAGAACATGAGGGCATCTCGTGACACCTCTGTTTTTCCTAAGAAAAAATTCCCACAAACCACAGGAAGTTCTTCATCAGTCCATTTGTCCTCTTCCTCATTCAATGCATCATGCTCCAGCCATGTGAACTGAACTCTGAAGTTGGTAGCATCTAAACGTCTTATTCGACCATAATATCGTGGCATGCCATCGCGGTCATCATAAAGTGCCCAGATCTGATCAACTGCAAACAGACTGACATTCCTGCACCTATCAAAGTCAAAAAATTCTGGGTCAGGGTAGGAAAAGTTCCCAGAATTGGAAGGCTTCTTCTCGGCAGCTGTATCGCGGGTAACTTCTTTCTTGTTGTTTTCCTGATTGCCTCCGTCGGTAGCACTTCCTTTCTCTTGGTGGTGTGCTTTGCTAGAGACATTAGGTTCACCAGTTTGTCCGCCAGCACAAGCAACATTATCATCAAACATTTGCTTATAACTCGAGTTAGCATTTGACAGCCAATCTTTAATTGTTCGCCTCTTTTTCCTAGGGGAATTCAGGATGTTGTTGGCATCAGTGTTTACCTTTCTCCTAGTTGATCTCCGTGGACTAGGGATCCCTGTGGCACCTGGCTCTGCTGATGTAGCTACCCTACTACCTGGGTTTTGCCTACCAGCAGCATCTGGATGAGCAGGGTTAGATGTCATCCTTCCACCTGCCTTATCATCTGTATTAGGTGCAGAAGATTTAGACAGATTCTGTGTTGAAAATTCAACTCCCCCTTTTCCACTTGTCTCTGCGTGGTTAACTGTACCCTCACCATCCGCACTGGCACTCCTCTTCACTCGTTCAACATGTTGTGCTCCTTTCACCCATGGCTTCGCATCTCTGTTCCCCCCAGAAGAAAAGAACTTCATGGAACAGTCTTGTTGACTAGGAACACCACTCCGTTGCCCAGCACCGCTGGCTGCATTTGGTGAGAATACAGAAGGCACATCCTGTTCATTTAGCTTAGATGCAACAAACTCTTTACTGCAGTTCTGACAGCGGATGTGACGATTTAGTATGTTACAGTAGAACTGATATTTTGTTTTACAGTTCAAGCATATGGTCCAGAATGCCTGTTCAGCAGTGGGTGGTGGAACTGATGGTCCACATCCTGCCACACTACTTCTATTTGCATCAGTTTTCTGCATTCGTTCTGTAGTCTTCATTGATTGTGTAGCCTGTTTTGGTTCTGTAGCCCTCTTTGGTAATTTAGCCTGCTTTGGTACTGTAGCCTGCATTGGTTGTGTAGGCTGCTTAGGTTGTGTGGCCTGCTTAGGTACTGTACCCTGTTTTGGTGCAATTCTAGAAGCAACCCTCCATTTGATGTCATATGCACATCGTTTTGTTCCATCAGACAATGTTGAGTGAGCTTCTGCAACTAATTTGAAAGCAGCTTCTGCGCCAGCAAAACTGTTCTTATCAGGGTGAAGTGAAAAGGCAAGCTTACGGTATTGCTTTTTTATGGTTGTCTCATCGGCCATTACCTCCACTTGGAGAATCTTGTAAAAGTCCAACGATCCATTTATCTTTGCTTCTGCTGCACAATGTACTTCGCAGACAGTTAAGAGCTGGGATATGTTCTCAAGCTCTGGAAAAATCCTTTGAGCTTTAAGCGCAATCCTTTTGGCACCATCGAAGTCTTTGTTTTCCAACTTCTTTAAAGCAATCTCCCTGGCTTTGAAGGCCTCTTCTCTGTCGCACTCCATCAAACTGCTTACCAAACTTGTTCCAAAAAAGCACAAGCCTTCAGATAAAATGCTACAAAATGAAGAAGATTATGTGTAACCTAAATTTGCTTTCAGGCCCTTTTCCAGATAATCTTAAAAGTATATGAATACCATGGCTCAGTTCTCTCAGATGCAAACAATGCCTCTAGCATGCCAAGTCCTGCAAATTTGTGAAAGAATAAATACCAAAAACAGATATATATATATATATAACAAAACATAGACTCATGGACTCCATGATGAAAATGCTATTTTGTGAAGAAATAACCACCATGCAGATCAGTTGAACAAAGCTACGCAAGAAATACCTTTTCTCAACAGCAATCACTTGAGCGTATTGCTGATTTATTATGTGTCAGTTTTATTCCAGTTCTCATATAATTAGCTAGATATAACAAATTGAATGATAAAATAAGGTCAGCAATCCATGTCAATATATTGTTTCTTTACAACTAAGTACCACTGATACTTTGTACAATCATATTTCCCTCCTGATCAACTATTTGTTTCATAGGAGCTGTAACAGCCACTGTTCTAAATGGTGGAACGATAAATTATGATCAGCAATCATGCTTATTAAGTCGTCGATTAGTCGACAAATCGGCGAAGAAGAGACGACTGGAGTTGCTGACTCAACTTGCGCCAGTAAGTCGGGCGACTGGTCGACCAGGCGGCGACAAATCGGGTGACTTGGGAGGAGGGATGTGGGGCCTGACTGTCAGAGGCAGTGGTCTGAGAGATAAAGGGAGTGAGTGAGGAGCTGTCCAATGAGTGAGGGAGGGCAGTCGGGCACGAAGGGAGCTCACGGGCGACAGCGCAAGCCTAGATCCAGTCGCCACCGCCCTCGGAGGTAGCTCCTGTTAGAGATATATTAGAGATAGGGTACTAGAGATATGTTAGAGATAGAAGCTATCTCTGACATATCCTTATCTATACCTCTTGTACTCTATATATATTGCCCTTTGGGCCTCTTCAATAGATACACACAATTCATAACATGGTATCAGAGCTAGGATTAGGGTTTACCGGTCTACTGTAGCCGCACCGCCTAGCTTCCGCTGCCGCCGCCCCCGGGAGGAGCAATCTTCACTCCCGGGGGTGGCCTCCTTTGGCTGCTCATCGCCGCCATCCTCGTGCCCGAGAGCGCCGCCCCCGCGCTTCTTCTTCTCGACTGGGGCAACGTCGTCTGGCACGCTGCCGCCGCCGACCTCGCCAAGGCGGCACCAGGTCCAATCGTCTTCGCTTCCTGAGCGTCGTGCCTCTCGCGCGCCCGACGCCGGCCCGTCGTTGCCGCCTCCGCGTGGTCGCACATCAAGCCACCGTGCCGCTTGCATCTGGCGAGCCAGCGCGCCGTTCGCATCTGGCTTCCATCGCCGAGCGCCGCGCATCCTTCGGCTGCCATCATCGGCAGTGCTAACACCGCCTCTCTCGGCCACCTCGGTGCCAACTCCGCCCAATCCATCGGCCGCCCAAGCCGGATCCTGCTCCTCCCCGAGACGCTTGCGCCAGATCCTGCCGCCGTCAAGCCTCCCGAGCCGCCGCCTCCGCACACCCCAGAACCTCCGCTCCGCCGTCTAGATCCGATTTGGATCGGCTTCCCCTGCTCGATTCTCCACCGGATCCGTCGCCGCCGTGGTACTCTGTGCTTGGCTTGGACTCGAGAGGAGGTCTTTGCACTGTGATCGCGCACGTTATCGCGCTCCTTGGCCACCTGGCGGACGAGGTCGGCCAGCTTGGCGATGCTCTGCTCCTTCTTGCCTCTGGTCTTTGGCTTCCTCCAACTCCAGTGTCATCGGATGGGACCAAAGGGCCGAGCTCCTCTAGAAGCCGCCGCTGCCTTTGGGAGCCACAGCAGTAGTGCTGGTGGTGGTGAGCCAGTTGCTTGCCACGGTGTTGTTGCCTGTTGGGTGGCACTTATGGGCTGGGCCGTTATGTCGTTTGGGTTGGCCATCTGATGAGACTTGCCCGGCTCGGATGCTATCGGGGTGGCTCTACAGTACTATTGCTAGTTCTGCTAGTTATCCTTAGGTTTTTTTGTGTCGTTACTTCCGCTGCGTCCATCCAAGTCCGTAAAACTTTATCCTTGAGTTCGTCTAAGCCATACGAGTCCACAAATTTATTGTCAGTCATAGAAGCATAGGAATTGCCTTATGCATGGCAGCAGCTGCCGCTCCCGCTCTATTTTCTTCGAGCCGCTGCAGATCTGCCGCCCCAAGCTCTCAAGGCCGCCGCGCTTTCTTCCACACCGCGTCTTCGTTGTACTTCTTGTGCATTGCGCCGCGCTTCTTCTGCACTGCGTCTCTGTTGCGCTTCTTGTGCATTGCGTTGTGCTTCTTTTGCACTGTGCATTTGTTGCGCTTCTTGTGCACTGCGCCGCCGTCGTCTTGGGCATCGATCTGCGCTGTCATGCTTCCACCTATTCCTATTCGACTTGATTTGACAGCTCTATTCATGTCGGTTTCATCGTCTTCTTCGACCTATTGCCGCAGTCGACTTTGCTCCCGCACCTTGTGCTTTATGAGCCGTCGCACGACACCGGATGGGAGGTCTTTTGATACTCGACATATTTTCCAAGAGTTGCATGCTACGACGACATTATCAAGACTCGGATTTTGGATTTTTTATATTTTAGTGTCAACCCTTTCCAAATGCAATGATATTGCATACGCCTTGCATTTGAGGGGGGGTGTTAGAGATATATTAGAGATAGGGTACTAGAGATATATTAGAGATAGAATCTGTCTCTAACATATCCTTATCTATACCTCTTGTACTCTATATCATGGATATCAAGGCGTCGCCTAAGCGTCGCCTAAGGGTAAGGCGATCTGGAGATGGTCGCCTCGCCGTCGCCTTGCTAGGGTTGCCTAAGGCGTCCGCTTCACAGAGAAGGCGTCGCCATGGCGTCCCCAAGGCGGCAGAAGGCGTCCGGAAGCCCAAGGCGGCCGCCATAGAAGGGGTGGAGCCGTGGAGGAGATACAGAGAGGGGAGACACGGTCACACGGGAAAAGGGGGCAAGCACATACCTTCACACCTTCACGGGAAGAGGCCGAAGGACCGAAGGCGAAG
Organism: Hsuehochloa calcarea; assembly: GCA_036346395.1. Lineage (NCBI taxonomy): Eukaryota > Viridiplantae > Streptophyta > Magnoliopsida > Poales > Poaceae > Hsuehochloa > Hsuehochloa calcarea. The sequence goes on from CM070594.1 coordinate 27,753,191, forward strand.
AGGCGAAGACCTAGCGCCTGCGCCGCCTGATCCATCCCCGTCACGGCCTCAGTCCGGCGCGCGCGGCGCGCCACCGCCTCTCTACTCTCTGCGGTCTTGATCCAGTTTCTCCTTCCGGCTCCTCCTTCCACGGCTCCCCCTCTCGGCGGGCTTCCTCCTCCTTCTCCCGCCCCCCACTCCCAATCTGGGCTCCCCGACGGCGATGCGGGGAGAAGGGAGGAGGCGAGGCGGAGAAGGGAGGAGGGAGGTCAGCGGAGGAGAAGGAGGAGGCGCCTCGTAGTCGGCGGGGAGAAGGAAGGCGTCGCCGGAGTCGCGTGATCGCGACCATGTGACGGCCGCAGCCGTCGCTTCAAATGACGGCGCAACCGATCGCTTTATCTTCTGCGATCTATGGTCAGTAGCCGCGACCGACGCCGACCAAGCTAATCTTTGAAGCGGTGAATCTATCTTTGATCTTGTTGCTTCATGAATTGCAATGTGTTGAGCTAGCGATTCTTGGTGACTTGTAATGTTTATGATTCTATCTTTGTCTGCGAAGCAAAAAAATGACAAGTGCAAGCGCAAGTGCAAGTATTGCATCATCCGAGGCCGGTATGATCCAAAGACCGATCCAAAGCGAAGGCGAAGTCTAATGATCCGGGTGGAAATATGGCTATTAGCCGGAAATTGGCAATCGAGATAAGGTGATGTGTATCCTTTGTAACACCCCAAGTACAGGAGGGATCAAAAGGCTGAAGGAGCATCTTGCGGGTGGTTATTCAGATGTGGTAATGTGTCCCAATACTACCACAGAAATCAGGAAAGAGATGGGAGATTATTTGAAAAAAACAAGAGAAGTAGGCCAATTTTCCTAGGCGATGATGATGATGATGAAGGGGAGGTCAAGATGTGGAGGTGGTAGCACATGGCATTGGGTCCCAAGACCAAGACTCCTTTGTGAAGCCAAGTTCAAGGACACCGCCAAAGAAGGCATCTTGCCTTTTCATTCAAGGTCAATGCAAAGGCAAAGACAAGGAGACCAAGTCGATTCTTTGGTATGCTTGGAGAACACCAAGATGTCGTAGATCAAAGGCGTTCGGATCTTTTCAAAGCACCATGGAGGCCAAAGACAAGGACCAAGGAAGACAGGCATTATGTGAATAAGCAATGGGCATTATGGTTCTATGAGTGTGGCATACCATTTAATGCCGCAAACTCAAGGCAGTTTGAGATTGCTTGTGAGGCCAGTGTGCGATCGGTTCGGGTATAAGCCTCCTAGTTTCCATGGTGAGGAGCCATTGCTTGAGTGCGTCAAGGAGACAAGTACTTTAAGGGAGGAGCACGAGCGGCGTGGAAGCAATATGGTTGCACACTTATGTCGGATGGATGGTGCGATAGGAGGGCGCCACTTGATCAACTTCCTTGTCAACGGCCGGAGGGACTTACTTCTTGAGTCCGTTGATGCATCAAGTGAACAACATGATGCAACTATGATAGCTAATTTGCTAGAGAAGAGAATTGAGGCCATTGGAAAAGACAAGGTTGTTCAAGTTGTCACCGATAATGGTGCTAACTACAAGGCAGCGGGCAAGCTTCTAATGGAGAGGATTCCTACACTGTTTTGGAGTCCTTACGCACACATTGTTTGGACCTTATGTTAGAAGACATTGCGAAGTTGAAGGAATTTAAGAAGCCTATTGCACGTGCTAGGCGTGTCACCACATTCATTTATAGGCATGGTAGGCTTCTTAGTGCAATGAGGAGAAGGCAGTGGGATGGATCTTGTGAGACCCGCTGCCACTCGGTTTGCCACAACCTTCCTTACTTTGAAGAGCATGCACAAGCACAAGGATGCTTTGAAGTGTCTATTTGTGAGTGAATCATGGACTAAGATCAAATTGTCAAAGACAGAGGTGGCATGCATGTGCGAGATATTGTGCTCTCTAAGGAGTTACGAATTCAATTGAAGATTGCCTTAGAGCTTGACCCTTCTTATCGTGCTTAGGGCGGTTGATGGTGATGAGAAGCCCGCAATGCCGGAGGTTGCGGCATTAATGGCTCATGCAAAGGGAAGATTAACCTTAGCTTCTCTACCCAAAACAAGCAACGTTTGCTAAAAAGATCATTAACATTATTGAGCGGCGTTGGGTGAAACAAATGGATCATCCATTGTATGAAATTGCACTCTATTTGAACCTGGGAAATTCTTTGCCATCCAAAAGAGTGGAGATGATACCTATGTTGGGGAGCTAAGGAGTTGCTTTAATGATGTGCTTGCAAGAATGGTACAAGATGAGAATACTCGGAACAAGATTGATGAACAAGCCATGCATTATGAGGACCAACGAGGAGATGTATTTTCAAACAAATTGGCAATCCAAAACTTAGAGTCAAGAAGCCCTAGTAAGTGTTGTTAATTTCAGCATGTTTATTACTTTATTTCTTTCCGAATTCCTAATATAATAATATATGCTAATATGCGTGTATTTTCCATGCTAGTTGATTGGTGGCGTTCATATGGTGGGCGAGCCATTGACCTACAAAGGTTTGCTAAGCGTGTTGTTAGTCTTTGTGCATCATCATCTGGTTGTGAGCGAAATTGGAGTACCTTTGAATTTGTGAGTCAATTTGTAGCTTCTTTGTTTTTATTTTTTTCTACTCAATTCATAGCTTATGCCTTATATGTGCTTACTAATTTCAACAAGTTATTTATTCATTTTATTTGCTTTGTTTGCCATTTGTGCTTTCGTAGATGCATACAAAGAAAAGGAACCGGTTACTACACAAGAGATTGAATGATTTGGTCTTTGTTGCATACAACCGGAAGATGATAACAAGGTTTCAAATGAGGCGGGAGAAAGCAGGCAAAAACTATGACCCTTTGGTCATTGAGGATTTTGATTGGGACAATGAATGGACTGACTCATTGGTTGTAGCACCTCAAGGTGGTCGTGAGTGTGACCTTACATGGGATGATGTTGATGAAGCCATTGGCGCATCACGCTCGCTTCAAGGTCGCAATCTTGCAAGGCAAGCTAACAGGAATAGTCATGGTGACACTATGACCTACCAAAGGCGTGCAAGATCTACAACTATGGCGGTGGAAGAAGATGGCTTAGATGAGCAAGAGCAAGGCTCGGATTCGGGCAATGAAGATGAGGAAGAAGATCCACATGATGATGCGGATGTGAGCGATTGTGTGAAACTCCCAATCTTTGCCAGAAGATGGTGGAGAAAACGTGGATGCTACCAAAGAATCTCAATGAGTTTGATGATGGATCTTGAGAGATGAGGCGTTGGACTATGCTACTTTCGTGTTGTAAACTACTATTATGTCATTAGACTACTTTAAGCTTGTGGACTTATCACCTATGTTATTTGTGTAAACTTATGTAAACTTATGTTGTACTTGTTAATTTGTTATGTTGCTCATATTTAATTCTCAGATTCACTTAATTGTTATTGTGAACTTATGTTGCATTGTTGTTCATTACTCATGTAGCTTGTTGTTTGGGAGAATTGAAGAGAGGAGAGATTGCCAACAAGGTATGTCACTCAATCTGTATTTACTCAATAAATTGGAACACAATTTGTATCTATTACATTTATAACAAACTATATGTTGAAACTTGCAAGGGGGATGAATACTACATGGGAGAAGAGCAATTGGAAAGGGGGGATGGGTGCTACATGACCTCAAGAATTGGCAACAACAAGGTACTTGTCTTCTTTGAAATGCTCATTTATTCATTTGCCTTAGCGCCTTAGGACGAGAGTAAGGCGTCGCCTCGCCTCACGCCTTACCGCTTAAAAGGTGTGAGGGGGGTGGGTCGCCTCGCCTCGCCTTACCGCCTTAATAACCATGCTCTATATATATTGCCCTTTGGGCCTCTTCAATAGATACACACAATTCATAACAGCTCCCACCGCATCGCCAGCCTTCGTCGCAGGCTCAAAGCTCCCTTCGCCCTCGCCCTTCGTCGTAGCCAGCAAGTGACATCTCCCTCGCCCTTCGCCCGCGGGAGGAGGTGAAGGCCGCAGCTCCCGCCACTCCCGTCGCCCAAGTATGCTCCCGGCCCTCTGTTTCTCTATTCCTCTTCGCCCTCACCCTTCGTCGCCCTTGGCCCTATGTTTCTCTGTTCCATCGCCAGCTAAGGGAGGGGAGGAGGGATCTGCCGTCTGTGTGGGGTTGGAGGACGGAGGGGATTGGGATCGATGGATCTGGGGCTAAGGGAGGGGACTAGCCGACTGGGGCTCGAGGAACGAAGAGATATACTCTATGCATATGTGATTGTGAATTGTGATTGCTTGTGAACTTGTCACTTGTGAAGGATATATGCACAGAACGGCATATTTGTGTGATTTTGATTTTTTGAACTAAAGATAGCTCTCTGTTTTGTGCATATGTAGGCATCATGGCAGAGCAATCTTCAACTCCAACTCTAACTTCAACTCTAAATCCGACATCGAGCACCGAAGGTTATGATCCAGCTAATGATCCTAAGCAGAAGGCTAAGTCCAAAGACCCCAGATGGAAATACGGGTTTTGGCCGGACTTACAAACAAAGATATCGTCCAATGCATACGCTGCGGCAAGCAAATGCATCTGGAGTCACGAAGATTAAAGCAACACCTAGCGGGAGGCTATGGAGATGTGGAGAAATATCCGAAAACATCCACACTTATCATGAAAGAGATGCGCAAGTACTTATTCAAGAATGCAGGAAATAAACCCTTTGAGCTAGATGATGAAGGAGAAGGTGATAGTGATGGTGAAGGTGAAGTTGAAGGCGAAGGTGATGAAGTTCAAGAAATCCAAGCAAAAGTAGCATCATCTAGAGGGAGCACAAGAGGCTCCTCTGCTAAGACGATTGCAAGCTCGGGGATCGCCACCAAAAGGAAGCAATCGGCGTTGACGCTTTTGAAGCAAGCTGCACCGAAGGTAACTAAATCAGTTGCTTCTATGATTTGGAAGTCACCTGAAGTGGTTGTTGAGGAAAGACATAAGGGTAAGGGTCAAGCTACCATTGAGCAAACTATGAGGACCAAGGAAGAAAAGGAGAGGGTGGCTGAACACATTGCTGATTTCTTTTATGAGTGTGGCATACCATTCAATGCCGCCAACAAAAGAAGCTATGAGATTATGGTTGAGTCCATCAGCGGTATGATATTGGGCTTAGGCGCCTACTTTCCATGACTTGAGGCTACCCTTGCTTGAGAAGGCCAAAAAGAATACTGACAAGTTGAGGATGCAGCACGAGTATGCTTGGACACAATTTGGTTGCTCACCTATGTCAGATGGTTGGACAGATAGGAGGGGACGACACTTGATTAATTTCCATGTTAATAGTCCACAAGGGACTTTCTTCTTGGAGTCTTTTGATGCCTCACGTCAGTCAGCCGATGCCCACATGTTAGCAAATTTATTGGAGACGAAGATCAATGAGATTGCCTAGGAAAATGTTGTTCAGGTGGTCACAGATAATGGTGCTAACTTCAAGGCGGCAAGCAGACTTCTAATGGAGAGAATTCGTACTCTATTTAGGACCCCTTGCGCGGCTCATTGCTTGGACCTCATGTTGGAGGATATTAGGAAGATAACAAAGCTCAAGAAGTGCATTGTACAAGCCAAGTATGTGACCACATTTATCTACAGGCATGGAAGGGTTCTTGACAAGATGAGGGAGATGATAGGTAGGAGGGACCTTATGAGACCTACAGCTACTCGATTTGATACAGCTTTCCTCACTTTGCAAAGCTTGTGGAGGCATAGGACATCTTTGAAAGGTCTCTTTTTTACTGATGATTGGAATATATCCAAATTGTCTAGCACAGAGATAGGCAAAAAGGTGTGCAAAACAGTTATTGCTAATAGATTTTGGAATGCAGTGGAAAATTGTATTAGAGCGTCGCAACCACTTATCGTTGTGCTGAGGATCGTTGACGGCGATGAGAAGCTTCAAGCAATGCCGAGGTTCTTGTAGCCATGGATCTTGCAAAGATGAAGATCAATGACTATTTGAAAAACAAGCCATCACTGCTCAGGAAGGTGATAGCAATCATAGATCGGCGGCACGAAGACCAAATGGAGCAAAAGTTGTACGGCGCTACATTGTTCTTGAATCAAAATAGTTTTTTGAGATTAGAAAGACCGATATTGGATATGCTTCTAGGCTTCGTACCATGTTTAATGATGTGCTTGAGAAGATGATCATTGAGGACAACAAGCAAGCCAAGATAAGCAACCAAGCCGATGATTATGAGAACATATAAAAAGGCTTTTCAAGTCAATTGGCAATCAAGCAATAAAAGGATAAGTCACCTAGTAAGTATCACTATTCACTAACTTCAATTTAATTTTAAGCTTCCATTCTTTCCAAGATCTAACATAGACTGATTATTGCCTTTCTAGTTCTTTGGTTGGGTGCATTTCATGGCGTTGCTCTAGAGCTCCAAGCATTTGCAAGGCGTATAATTGGTCTTTGTTGTTCGGCCTCCAGTTGTGAGCGTAATTGGAGCACCTTTGAGTTTATAAGTATTCAATTACTCAAGTGTTCATTTTAGAGCCGTTAGTAATTTAGTATGACAATAGTTCAATTATTTTGTTTGTTATTTGTGGATTCATACCAAGAAAAGAAACCGGTTAAAACACAAGAGGTTGAATGATTTGGTCTACATTCAATACAACCGTAAGATTACAAATCGGTTTCAAATGATGCAAGAGGAAGGGCGCAATTTCAACCCCTTGATACTAGATGATTTTCAATGGGACAATGAGTGGGTTGATATTGGTGTCGAAGAAGTTCATCATGGAAACGATGATCTTACATGGGCTCATGTTGATGAAGCCATTGGTGCATCAAGTGCGCTTTACGGTCGCAATTTTCCTAGGAGGGCTCATGGTGAGATGATAGTTATTCTCGTCGTGCTAGTCGTGCAACAAAGGTGGTTGATGATGAGTCGGAGGCCGACAATGAAAATGATGGTGATGATAATTTTGTGTTTGATGATGAGGACGTTGATGATTTTGGCGAATCTCCACCTAGTACTACTCATAAGAGTGGTGAACCGAGTGGAAACATAAGCCATTTCGATGATCTTGAGTTGGATGACATTTGATTTGAGGCTTGTGTTAAACCATGCTGATGGATTGTGATGAATATGCTTTACTTTTACTATTTGAGACTTGGGACCTTGTTGTCGTGTTACTTAACTATCGTATAGAACGCTATTGTCGTTGAGAACTTGATGCTTTAAATGCTTAATTTCCTAATGGCTCATTTATTTGTTGTTATGTTGTATGATTTATATTGTCCTCTTTAGTTCATGACGCTATATTGCTCTTCCTTGAAGGTATTGTATGAGTTCATCATAGTTTATCTTCATCATATGCTCACTCTTGTTTTTTTAATTTTGCAACATGAAGGTCTCAAATCATGCTTCAAGATGGATTCAACCAGTCAAACGAAGGAAGTTTGGACTCAAAACATGTAAGTAATTGATCATCTCTTTAATTCAAGCTATATATATGTACTTTTCAATCACTGCAATACAAGGTATATAATATATACATTTGTACATACATATCACTGTCATATGAACAGTGCATGTCGGCTAGTCGGCGACTAGTCGGTCACTAGGAGGGTAGTGTCGACTTGCTGACTTAATAACCTTGTAAGCAATCCAAGGTCATCTATTGTTTCTTTGTAATGGAGTACATTTATAGAATCATATTTCCCATCCTGATCAAAATATTATTTCATAGGAGCAGTAACAGACACTGTTTTAAATAGTGGCTGTATATGTGGTAACGACAGGTGGGCCGCAATGCAATATGCAATTATGCATAGCAATTGGATTCAGTGGTTAAGCTGGGCGATATAGTGATTAAGCTGGACTTGAACTGTCAATCTGTCATGAACAAAACCACATGGTTCGGAAACACATATGCAGCTCATGAATAAATGCCTTCTTTGACATTTATATGAAAGCAACATATGATATATTTGGAACTCAATTGTTGAGTTGTGTGCTTTTCTTTGATAATTTATTACATATCAATGTGTTTTAAATTGTCAAACTGCTTACATCAGGCACAGAAGTAAAAGAAAAAGAGTAAATTATACTGCAGGTCCCTAAACTTGCACAGGTGGTTTAAGTAGGTCCAAATCATTTAACAAGTTTAGGGGCATAAATATACATCCCGCCAGATCATGGACCTGCTTGAACCAACTAGGCAAGTTTAGGGACCTACAGTTCAATTTACTCAAGCAAAAATATTTATCTATTATATAGATAACGGCTTGACACACTAGGCCATTTTATATCACAATATGCAGTATCTATACTTCATATATGTCACATCAACTATTATACATTTTTATAGCCATAGAATATCAAAAAAACACTACTTCATAAAGCTATCAGAAAGTAACTCAGTAAAAAAATCAATATTTTCAGCCTGCTGCACGACAGCTCACCCCCCCCCCCCATCTCTGTAATCTCCATACAAGAGGCTGCCAAGAAAAGACAGTGAACTGCAAATAGTGAAGGGGTGCCCAAGAGGAGCATGGTGCACACAATTCTAAAATCTACATGAGGATGAGTTCTTGAAGCTGACCTCTATTGACTTTTTGCCCTTTCTTCATCTTTGTGTGGCTGACAGGTTAAAGGAAAAGTAGCCCCTGAGAGTTAAGACTTAAGACTAAGCCACTTGGTTATTGTCTATAGTTTAGTTTGACCACTAAAACTCTTGCTTTTTGTTTCTTTCCCGTATTTTCCTCTTACTAACACACAATGTGGCCAGGTGCACACCTTGGCTCCTTGCACCATGGACAGCAAAGCATGCGCCTCAGCAAAGGTGGACCCAGAGTAGCTTGAGTCATTTTGCTGTGCCTTGCCTCGCACAAGTAACAAATAACTAGGCGCGAGCCTTTTGCACCTTCGACTGCACTCGCCTATGATTAGGGTTGGGTTGCCAATTAGGTCTGGTTTTCATTTTCACTGTTTCTATAGGTGCGAGTGAGAAAGAAAGTTTTATTTGGAGTATGGGACACTAACAGTCCAAATGGCCATGTGAGGTCCAATGGGGCATGCACAGTTAAGGCCTTCTACATCACCGAACTGCTCACCACCATATCGACAATTTACCACTGGCAGCCAAGGGGGGACCACAGACCCATGTTGAATGAATCCACCCCTGCCACCCTGCACTTACTCATAAAACCAACCAAAACTCGACATATATGAATCTATTCAGAATGAGCTAGTTCAACAAGCATCCACCGATGTATAATGAGTTGTTTTTGGCAATCAAATAAACCCAAAAACTTCTACCATGTCATTATATGCCTACCATTTCCAACAAAAGAATAGGCATTTTATCATGAAGAGAGAATCAAATCTCGATACACATACATGTGCACTCTTTGCAAATATTGGAACTTCATAAGACCTAGAATTTGGCACTTTAATGTGAAGAAATACATTACATTCTACAAAAAGAACTAATGACTGCATGCTCGAAATGCAGGTATATCTCTGTTTTGAGCACTCAAATAAGAGTTTAGATCAGATTCAAAATGCAGGCATATCCCCACTTTGAAGAATCTCGAGCAGACCCATTTACCTGAAAATATCCTAAACGACTATCCAACATAATGGCAGCATGATCAGCACAATGATTCTATTTTCACATATTTAGGTAGAAACTCCCTTGCCATATCAACATGTGGTTTACAAGTTGAATTCATCTGATTGTACCAACCCATGTAGAACTTGGCAGGAAACAGAGTTTGTAACCAGATTCTTACATTGCACAACGACTAACTACATTAGACTTGTACATAGTTGTAATGACAGGCTATTAAGCTGCATAGTTTTACAAAGACCAAATGCACTCCACAAAAATGCCCACCAAGAAGGTACTATTAGAAATCAGGGTCACAAGATAACAGGAAACATGCATAACCGTTACTGCAATAGGGAACATGAATAACATCGAAATTCGAAAAAAGGTGTTCAATGCTAGTGTGAAAACCACTCACAGAAGCAAAGTAGATCAAGTGCCTGGTGCAGACCTTTGGATGCAGCAATTCTTCTAGAGGAAGCAACCTAATGACAAGACAATTAGGGGACAGTGGGAGAAATTGGACAGATTGCAATTCAACAATATATACACAACGTGCATAATTTACTTAAACCAAAAAAAAAAAATCACCGACAAAAACAACATGAAACTGGTAATAACTAATAAGTGGTGGAGCCAGAAATGAAAGATGACCATGGCTGACATATGACCGACTAAAACTAGTGTCAAACTGCAATCGAATTAAACCATAGAAAAATTATTCAGTAACTGATATAATACCTGAGCGCAATGCTAACCGAAATTGCAAAATAGACAAAAAAAAAAAAAGAATGTGGTGTTTGCGAGGAAAACCGTAGCCAATTCGGTTTACACGGAAACCTCAACAAAAAATACTCCCCAGGAATCGTCTCTAATATCGTTAGTGTTAAAAATATCGGCATTAGGCGGCGCCGACCCGTCCCTATTTCGTCGAAATCGGGTGTCTAGGCGGGGAGGCCGCCTAGGCGGTCAAAGCCGGCCCTAGGCGAGCCGGTGTTGGGCGGGCGCCGAGTGGATTGGGCGAGAGCGGAGGCTGAGGGAAATGGCGGCGGCGGATGGGGAAGGAGAGGGGGAAGAGAGGAGACGTACCCTCGAGGCAGTGGATGCGGCAACGGCGGCTGAGGCAAGAGTCTTCGGCGGCGGCGAGTGCTGTTTAAGCAGAGGAGTGCGAAATAACTCGATGCCGCGTGGGAGTGGCACGCCGGAGGAAGCGCAATGGCAGCGTGGGATCCCGGATCGCCCGTGCCCTAGCCGCGGCGGCGACGGAGCGTTTGGTGGCGGAGGCGAGGGAGAGGGAGAGTGCGGGGACCCACAAGTAAGGGAGGCGGGTATTGTGGGTTTCGGCTTTTAGGGTGAGCTCGCGGCAAAATTTGCCACCGGAAGATTTGAATATTTCAACTTTGCCATAACGTTTGCCACTGGGGTTTGCTCTATTTACAGGGATTGCCACCGGGTTACCCTCGGTGAGAAGAATAATTGCATAACTGCCATTATATCCAGGGTTTGAGTGCTTAGAGAGTGTGAAATTACCCATTTGCCCACCACAAAGGGTAATTGCAATCCTATTTTGTTGTTGTGTTTTGCAAAAAAAACCTTGCTCTTGTATAAAATTAGTCATTGCAACCCCAACTATTTTGGATATGGTCTATCAAAGTTACAAGTAAATTACTATTTTGGATATGGTCTATCAAAGTTACGAGTAAATTTCGTAAAACTACATCTATTTTGGAGTAACTATAAAAAAAATCTACACATTTAAGTTTGTATTTTACAAAACTAGGGGTGTCAGCGGATTGAATACGAATCGAATGGTTCGGATGAAAATGGTGGATAAAGCAGATAATTAAGATCGATTGATACTCTTTGAGTCTCAACATATCGAATACAAATCGAATAGTCCTGGATCGTATCTTAGAATAAAGCGGATAATCTAGATCCGATTGACACACTAACAAAACTACACATACTTTGGTATAACATTTCAATAAACTAAACATTTGTTGATTCTTGTTAAATGCAAGAGAATTTGATATGTTGGACCCACTTTCGATGGAAAAATATATGTAATTGTGTGAAATGTGTAGTTTTTTTGTTACCCTTAAGTAGCATGTGTAGTTTTGTGAAATTTACTCCTATGAATACATATGCATTTGTGGTGCTTCTATATTGTTTTCCTTTTAAAAAAAGTTTTCTAGGTTGTAAACACATGTACCCATGATATAATATATTATTATTAAAAAAAATTAATTTTGAAGCCAAAAAGATATGGAATTTTTTTTTGTACATACTAACTTATTTTTTTATTTTTCTATTTTCCTTTGATTTATATTTTGTCAAGAATTGCCCTTCTTTATTTCTCCTAAAAAATTGGATTTGGACTTGAATTTTTAAATGGAGGTAAGATAAATTAAGATCTGCCTTCACAATTATTTTTTGTAATTTTTCAAGTTGATTTGGTGCAAAAACAGTATATTTTACACAATTGTAGGTTAATTTTAACTAAATGTCCCTTACATTAATTTGTGTACTTTTAAATTTGATAGATATATTTTATAAATAAATAGTTGGCATTTTCTTTGATTTTTTAGTAGATTACAGAAAACTACACATATTTTGTCAACACTAGCAGAAAACTACACATTTTATAGGATTACACATATTGTTTTGCCACCCACATGTGGGCCCACGTGTTAATTCCCGTTGCATTTAATGGGGAATCAACAAATGTGTAGTTTATGATACGTAATGCCAACGTATGTGTAGCTTCGTGAAATACAAACTGAAATGTGTAGTTTTTTATTAGTTACGCCAAATATGTGTAGTTTTGCAAAAAAAAAATATTTCAAAGTTATTAAAAAGGTTCCCTAACAATTAACCCTATTTAATCATACTTATCAATTACATCCGATTCCGTCCTGAATGATCGTAATGTTCCACTCTACAGACCAATTGGAATACAAAGTCATGTGTTTCATTCCTTATCGTTGTTCTAGAAAACGGTAATTGATGCTCAGTCGACCACCCAACCTAACAACTTATATAGCGCAAAAAAAATAATGAAACCACGTTCTCATTCTTATCACACCTCTTATGCTCTCCTAAAAACTCTCCCTTTCCCCTCGCCACAATCGCCCTTTTCCTCGCCGCCAAGGTGAGTGCCATGTTCCCTATGCCTCCCTCTCTCCGTTTTTGCCCTCGTCGGCGGACACCGTGACGCGTAGCGATGGTGACCATGGGTCCTCGTGCGCTGCCGCCGCATGTGCGCCATGCATGAGCCCACGTCCGTGTGTCGCGCACTTGCGTGGTGCCGCCGTCATCCACGCACCCGGTCCACCGTGGACGAGACAACAATTTTGTGGACACTGGGTTCCACATGTTAGTGATTGATTTTCCTTTTTCTTTAGAAAAATAATTCGACCAAAAATGAAATCCCCTCGCTAACATCATCATGATGAAATAAATTGTTTTTCTTTAGAAAAATAGTTCAATAAATTTAGAACTATCAATTTCTATCATTTTATGTGAGTTTGAATCTTCTGAGACCTGTTCTCTTTCGTTCGAGCTCCGATTCAGGTGATTCAAATTTATAAATTCATCTAAATTAAATATCTATATCTCAGAACATAAATTTTTAACTTGGAGTTTATTTTAATTTTGTTTGAATTTGGCTTATTTTCTCGTATATATTTTGACGACTTCGGAGAGCCAAATTTCTTCATCGTTTCAAAATAACAATTATTTGAGCAAAACAAGTTACATCTTTGATCATGTTTGTTTCCAATATTTTAAATTATTATTGCATACTTATTTCTATTCGATATAATTTAAATACCTGTTTTGAAATTATAGTTAATCCCAATACATTTGTATAGCCAAATCATGGCATTGAAATATCGATACCTTGTCACCTTAGATAAAAATTAAGTTAGCCATGTTTATACCTGAAATATTTCATTTGGGATTTTTCAGTCAAAAATCAAATATGGTTTAAATTTTATTCATAGCATTGGTGTGTCATGGAAGTTTATAAATGACTTTGAAAAATAAAATAAATTTGCTTTGGGCTTGGACGAAATGGATAGTTGGTGGTTGTATATTTATGCACTGGCTCAATTCAGTGAATGGTTGAGACCCAGGGGTTGTTTTGGAAGTCGCACAGTCAATTAATGACCGATCTGCGAACTGTGGATTGTTAAGCCATTCTGTACCACAAATCCGGTATGGGACAGATGGGCTAATTAATTTGCAAAGTTTTACTATTAGTTGTGCCATGTTGATGTGTGGGTATCATAATGACATATTGTTTATTTTCCCACATGGCGTAAGAGGGAGCTTTCCGTTAGGTGTGAAACCTTACGACAGTGAAACCTTAGCGGGTATGACTGCTTTAGAATGACGCATTGTAAAAAACTTATTATAATCACTTAGTCGCACACCTACGGAAGTGTGTGAAGTGGACATTATAAGTCGATTATCTATTGTGGGTAAAGTTGTACAACCTCTGTAGAGTGTCAAACTATTCGAATAACCATGTCCACGGTCATGGACATCTTGAAACAAAGCCTTTAGTGGATTAGACTATGGGTTTTTTTTTAAAAAATAATTTGACAAAAATGATTTCATGGATGTTTATTCCTTGTGGGAAATTTGGATAGAAAGCCTTGGTGTAAGGGGGTTAGTCCTGTACCAGAAGTGCGTCTTACACTAACTCGACAGTTTAAAATCAAAACATTTTAGATATGGTATAACTGCTTTCGAACTTAGTAAATGTATTTAACATGTCAAACCCCTACTTTTGCAAAAATAGACATATAAGCATTACTTTGATATAGCTCTACATGCATTAAATTTTGTTATTGGGTGTAACTTGCGGAGTATATTTTATACTCACCCTTGCTTAATAAAATGTTATTGGAGGAGGATAATTTACGCTCTTGGTGTGGATCATGACGACTAGGCTTGCTACCACAGTTGATTGCCTATGACATATTTGATGGGCTCTATTAATTCTTCTTCATCTTCTGTTGTATTCTTTTATTGTTGGCATATAAGTCATTCTTGTAATAAACTCTGATAATTATAAATAAAATTGTGCGAGATGTGGTTGTTACTGTTTTTTTCTTGTGTACACTAGCTCTTGTTCTAGGGCACAGTGTAGAATACACAAAGGATCTCGGGTGTTATGTAACATCCCAATTTTACGAGCTTTTAAAAATATTTTATTAGTTAGTAGTTGGAAAATTTACCTTTTGCATTTTATTTGAATTTTAATTAAAACTTAATATGGACTTTTAGCAAAAAAAAACAATTTAATATGATTAATTCCAACATCAACAATTGTCAAAACTATTTTATTTAGATTCTATGTGCTTGGATATATTTTCTAGAATTTTTTTGAGTTCATTTGCTATTTTAAAATTGTCATTTGTATTTTCTAAAATAGAAAACATATTTAAAATCTTGAAATAGTAAATGGTAGAAACCCAACCCTATTTCTGTAGGCCCATAAGCATGCGGCACAGTCGCCATGCGTGCACCCGCCTCGACTAACATGCAAGCCCGCATGTCGGCGTCCCCTCTCTCTCTCTACGCGCTCACCCGACCCTACCATTCAACCACAACCGCGTCGTTTGCCACGCGAACTTGCACGAGCCTTCGCCACTGATGTGTGGGCCCCACCAAATCACTATTCTTCGTCCCCGGTTTTGTTTCAATCCGAGTTGCACAGCCGTGTGGGCCTTCCTCGCTGCAACCACCTTGGATTCTCCCGAGTCTCTGGGTATAAATAGAGAGTAGCCCTTGGCGTCCATTGTAATACCGGATTCGGATCGGATAATTAAGCGGTGGGGAGGAAAAGGCAAACAAGAATGAAATTTCTTGAATCGTGCGGGGTTTTCACGATCTTCAGACAACTGGGCACAGGCGCAGACCTAGGAGGGGGCCATGAGAGGGCCAGCCAAGGCGGGTTTTCTCCCCCAAACCCTAGCCTCTCCCTCTCTCCCACTCCCCTCCCCAAGCCGCCACCCCTCCTCCCCCTCTCCAACCGGCCGCCACCCTCCTCCCTGTCGTGTGCCAGATTTCTTCGTCATATTTGGGTAAGTTCCATACATTTTCTGATCTTCTCACCTGTTAGAAAGTTGTAGCCCTTGATCTTAGATTTCTTTA
This sequence comes from Hsuehochloa calcarea, assembly GCA_036346395.1. Classification (NCBI taxonomy): domain Eukaryota; kingdom Viridiplantae; phylum Streptophyta; class Magnoliopsida; order Poales; family Poaceae; genus Hsuehochloa; species Hsuehochloa calcarea. The sequence continues at coordinate 27,768,963 of CM070594.1, forward strand.
GGCACCGAGATCATCTGATTTGGAGTTACGGTTTAGGAGATATGGTAGTTTTACCGCGACTGTCCAGGACAGCTGACGTGTTTTGGCAGATTTTCTTGTCGGGCCATTATGAATTACTTAGAGGCCGAATCAGAAATGCTACCCAAAATGAATGTTGTAGAGAATTCAGTAAGCTTTCCAAGTTGATAACGAACACAATTTTTAGAGTTGTCAATCAAAAGTTATGGAATTTTAACAGCGTGCTGTTCTGTCTGTCTGAGATCTGGGGACTGTCGGTTTGTTCCTCGGTTTTGATCTAGTTAGAGTCAGATTCAAGACGGCCACCCAAAACGGTTTTTGTAGATAATTTTACCATGTTTCCATGTTGATAAAGATCACCTCTATTGGATCAGTATAATGAAAGTTATGTCAATTTCTTTACTGCTGTTCTGAAATCTGGGCAGATGTCTGTCAGTTATTTTCAACTGTTGTTTAGGCCACTGTTTTGGCCGAATCAAAGAATCCCATCAACTAGAGTTTCGTAGCCTGGTTCGTTAAGATTAATTGAGCACTGATTTCAAGTCATTATGAGTCACGGATAATTAATTATGATTTTTATCGTACCGCTGATCAAAAGGGCTGTAAGCTGGCTGAATAGTTAGGTCGTCATTTTGAGCCGTTGTTTATGTTGGATAGTTAGAGGGTTATGGTAAGACACATGTAGTCATGTCATGCCATGTTGTCCTTATTCCGAATGTATGTTTGTGTAGGCGGTGAGGTGGTGAGTGGAGGAGCACTTAGTTGCCTCCTAACACGTCCACGGCGTCGAAGGCAAATCTTGCATGTTAAATTGTGTTATTTTCAATTGAATGCATGATGATGTGATGTATACATGAATGTTCTTGCGCTTTGTTCATGATGTTGATATGCTTCAAATTGATAATTCTTGTGAGAAAAGATGATGACTTTCATATTACTTGCTTCATTCCATTCATGCATGGTTTAATTTCCGTCCACGGGAGTGGAATTTTGTAAGTCCCATCAATTCCAGTATGGGCACGTAATACCCACCAATCCAATGTGGGTATGCCCACTATTTCAATGTGGGCAATGTTGGACACCCGTATGAAACGTTCTTCATACGGTATTTGAGATCCCCGGACTTTGTTAAGTACGGGCTTAAGTGAACACCGACGGGTATTTCACTTGCTATACCGGTATAAGCTGTGAGCATGTCCATTCCTTCAATGCATACCTTCATTCCATTCATTCATGGGTTTGTTCCAAGAAGAGTTCATATTTGATTGTGTTGGTGATTCACTTAATGCTGTCATATTTTGTATAGCACTTGCTGAGTCTTTGGCACATTCTTGCTTTGTTGTTTTACTTAGGTAAATGACGAGGGAGACCATGCTTATGGAGGGGTAGTCCAGCACGATGCACACCACTTATCTTAATTCATGATTCTTGATAGTTTAATTCATGTCAACTATTTGATAATTGTTGAAATGTGATAATCCAATTTGGATATGGTTACTTCTCGTTCGCGATATAACTGTTTCCCTACTCCTCGATTAGAATTGTTCAAGATAATGTTAGCTTCATAGCAATTATTATTTCAGAACTATTACTATTGTTGTTCATCTATTATTTGTATTCAATTGCAAATGTTGCTTTATGCAAAATAACCACAGAAGTCATTTCTTTAGAATAAGTCATCTATAAATTACATTATGTGGTATGACTTGCGAAATACGGTTGTGTACTCATGCTTCTTGCCAACATTCAACATAAGTGGAGGAGTAATCGCTTTGCCTTTCGGAGGAGTTCTATGAAGGTCTTGATTGTTAGGGTCTTGATCGATCGATTACTGTGGTGAATTGATGAGATTCCACTGGAGTTTATTTTGTTCTGCTACTATTATTTTAGTTATTGCCAGTCTTGCGAGGCTTAATAAATGTAAACTCGACCATACGGTCAAAACCATTATTTGCTATTCAAATCAGTCGTCTATTTTATTAATCATCTTGTGTGGATCAATATTCATCTATATTGATATTGTGTGCACTATCGTGATCCTGTACTAGTGCATTATATCTGAGAGAGTCGAATTGTATTTTTGGGTTCCGACGGATGTCGTGTCGAGCCATACTTGTTGTAGGTCTTGACCTTAGTTAGATCGGCGATCTTAGAGTGTCCAAACTATTTTCTAAAGTAAAATTAACTTGTAAGATTAATCGAACTGCTTAACTTCTCTCATATCTTTCTCGACTCCACTATTGCGGAAATTCTTCCTCTCCCCACCGTTTTTAAGTTGTTCTTACCCTCTTGTCAGTCTTGCCAGATGCCTCATCTTCAGAACTATAGTGAGCGCAAGGGAGGACTTGCCGCTGAGCTCTGGAAGCTGTTGCAAGTGCTTAGAGGATTTGACCATCCGATGTACCGTGGCAGCAGCTGGGTAGTGAACGGCCAATACCGTGGTGTGATATGCCGCTTGACTATCTACGCCAGGAGGGACACCAAAGCAAGCCAACCTCTAAACATCTCAGCGCAAAGGATGGTTTGGATCAAAGCAATTCAGGAGTCTTCGCGCCTCGCTATCCTAAGGATTTGCAACATTTACGCTCACGAGCTTCAAGTTACTGTCTTCCGCTACCACCCTCACACCTCTGTAGTGGATCTTCCTGCACGTTACCCGTCTACAGATAGATAGAGCAACACCACCGTGGTGCATTTGCCTAGTTCGTCTCTGCTCAAGAGGAGTCACTGGAGTTGGTCGCCACAGAGCTGGAGTGCGCCTAGGAGACCTTGTAGATGGCAGAAGAAAGGATCGCCACCCTAGAGGAAGCCCTCTACGGTCAGTACGAGTACGAGGAGGATCACGAAGAAGAAGACCCAGAGGGAGACCCAAAGGAAGCTGAGGAGCCAGTAGAGGACGCAGAGCCGGAGGAGCCAGCTATGCCTACACCAGGGATGTCTGTTCCTATTGCACCAGTCCCAGGGCACCAAGACCAGTTTGCGAGGATGCCAACGTAGTTCCAGGTCTACAGCAGGCGGGAGCACTGTCAGGGCTATGGAGGCTATCTAATCTAGTAGTCCGCTTGAGTTGTAGGCTTAGCCAGTTTAAGGTTAGGAGAGTCGCCCTTTATGCGGTAGATTGTGTGTTTAGGTTCGTTCTTATTTTCTTGTGTGCCAGTATGAGCTGCAAAGGCCCTTAGGTATTTGTTGCAGCCATGCTAAGATATTAATTAATATAAGTATTTCAATTGATTTTTCTTGAGATGTGTTTGTTGGGTTTAACCTACCCACCTAGTTAGAACTCATATTGTGCTTGCTACCTTATCTAACCCATGGAGCTTCACGGATGGTTCAGACTCATCATGCTCTGCAAGTGGTTCCACCCCTGCGTCAAAGGAAATGAGCATACCCCGTAGGCAGTTCCACCTCAAGCACCCTCAATCGATCTGCGAATTTTGGAGCTTTTATGGTAGCTCGGACCTAGATGATGTACACCGTGATGAATCAGATTCAGAATATGAACAATCAGAACAACAACAACAATCACCACAACGGAGCCCTAGCCACTCATGGTCACCATGGACCATCCAAGCTAGCCAAGTTCATGAGAACTCGTCCACCAATGTTTTCCGGGCATGTGTCACGGTTGAAACCGATGATTGGCCGTGTCATTGAGAGGCGTTGTTGATCACCCAATCGGCGATCATGAAAATGTTCTATATGTCACTCACCAGATGGAAGATATAGCTGTCGAATGTTGGGAAAACTTCTATGCAGTGCATTAGACGCCGCAAAATATTATCTGAGAAGAGTTTTCAGCTGCTTTTCGTCAGTACCATGTATCAGAAGGAATCATTGATCTGAAGAAGAATGAGTTCCGCGCTCTCAAGCAAGGAGGGATGTCAGTAATTGATTATCTCGGTAAATTTTCTCAGCTTGCCCGCTATGCAGCGGAAGATATTGCCACAGATAAGGCCCGTTAGAGTCGTTTTCTGAAGCGATTGAATTCTAGCCTACAAGTTAACTTGATTGCCCATACTTTCCCAGACTTCCAAGGGCTAGTCAACAAAGCTTTGATTATGGAAGACAAGTGCAAAGAACTGGAAGATAGCTGCAAACGCAGGATGGCTCAGGAAGGGAGTCACCAGTAACTATTTTCCATCACAGAACTCTTTCTAGACGCCTGCACCAACTTCAGCGCCGTGTCTAGTTGCTTACAATTTTGGCAACCGGTGCATAACCCCAATCCGAGGAACAACCCGTAGAGTGGAGTTAGAGTTTATTTTTCCTACCGTTAGCCAAGGCACTTGGCCAACTAATGTCCGCAAAAGGGAACAGTAACTCTAGTATGCTTCAACCTTGGAGCTACACCAACCAAGAGACCAGTGCAGAGCAACAATTAGGGAACATCTCATTTTGCCGGCCAATCCGGAGGAGCATCGCAATCTGTAATCAGAGGTTATGTCAACCACATCACTCTGGAAGGAGCCCAGGGAGCACCCGACAGCGTATTGGGTAAGTTTATGGTAAACTCAGTACCTGAATTAGTTTGGTTTGATTCTGCAGCGTCGCATTCGTTTGTTTCTAGAATTTTTGAAACCATGAATAATTTGAAAGTTAAGCATCCTAAGCATACTCTGTTAGTCCAGTCGTCTAGAGTAGAGCTAAGCTGTAAAATGGGATGTTTGGGCGCTAAGTTACTCATAACTGGAGTTGAGTTTGTAGCCAACCTAATTGTTCTAGACATCCAAACCTATGATGCCTTTCTTGACATCGATTGGTTAACAAAGCACAAAGTCGTGCTAGATTGTGGCCGAAGAGCTGTAACAAACGAGAATACCAATGGAAAGAAAGTGGAGTTTTTAACCACCTCCATCTGTGATGGACATCTGTTAGTCAACAGTCTGAAGATCGTATCTTTGGAAGATGTGCCTATTGTTAGAGAATATCCAGATGTGTTTCCAGAAGAATTACCAGGAATGCCACCGGTCGGTGACATCGAGTTTGTCATCGATCTAGTACCAGAAACAACACCAATTTTGAAGAGACCCTATCAGATGCCAGCTGATGAGTTGGTAAAGATGAAGAAGCAGATTAAAGAACTTCTTAAGAAAAGTTTCGTAAGACCTAGTTCGTCACAATGGGGAGCGCCAGTCATGTTGTTAGGAAAAAGGATGGAAGCATGAGAATGTGCATTGATTTATTGTTCTCTGAATGAAGTTACTATCAAGAACAAGTACCTATTGCCCCGAATTAATGATTTGTTTGACCAAATGAAAGGAGCTGGAGTGTTCTCGAAGATTGACTTGCGATCAGGTTACCATCAGTTGAAAATTTCTCCGAAGGACTTACCGAAGACCGCTTTCTCAACGCGACACAAACATTATGAGTTTTTAGTCATATACTTTGGTTTGACTAATACCCCTGCTTATTTCTTGAACATGACGAACATGGTATTCATGGAATATTTGGACAAGTTTGTAGTGGTATTCATTGATGATATATTGGTTTACTCCAAGTCGGAAGAAGAACACGCTGAACACATGAGGTTATCCTAGCATCAGTTGTGTGCTAAGCTCAGCAAGTGTGATTTCTGGGAGAAGGAAGTTGTTTTCCTTAGTCACGTGATGATAGCTGAAGGAGTAGCAGTCGACTCCGGTAAAGTTAAAGCTGTGTTACATTGGGAGCAGCCCAAGACCATAGCTCAGATTTGTAGTTTCTTGGGAATGACAACATATTATCGCCGTTTCATCGAAAGGATTCTCAACGATTGCGAAGCCTCTTATGCAATTATTGAAGAAGGAGAAAAAGTTCACTTGGACCCCAGCTTGTGAAGAAAACTTTCAAGAATTGAAGAAACGTTTAACTTCAACCCCAGTGCTAATTTTGCCGAACATTCGGAAAGATTTTGATATCTACTGTGATGCTTCGCGTCTAGGATTAGGATGCATCCTGATGCAAAAAGGAAGAGTTGTCGCTTATGCATTAAGACAATTGAGACTCCATGAGGAGAATTATCCTATGCATGATCTGGAATTAGTTTCTGTCGTGCATGCCTTAAGGATTTGGTGTCACTACCTCATTAGTAATCGCTGTGGAGTATATATAACCATAAGAGTCTAAATTATATTTTCACTTAGTCTGACTTGAACATGAGACAGAGAAGATGATTGGAGTTAATAAAGGATTGTAATCTTAGAATCCACCACCATTCTGGTAAGGCCAATGTCGTGGTAGATGCTTTAAGCCGTAAGAGTTACTGTAATACTTTGGAGCTAAAAGAGATTCGTTCAGAACTTCTTGAGGAATTTCAGAAGCTGGAGTTAGAAGTGCTACCTGAAGGATTCATGGCTAGTCTAGAGGTACAGTCTACTTTGGAGAAACAGATTTGTGAAGCTCAACCAAAAGATCTTGTGTTTCAGGACATCAAGCTCAAAATGGCAGATGGAAAATTTAAAGACTTCACTAGAGATGATCAAGATATATTGTGAATCAATGGAAAATTTAAAGACTTCACCGTCGTCGTGATCTCAGCTTTGAATCGGAAGATTTTGTTTATCTTCGAGTTACTCCTCTCATAGGTGTAAAAAGGTTTCATGCCAAAGGGAATCTTGTCCCTAGGTATGTTGGCCCGTTCAAGATTTTGGATCACTGTGGAGAAGTAGCGTATCAGTTAGAGCTACCACAGTCGTTAGCAGGAATGTATGATGTCTTTCATGTCTCGCAGTTGAAGAAGTATCTTTGCGCGCTAGAAGAACAAACCCCGTTGGATTCAATTGAGTTGAAATAAGATATCACTTATAAAGAGTAGCCAGTCAAGATTTTGGATGTCACAGAGCATCATACCAGAAGCAAGATCATTCGTTTTTGCAAAGTGCAGTGGAGCAACCACTCAGAAGGAGAAGCAATGTAGAAGCGTGAAAAAGAGCTGAAAGCTGAGTTTCCCAGCATTTTCTCTAACTAGCCTGAATCTCGGGGTTGAGATTCCTTTAGGGGGAGGTTTGTAACATCCCAATTTTCTGAGCTTTTAAAAATCTTTTATTAGTTAGTAGTTGTAATATTCACCATTTGCATTTTATTTGAATTTTAATTAAAACTTAATATAGACTTTTAGCATCAAAACAATTTAATATGATTGATTCCAACATCAACAATTTTCAAAACAATTTTATTTGGATTCTATGTGCTTAGATATATTTTCTAGAATTTTTCAGAGTTCATTTGATATTTTCTAATTGCTATTTGCATTTTTTGTATTTTCTAAAATAGAAAATATATTTAAAATCTTGGAATAGTAAATGGGCCGAAAACCAATCCTATGTCCCGTCGGCCCATCACTTTAAGACCCGAACGCCCGCGCGCGCCCCCGCCTCTAACTAACAAGCGGGCCTCGCATGTCAGTGTCCCCTCTCTCTCCTTGCCGCGCGCTCACCCGACCCCACCAGTCAACTACAACTGCGTTGTTTGCCATGCGAACTAGCGTGAGCCTTCGCCATAGACGTGTGGCCCCCACCAAATCACTGTTCTTCATCCCCGATTCTGTTTGATCCCGATTCTTGCGCCAGCGTGGGCCTTCCTCGCTGTAACCACCTCGGACTCTCCCGAGTCTTTGGGTATAAATAGAGAGGTAGCCCTTGGCGTCCGCATCTTAGCCCTAGCCGCCAAGCTCGAGCGCCGAACCCTTACCGCCGAACCCTTACCGCCGAAAAAGCTCAAAGAAGGATCTACACCGTCGCAACTCCGATGAGCGATTCCACCGCAATCGGAGCCGCCCAACCTCGTGGTCTGCACCTTCGGCATCACAAGAGTGAGGGCTTCATCCTAGTCGCTGTAACCCTACTCCCGTCGAGCCCGTGACTCTACTGCCGCTTCAACCTCGCCGCCGACCGTTTCAGTTGTCCTCGTGTGCCAGTGAGCTCCTTCATGAGTTTTCCTGAGCCTCCTCTACCCGCTGGAACCACTCACTACTGGTGAGAATCCTACGTTCGCCGGAAGCCATTGGATCCCGAGCACCGCCTGCCTCGCTGTCGCCCACGTTAGCCACCATGTCAACTCCGTGCGTGCGTGGCAGCTTGCGTGGCATCCTCGTCAGTGCCACATGCGTGGGTGGTTCACCTGAACCTAAGATCCACACTTCCGTAAAGCCAATTCACCGTGAGCCGTGTCTATTCCTTGTGGGTCCCACATGTCAGATCCACTATTTTCATAGAACCGTGAACCTGTATGATACGGGGTGCCCGATCTTCTCGACGTAGAACCTCTCGATAACTTGTGTATCCTGACGAACCACCAGTTGATCCCCCGCGCCAATGCACGGACTTGTAACTCTATGAAAAATTCGCTCAAACACACACTTGATTGGATCCTCGCTGACCACAAGCGAAGATCGTCGAACCCTCAATTCCCAGCGGAAAAGCAAGAACGACCCCTTGTTCTCAACGCCTAATTCCCTCTGTTTTGGCTATAAGCACAACAGGAGAATCAAGCAAAAGCTTTGAAAATATATTAAACGTGGTCTGAGGTTACAATGGGGGTCTAACCCTCAATATATAGTACCCCTTCTCCTCCTCATGGCTGGCCAAGAGGCCCTACTCCTACTCTAATTCGGAATTAGAACTCCTACTCCAATTCCGACTCAATATAAAACAAAAAGGAAACTCTAATTTTACAACTATCATATTGTTTTGGTCATATCTTTTGATACAGGATGGATTTCGGAGTGAGGGAGGATCCGTTGGATCGGTCTTGAAGTTAGCTTTCCAACAAGCCCAAAAACACCCAAATCGGACTTCGTATGGGAAAGTTATGACCTTTTTACTCCGGACTGTCCTGCTGATTCCGAATCCGAATTTGAGGCTGATTCGAATCGAATTGAATTCGAGTTGATTCGAGTTTGAATTTGGTTGGGCTTGTGGAAGTTTCGAATTTGACTTGGATTCTTGGGCTTCTCTTCCCTTGCTTGTCTCCCACGAGGTTCTCCTCCATTGTGATGGCCTTTCTTCAAGAACAACCTCATATCCGTCATCTCCGTTCATTATTGAATCTTCCAATCTGAGCACAAGCAAAATACTAGTTTTAGGTAGTATAAAATTCTCAACTAATTTAAAAGTAAATTCAGTGAACATATTCACCTGTTGGAAAAGCTTCTCTTGTTTTTCAACTCTCTTAGTAAGCTCATGTTGTTACGAGGTATTTAATGAATTGAAAACATTATATGATACAATGTAGCTTAGAATGTCGCATCATCCTCCTTTCTTCAAAAAAGCCGTCCTCGGCTTTTGATAGCCTGAAAATGTGCTAGACGAAGAAAACAATGTATATGCATGGTATATGTATGAATCAATTATTGTGTTCTTCTTATTGTTTTGCACAATCGATAGCTCAAAATCATATTTCAAATTGCCCAACTGACTCATATGATAAAATTTAACATTCCCAACATCAAAGTCAACTAAAGTGGGTGAAAACCAATTGATATCATTCCATGCTTCAACTGCTCTACTATGATTAGTTATACATTTAAGAGATAAACAAGTAGGCATCATATTGCGTTCTAAACAATAGACACTTGTATTTAAACCCATCTTAAAGAGACCGTGACATTGCTCAATAGATGGTTTGCGCAAAATATGTAATTTTAAATCAACAAGATTATCATAGGTAATGCATATTCGATAAACTTGAAATATGTTGTTGTCTACACCAAAATCTCTAATCAAATTGAATTTATATGTGTGTATGTAGCTTTTTACTAGTGATCTTAAATGTGAAATTTCAAGAACCTTCTTAATAACACTAACTACCTCTTTTGGTTTATGGAATATGATATAACACAAAGAATTATTAAGGGATATTCTAGTAAGAACTTCTGTATGAGTAATCAATTCCATATTATACAAATTACGCATATAAAATTTAGAACTTGGAATCATCAAAGGAATAATGGAGTTATCAGTTTTACGCACCTTGTCCTTATGATCTATCGATTTAGTACCAATAGTGTTACCTTGATCGTCCTCCTCAGTTGATGTAGGTGCCGCGAGTATCGTAAAGTCATCATGTAACCACGGGGTAGTAGGCATTCCCTCTCCAACCATGGTTATATCTTCATCTTTCTCTTCCAATGGTGAGGGCTCTTGAATGTCCAACTCTTTATTTGCTTAGTCCACTTGCAGAATGTGGGATACAACACTAGAAATAGAGGGTAAGTTGTTAGGTTCAAAAATAATCTTACTTGTCCTATCATCTATCTCTCTCTTTTCTTTTGGTGTATCTCTCACACTCTCAATTGAGATGCTCTCAATCTCGCATATGGTGGAATCACACAGCTCACTCTTTTGATCACTCTCACTCAATTTGGCTATGTGGCTCTCAATCTCACATGGGTTTTGATACATCTCATCCTTGTAAGACCGTGGGCGAGCAATGGCACAACTACCACCAACCACGACCTCCTCACGTCTTTGCGGGTTGTGACGAGGCAGCACTACTCATCAACTCGGTCGAAGAAAAATTCACATGCTCGATCTTCTTCTCAAGTGACACACCAGTGGATGAATTAGAACTAAAGAGCCAGCGCAATTTAATTGATGTGCTTGCATGTGTTTAAGTCTCTTTTCTGCCTTCATAGCATATTTCACAAGATCTTGTAGACTACGAAAATATTCATCTTGAAGTGCAGCAACGATCTGATAATTCAAGCCTGCTTTGAAGTATGTCTTTTCTTGATATGCACTAGTGATATTGGCACGACGCATTGCATGATTCAACTCAATGTAGTAATCTTGGACAACTTTGCATCCTTGTGTAATGCTCTCCACGTGGCGTAGTAGTTCCCGCTCATAATAGGATGGAACAAATTCTCTTCTCATGACGCTTTTTAAACAGACCCAAGATGTAATGAATCATTTTCTACTTAGTTGTTGCCACTAACTAGAGGCATAGTCTGTAAAAAACAAAGTGGTCACTCTCACTTCCTTGGCTTCTGATTCGAACTTATGGTATTCAAGCTCGAACTCTATGTTTTGTACCCACTCAAGATACTCCTCTGGATCATTACTACCATAGAAGCGAAGATACGTATACTCGCGATCTGCCATTGTTAGCAACAAAGCAAAGAATATGTATGTAGGTGTATGTGTATCTCTCAAACTCACTTGTCTTACCGAATTATATTCTTACCTTTCCGAAGTGAATTAAGATCAACAATACTTACACTTCAGGGCAGCAGGAACCACAAGGTGATGTGTGAGCGAATTTCAAGAGCAAGTCAAAGCACGACAACGGGTATTTTGTGGAGCTTGGTATGGATACCTACTTAATTTGAAAATTCTAGGTATTGTAAGGCTAAGTAAATATCCAAACTAGCATTCAATGCCTAGTTGCCGATCACAAAGATATAAGTGAAAATCAAAGCAACTCACACGCAAAGATATTGGAATTTAGTGCAATCAAGGAATGAACTATGTAAGATATAAGTGAAGAACAAAATAGCTCGTATTGCACAAGTTATAGAAAGACGCTAGCTAGTTGCAAATGGAAACTAGGACACAAGATTTCATAAAATATTGATATTCTAACAATTGAATCAAGAATGAGTGGGAATTTTCGCTCAAGTTTATGGTTCGGCTATGCGCTTTCCATTTCCTTTTCTCTTTTCTCTTTTCTCTTTCTCTTCTTTCTTTTTTTTTCTCTTCTCTTTTTCCTTCCCTTTTTTTTGAACTATTGCCAAAATTCTTGTTCTACCAAAAATGAGCAAAAGTTCTTTCCCACCTTTTGATCTTTGAACAATTGCAAGAACACAAATATTAATATGCAGCCCTAAGCAACGATTTAGCTAGTCTTAAATAGGTTCAAAGTATTATAAAGGATTGAAAGTTTCACAAAGGATAAATTGATGTCTCACTTCTTTTTTTGTGTTATTATTTTTTTAAACATGACTAAAAAATCAAACTAGGCTCAAATAAAAAGCAACGCAAAAGAATTCAAGATCAGCAAACTAAACTTGATTCTAATGGACAAAAACTTAACAAAACTCACTAAAATTACAAATTAAATACTAGGTGGAATTTTTTTTGTATGGCTTTTTCGTGTATAGAAAAAAAATTAGATAACTGGATAAAGATTCTACAGAGTGCACCTGACGCTCTGATACCACCTGATACGGGGTGCCCGATTTTCTCGACGTAGAACCTCTCGATAACTTTTGTATGCTGACGAACCACCAGTTGAACCCCCACGCCAATGCACGGACTTGGAACTCTATGGAAAATTCGCTCAAACACACACTTGATTGGATCCTCGCTGACCACAAGCGAAGATCGTCGAACCCTCAATTCCCAGCGGAAAAGCAAGAACGACCCCTTGTTCTCAACGTCCAATTCCCCCTGTTTTGGCTATAAGCACAACAGGAGAATCAAGCAAAAGCTTTGAAAATATATTAAACGTGGTATGAGATTACAATGGGGGTCTAACCCTCAATATATAGTGCCCCTTCTCCTCCTCATGGCTGGCCAAGAGGCCATACTCCTACTCTAATTCGGAATTAGAACTCCTACTCCAATTCCGACTCAATCTAAAACAAAAAGGAAACTTTAATTTTACAACTATCATAATGTTTTGGTCATATCTTTTGATACAGGATGGATTGCGGAGTGAGGGAGGATCCGTTGGATCGGTCTTGAAGTTAGCTTTCCAACAAGCCCAAAAACACCCAAATCGGACTTCGTATGAGAAAGTTATTATCTTTTTACTCCGGACTGTCCTGCTGATTCCGAATCCGAATTTGAGGCTGATTCCGAATCCGAATTGAATTCAGAGTTGATTCCGAGTTTGAATTTGGTTGGGCTTGTGGAAGTTTCGAATTTGACTTGGATTCTTGGGCTTCTCTTCCCTTGCTTGTCTCCCACGAGGTTCTCCTCCATTGTGATGGCCTTTATTCAAGAACAACCTCATATCCGTCATCTCTGTTCATTATTGAATCTTCCAATCTGAGCACAAGCAAAACACTAGTTTTAGGTAGTATGAAATTCTCAACTAATTTAAAAGTAAATTCAGTGAACATATTCACCTGTTGGATAAGCTTCTCTTATTTTTCAACTCTCTTAGTAAACTCATGTTGTTCTGAGGTATTTAATGAATTGAAAACATTATATGATACAACGTAGCTTAGGATGTCCGCATCACTGTAGACTAGAGCCCATCTTCGTGGACCCGGTCCATGGACTATGGGACCTACATGTCAGTCTGATGCGGACATCCTTAGCTATTTTGTTTCATATAGTGTTTTCAATCCATTAAATACCTCAGAACAACATGAGCTTACTAAGAGAGTTGAAAAACAAGAGAAACTTATCAACAGTGAATCTGCTCTAAATTTCCTATTAAATTAGTTGAGAATATTATACTACCTAATAGGGGGTCATCACTTGTTTTCAGGTTTAAAGAAGAAGGTTTATTGGAAGACAAAGAACACGATGCTTCTTAAGTTCAAGATGATCTTCGCAGAAACTCAGAAGGATCTAGCATACACAATATATATATATATATATTTGGAAAGCTTATCAAGTCTACATTCCAATGGATTAAACAACATATGATTTGGAGCTTTCTACCACAAGTTATGGCTATTCGAGTACATGCTGGACATTCAGACCGGCCAACGCGTGAGAGTTGACAAAGTTGATGATTCCGTGGCTTGTACAACATCTTGGGAGGATATCAAGCTATGCCATGACTTTCCAAAGGTTCACAAGAGTCTCTTTCTCAAGTTTCACATGAATTCAAATCATTTCAATTAATGAAATTGAAGATAGGAAGGTTTGGATTTAATTCGGATTCGGAATCAGCATCAAATTCGTATTCGGAATCAGGAGGACAGTCCGGAGTAAAACGGTCATAACTTTCACAAACGGAGTCCGATTTGGGTGTTCTTAGGCTTGTTGGAAAGATAACTTTAAGCCCGATCCAATGGATCCTCCCTCGCTATGAAATTCCTCACGTATCAAAAGATATAATCAAAACAATGTGATAGTTGTAAAATTAGAGTTTCCTTTTTTATTTTGGAATGTGTCGGAATTGGAGTAGGACTTTAAATCTGAATTATAGTAGGTGTAGGGCCTCTTGACCAGCCATGAGGTAGTGAAGGGGCACTATATATTGAGGGGTAGACCCCTATTGTAACCAGAGGCCACATTTGAGAAAAATCAATCTACTAAAGTTTTCGAGTTTAGCATTGCTACCGAAATTCCATAGGGAATTTGGAGTGTCTTCTTCAATCAAGATCGTTCAGCCTTTCCACTGGGAATTGGGTGCACGATAGATCTTCGTTTGGTGGTCAGCGAAATCAACACGAGTGTGTTTTGGTGGATTAAAGAGTGTTCGTCCCTTATACGGCATTGGAGGATCATTACGAATCATCAAGACTCCCGTGAGTATCCATCCTACGTCGAGAAGATCGGGCGACCCCGTATCATCTTGGTATTAGAGCGCGGTTTACTCGGTAGGATCTTATCCCTTTAAATTTTAGTTTATTACTTACTATCATATAGTCCATAAACCGAAAAAAAATCCAAACCCTAGTTTCGCATATGTTATTTTCGTGAGTTTTATTAAGTCTTGATCCATTAGAAAATTTGTTTACGTGCTGATCTTAGTGTCCTTTGCGTAGCTCAATCTTTGCATATTATATCCTTGAAAATCCACTAGTTGATCCTTCAATTAGCATTAAAAAATAGATTCAATTTATTTATCGAAATTCGTGTTCTTGCTTCAATATTGGGGATTCTTCTTCGTGTTTGATCCGTAGGCAAAGGAGTCCTAATCGCCCCAAAGAATCCTACTCGGACACGTTCGGACCATCCAAAGGTTTGCGCGTCTGTTGAGGGCTTCACTTAAATCCTTTGATACTTGAGACTAGTCTATGATAATTGCATTGTGGGCTACTCTTAAATTATATATCTCGACTGAATATCATCATTTGATAGTGCATCACCCTCGGCTGAAAAAAAAATCAAAGTTTAGAGAGAGAGAGAATTTTACCCCTGTGTTTTTCCAAAAAAAGAAAAGGGGAGGCCAAAAAAAAAGAGGTAAAGAAAAGGGGGCCGAACTTGGGTGAGTACTCTACACCAGATATTCAGTTAGAGTATTTAATTTTTTGAGTAATTCCGTGCCCTTATTTTCATTGCAATTGGCTAGCGTCTCTCCTAGTACTTGATGCAAATGAGCTATTGTTCCTGATTGTTTCTATTTAGCTCATTCCTTTGTTGCATTGAGTCACATTGATCATTGCGTGTGCGTTCAGATATTTCACGTACATCTATTGGATCAGCACATAGGTAATATTTTTCTAGCTTGGATTATTACTTACTTTTACAACATCGTGAAATTCAGATTGTATAGGATAAATACTTCCTAACCAAGATCCACAAAATATCCTTTGCCGTACAATAGTGAGTTACTTTTAAATCCGCTTGATCATCACTCGTTATTGTAGCCATCACCAAGTGTAAGTTTCTTTTGGCCTGAATTCACTTCGGAATGGTAAGAATGTAATTTGGTAAGACAAGTGAGTTTGAGAGATACACATACGGCTACATACATAGTCTTTGCTTTGCTACTAACAATGGCAGATCGCGAGTATACGTATCTTCCCTTCTATGGTAGTAATGATCCAGAGGAGTATCTTGAGTGGGTACAAAACATGAAGTTCGAGCTTGAATCTCAGAAGTTCGAATTAGAAGCCAAGGAAGTGAGAGTGACCACTATGTTTTTTATGGACTATGCCTCTAGTTGGTGGCAACAACTAAGTGGAAAACAATTCATTACATCTTGGGTCTATTTAAAAAGGGTCATGAGAAGAGAATTTGTTCCATCCTATTATGAGTGGGAACTACTACGCCACGTGGAGAGCATTACACAAGAATGCAAAGTTGTCCAAGATTACTATATTGAGTTGAACCATGCAATGCGCCGTGCCAATATCACTAGTGCATATGAAGAAAAGGCATACTTCAAAGCAGGCTTGAATTACGGATCGTTCTTTGCACTTCAAGATGAATATTTTCGCAGTCTGCAAGATCTTGTGAAATATGCTACGAAGGTGGAAAAGAGACTTAAAGACATGCAATCACATCAATTAAATCTGTACCGGCTTTTTAGTTCTTATTCATCCACTGGTGTGTCACTTGAGAAGAAGATCGAGCATGTGAATTTTTCTTCGACCGAGGTGATGAGTAGTGCTGCCCGTCACAACCCGCGATACGTGAGGATGTCGTGGTTGGTGGTAGTTGTGCCATTACTGGCCCACGGTCTTACAAGGATGAGATATATCAAAACCCATGTGAGAATGAGAGCCTCATAGCCAAATTGAGTGAGAGTGATAAAAAGAGTGAGTTGTGTGATTCCACCATATGCGAGGTAGAGAGCATCCCAATTGAGAGTGTGAGAGATACACCAAAAGAAAAGAGAGATATAGATGATAGGACAAGTAAGATTATTTTTTGAACCTAACAACTTACCCTCTATTTCTAGTGTTGTATCTCACATTGTCTTAGTGGACCAAGCAAATAAGGAGTTGGAGATTCAAGAGTCCTCACCATTGGAAGATAAAGAGATAACCATGGATGGAGAGGGAATACCTGAGATCAAGGTAACACTATTGGTACTGAATTGATCGTTTACGAAAACAAGGTGCGTAAAACTGAGAACTCCATTATTCATTTGATGATTCCACGTTCTAAATTTGATATGCTTAATTTGCATAATGTGAAATTGATTACTCAAAAAGAAGTTATTAGTAGAATACACATTAATGATTCTTTGTGTTATATCATATTCGATAGTCCTAAACAACTATCTAGTGTGATTAAGAAGGTGTTGCACCGAAAAGGCGACTAGAGGGGGGGGGGGTGAATAGGAGCATACACACTTTTTCATAAATAATGGATTCAATAATATTTTACTCCAGTAGCTATGGAAGCTATGAAGATCAGTATATCAGTGCAGCAGAAGATTAATATTGAATCCAATATAAACCTCTAAGCAAAACGACAAAAACAACAAAGATTAAAGCACATCAGTGCGCTGCCGGTCGGACCGCTGGCCTTGGGCGGTCGGACCGATTTCCAGCCGGTTTGACCGGTGGCCACGGGTGGTCTGACCACCGGCCTCCAGAACAGATTGAAAAACCCGATGGCGAAGATGCAAATAGATGAAACTGTTGATCTACTAATTCAAGCTTGATGAAACTTGGAACACATATTCTCTATGATATCAGGGACTTATTCCAATCGAAGATTATGATAATTCTCGGAGGAATCAAGATCCTTTTCCGTTTGATCAAAGAAGGGTTCAAAACCGGGTCAAAACGAAAACTTGATCCAAGATCTTGCTCGTGGGTAATTGATGATCAAGATGATCCTAGATAGGTTCCCACACGTCACACTAAGCTAGATCACGTGAAGAATTCAATCAAAAACTCGCGGATCAAAGAAAGACCCAAAATCATCAAATAGAGAGAAAGAATGCAATGAGACAAAATATTGATCAAACTTTCCTTTTATTGATTGATATGATCTGGGCTTACAGCCACTCCATCAATGGAGGACAATGCTCCATCCAAGAGCACGGAAATAACATCAAACTATCAAGTTCCCTAGCCTCCACAAAAGCTCTCCCTAAGAAAATTATGGTTTACAAGAATTGCAAAAGAGACGAAGAAGAGGTGCAGCCACCTCCCTCCCCAATTTATAGTGGATGCTTAGACCTTCTAGAAGTTTGATCCTATTGGCTCCCGTTAAGGCCCAAACCAAACGGGACACATACACAATAGACAAGTAAACCGAATTTGGGAACAAGTTCTTGACAATTTGACCCATGTTAGTCAAAACATGCATCATGCAACATATATGCCACAAACTCATGACTTTGACCTAACAACCGAATATCGCCGCCTCAAAGACCGGCGATCAAAGTGAAAACCGGTCGAGACCACCATCGGGGCGGTCGACCGCCCACCTGGCGGTCGACCGCCACCTATGGGCAGTCGGGATCCGCCAGTGAACAACCATTTTCCTCTCTGGAAAACCGAAACCTACTGGAATTTTCAAACCAATAGAATTTTTGGCTGGTGACTTCAAAAATTATGGGACCAAGTGCAATAGAATCCACTCTCTTGCCTACACCCTCTATTTTTGGCCCACTCAAAATACCACTTTCTTACATTCTGGTCCGACCACCGCTTATGGCGGTCGATTGATTGGGACCGGTCGACCACTGCACTGCTAGTCGGACCGGTTCGACCTCACAGAATCGAACTTTGCGAAAACACGTGAAGCGACAAGCATAAACGCCATTGCCAATTGTCACATCCTCCTAAGATCTGGAGCATATCCCCATGATATCCACAATCTCCCCCTTGATGAACACATTGGCAATAATCCAGAAAATACAAGTTGAAGGTTTGAAAAGTAAAATACTTTTATTTTCGCACAAAGGCACAACTTGGTCCATAAGCAAGAGAAAGAAATGGAAATGACCAAGCTGGCATCAGAATAGCATAGGCATGTGAGATAAGGCAAAAGAAAGCAAAAAAACTTTGATTTCCAGAAAAGAGTCGAAAATCTCACTTAAGGTCCATATGAAAGAACAATTGTTCAATTGACCTATGATCATTGTGAGGATTAATAAATGCAATTCAAGTTCAGAAGAATCAATAAGACAATAAGAATGCAATTCAAAAACTCTCCCTCACTATGATCCTCAAATTTCAGAAACTTTCACATTTTCAATTTCTCCCTCGTTTTATCATTTTTATATATCTTCTCCCTCTTTGTTCAATAATGATATATTTTCTCCTCCAACATTGAAATATCTTCTCCCCCTTTGACAATGGAGTCATCAAGGGATCACGCCTTCCTCCCATCCAGAGATAACAAATGCATAATGAAGAAAGAAGCATAAGAAGAAGTATGCATGAAGTGCAATGCAGTAGCTTCATTTTTTTTTGTATTTTTTAATTTTTGATTACAAGAAGATTTGGAGATTACCCAAAAAAACTAGCGAGCATCTCTAATATTGCACAAATAGTATATCAAGCCTAACAAAGTTAGCAAGATCATGATAAGACATATATATCAAAGCTAAGCACGAAGGCTCAAAAGTAAAGCAATATATTTGATCAATTTAAGCAAAGCTTCAAATTCAGCAAGTTTATCAAGAGGGATCCTAAAGTGAAACTAACCATGTCAAAATGTCAAAGTGAGATAAAAATCTAACAAAGACCACATTAAGAGTCAATCAGGTCCTGTATTGAATCATTTTGCTCAAATTTATGAAAAGCTCATTTGTCAACAGTTTTCTCATTTGCACTGAATATTGAAGTTGACTAATGATCTAACTTAGTGACAAGATCCTGGACTAGGAACCATCCACAAGCTCATCCTAAGCTTCGACAAGAAGTTGATTAAAGGTATATCTTAGTGAAGAAGATCCTAGACTAGGAGCCATCCACAAACTCTTCCTAAGCTTCTACCAGGGCGACAAATCTTGAGGTTCATTTCATTTCTGACAAGCAGTCTCCATGAGATCGTCTGGATCATCAAACTATCTCCAAGTTCATGTCTTTGACAAGCGGTCTAAATAAGAATAGTTTGGCACAATTTAAGCATAAGACAATCTTGATTTTTCATGTTTCACTAGAGCCTTTTTAGAATCTCAAGAACACAAGAAGCTCAAGTAATGGTCAATTTTAGATTCAAGAGCTAACAAAGCAATTCTGACAGGGCCAATGTCACAAAAGTAGCACTAATTGCGCAACTAGCTAAAACATCCACAAATTGCAATTTTTAGTTCGAGTTGTTTTTTAGAGTTCTAGCTCATATAGCAAAGATTTATCTGTATATGTGAAAGCATGATAATTCTAGCAAGTCAAAGAATTAGACATGGCATTGAGCAAGAATTGAAATACTAAAGCTCCAAAGGGTAATAGGCAAAGCTTCATCAATTTTAAAAGATAAGCAGAAAATCTTATATTACAATGCATCTTTTTGCATTTTTCATACCACTTGTTGGATTTTTCATATGAATGCAATATGATACAATGAGATGCAATAAAAAGCCTAAAAACCTAAAAAGTTCAAAAAGATCAATAAGTTCAGAAAAAGAACAAGAAAAGATCAAAAGAACAAGGTAAGATTAGAAAAGATCGAACTCCCCCCAAACCAACCCATAGGGATAAATTACCCCTAACTCGCTTCTCAAGGTGGCAAACCTAGTTGGGTCTGAAGGCTTGGTGAGGATATTAGCCAGTTGAGCCTTGGACTCTACAAAGTGTAGCACAATATCACCCTTCTCGACATGATCTCTAAGGAAATGATAGCGAATAACTATGTGCTTGGTCCTAGAGTATTGCGCAGGGTTCTTAGCAATATTAATGGTAGAAGTGTTATCACAGAAAAGAGGAACACTAGCAAAATTTAACCCATAATCCTTAAGAGTGGTTGCCATCCACAAAATCTGACTACAGCAACTAGCAGCAGCTACATATTTAGCTTCAACAGTGGATTGTGCAACAGAAGACTACTTCCTAGATGACCAAGATACAAGAGAAGTGCCTTGGAAGTGACAAGTGCCTAAGGTACTCTTCCCATCAAGCCGACAGCCCGCAAAATCAGAATAAGAAAACCCCCGATTGGACAAAGATGAAGAACATGAATACCAAATGTCATACAGAAGGGTAGAGTGTAAATACCTGAATATACGGTCGCAGTTTCTTCTGGGAAGATCGGTGAGTAGATTCGGGGTCGAATCCTGTTTAAAGGGGGGGGGGTAGAATGTAATACCCCAAAAGTAAATCGGCGTATTAGAAGAAGTCTCAGGAGAGGGAGCTAATCGAAAAATCTGAATTTTCTTTTTGGTCGGGGGGTTTTTAGCTTTTCTCCCAACACAGGCTTGGGCCGCCAGTGGGAGGCCCATTAGGGGGCGACCAAGGGAGGGTCTCCTCCCAAAACCCTAGAGACTCCTCCCACCCCTCCCTCCCTTTCCCCACTTGGAGCCGCCACCCTCCTCCTTGCCGTGCGCCACCTTCTCCTTCCCCCTGCGCCAGATTTGTTTTTCAGATTTGGCTAAGTTCTGTACATTTTCTGATCTGTCCTCCTCTTAGAAAGTTGTAGCCCTTGGTCTTAGATTTCTTTAAGCACCAAGATCATATGATTTAGAGTTACGGTTTAGGAGATATGACCATTTTTGTGTGACTATTCAGGAGAGCTGACGGGATTCAGTAAAATTTCCAAGTTGATAAAGAACACAATTTTTAGAGTTGGAAATCAAAAGTTATGGAATTTTAACTCATACTTATTCGTCTATCGAGATCCGGGATGTCGGTTTGTTCCTCGGTTTTGATCTAGATAGAGTCAGATTCAGAACTTTCACCCAACTATGTTATTGTAGCCCTTTAAATAATATTTCCAAGTTGATAAAGATCACCTCCATTGGAACATTAGATTGAAAGTTACATCAATTTCTTTGCTTCTGTGTTCGCAATGCTGACGGATGTCTATCGCTTGTTTTCAACTGTTGTTTAGGCCACTGGTTTGGCCGAATCAAAGAACCCCACCAACTAGAGTTTCGTAGCCTAATACGTTAAGAGTATTTGAGCACTGGTTTCAAATCATTATGATTCACGGATATTTAATTACGATTTTTCTCGTACTCTCGATCGGAAGAAATGAAATTGGGTGATTAGTTAATTCGTCATTTTGAGTCTTTGGTTATGTTTGGGAGTTAGAGGGTTTTGGTAAGACACTTGTAGCAACGTCATGTCTTGTTATTCTTATTTTGAATAAATATTTGTGTAGGCGGTGGGGATGTGAGTGGAGAAACACCGTCGTTGCCTCCTAACACGTCACAGCGCGGAAGGCAAGTATCTTGTCTTATCCTAATGAATGGTGATGATTGTGTGTGGATGAATTGTTAGTGTGGCTATTCATGTTCGTATGCCATGTATATTTCTACATTATGATGTGATAAGAGTTCATTGCATGAAGTTTATTCTGTTCATGCATTTGTTTCTTGTTGTCCACGGACGTGGAAAAAAAATTGTAAGTCCCATCAATTTCAGTATGGGCATGTAAGACCCACCACTCCAATGTGGGCAATGTTGACCACCACTCCAATGTGGGCAACTTCGGACACCCGTATGAAACGTTCTTCATACGGCGATTGGATCCGCGGACTTTGTTAAGTACGGGCTTAAGTGAACACAGACGGGTGTGTCACTCACTATACCGGTATAAGTTATGAGCAGTTCATTCCTTTATTGCATTATTCAATTCCATTCATTTCCATATATGTTCAGAGAGGTTTTTCACAAGTGAATTTTGATTGCTTTGTTCGCTTAATTTGCTTGAATTTTCTGTGTGGTAACACCCCTAGCCTTGGAGACTGTAGGTCAAATGTTCAAGCCCTCAAAACTGCACTTTTTTTTTATCTTTTTCATTTTAACATTTAAGAAATCAAATTTTGTCTGTACAATCGGGTCTATCGGTGATCCGCGGTAAAAAAAAAAAAATCCAGTATTGAAAACCCTGGCGAGAAGAAATATATAATCCCTCACTGTGCAATAACCATACTAGGGAAAGGTAGAGCTTTTATGTACCGTCGATTGGCTCCTGATCACTTCGGGGAATCCGGGGATTCGGGGGGCAGCTTAGGCATATGTTGCTCTCACTCCCGCAAGTGTAGGTATGCGCTTGTCGGCCACTGCGGAGGAATTCGATCGAGGCTTCATGGTCGGAAGGGCTAAAACGACCATGCGGGATGCTGTCGGCATCCTGGGGTCACTGCCATCGCCATTCTTGGCTGGGGTCGACACCTCCCCCATTTCAGGCATGGCTCTCTTTCTAGCTAGATCTTTCATTTTCTCTCGCTCGTTCTCTTGGCAATTATTCAATTTGGAGCAAAGATGGCGCTTATTAGGAGATGTTGCATATGCAATTTGTGAGGGTATGCCTGGAGAACAGCTCTTGTTGAACAAAACTGACAGCTGGTTTTGGAAGGTAGCCAAGGCTAGGATATCTCATTTTGGAAGCTTGTTACATACTAGGACCAAGTGGCAAGTCCATCAGGAGAGTAGCCAATAATCGAGAGTACTTTTCTTTGTTTGTTTGTTTGTTTAGTTTTGAATTGCAGAGAGAGAACTTGTAATACCCTATTTTTATTTAAGACATATTAGAGAAGGAATTGAGGAGTAATTAGAGAAGAGTGGGCCGGCCACCGTCCCATAGCACAACTGAAACCGACTGGGTATCGGCATGGGGGGAGTGTGGCTGACGGCCTAGCCCAAACAAAGGTCAGAAGGGACTTGGTAAGGACGGGGGCAGTTACCCTTTAAGTGGAGATGGGGAGGCAGCTGCACAGCAAACCCTAGCCAGCCATGTAATATACTGAATCACTTTAAGAGAGGACAATTATATTAGAGAAGGAACTGAATCACTTTAAGAGAGGACAATTATATTAGAGAAGGAATTAGACGGTTTAAAAGGGTGTTTTTACTTAAGTTGGATAACTTGGGCAATGGGCTTTTGGCTCACAGATTTTGGCCCAAGGGGGGAGCCGGCTTAAAAAGGGGGTAGCCAAACCCTAGCCCCACTCCACATTGCACCCCCCCCTTACCCCCTGTCCAACCGCCACCCTGCCTGCTACCCCTCCCCTCCGAGGCGCCACTCTCCCTACTGCCTCTACCCCTCCCATGTGCCACACCTCTACTGCCTTGTGCTACTGCCGACCTGAAGCAAGGAAGGAAGGGGGTCTAGAGTGTTTTGACTAGGGAAGAGAGGAAAGTGAAGGAGGAAGAGGGAGGAGGGAGAAGGAAGAATGAAAGAAAGAAAGAGAGAGGGATTTCGCAGGAAGATTGGTGATACTCATCACGGTCTCCAAGGTTGATGATCAAAATTTCTCCTCTAATTTGTTTAGCAATTTCTAGTTAGGAGAAATTGTTTTGTAGTTTGGGTAATCTGCTATTTTGTTGCACTGTAGATTCGGGTATCGGGTGTGCGTAATTCGGGAATTCCATCTACTAGGAAGTGGTAGAGGATCGCGATATCTTTCCGTAGAATGTTTATTCATGTCGATCAGATGAGTATATTTTTAAGTGACGAATTTTGTAAGCTTGCTGTCTGGTTCTGGCAGCGCGTATAAATCTATAGATTAAAAATATAAGATGGATTAATTTTGGGTTTCAATCTTCATAAAAAGGGTAGGTAATGTTGTAAGGATTCCATAGAGTCCAAGAACATGATTTTTGGATTGGTACAATTGAAGTTATGATTTTTGAGAAATTGCAGTCCAGAACCGGGTTGCTGCTGAATGTCGTCGTGGGAAACATTAATTTGACTGAGCTAATGTAAGAATAAATTTTTTGGCATACCTAGGTTATGATAGATAATTCCCTGCAGTTTCTGAAAAGTTCTAGATCATAATATTTGCAAGAGTGGATTAAAAGATATGAAATTATTAATTCTATTATCGAGAAGATAACAGATTTGTCTTCTGGGTTAAAAACGGGGTTATAGATAATTTAATCTAAACTTTCGATCACTTAGGAAGTTGTAGGGAATTGTGTATAGATTCCAGAATGATATGGTTTAGTATTTTAGGGTGTGGGGGTTGAAAGTTATGATAATTTCAGTACCAGGACAGCAGGGGGACTGTCTAGTAAAGAGGGAAAATTGTGGAATTGGAGAGCGCGTAGGAGTGTTGTCGATTAATTATTGTTTTGCATTGTTGTAGCTGGTACTGAGTTGGGTGTTTATTGTATACGGAGTGCCTTCAGGATTAGTATCACCCTCACATTATTCCGGTTGCCGCAACTAGAAAGGCAAGTGTATGGTACCATGGTATTGAATGTTTGGAATTATCATTTGGTTAAATAAATATTTGTCATGATTATTCATGTGAAAGATGTTTATTTCATATTGCTACTATAATTTTGATAATTTGATGATGATTATGGAAAAAATGATGATTATTCATTGCATTGCATGTTGAGCATTCATGTTGGAATGATTTGACCAACGGGAGTGGGATGAGGTCCCCACATGTAAGATATGGGTAATGAGGTCCACGTATGAAAAAAAAAGTGCAATTGGTCCCTGTATTTGAGAATGCGGACATGAGTGAACACTGATGGGTGTTACACTCTGCTATACCGGTATAAGTAGAAGTGAAGTTGTGGCATGAGCATGATTTTGCATTGCATTCACGAAAGATGAAAATATGATCTGAGATGATGAGAATGAATTGTCGTTAGGATGTTGCCTCGTTCGTTCTTTTACTTGTACTTACTGGGTTATGGACTCACTTTTGCTTATTTGTTGTTTTAGGTGAGCATTGATGACGGCATGCTTCGGGGTGGAAGTAGAACATGGAACAATTGTATTTTTTGTAGCACTTCACATCACTTAATAATTCATTCCCTTTGATCATAATTTTTTTAGCAATTTCCATTGTAGTAATTGGATAACTTGTGTTTTCTCTTAGTTCCTTATGGATCGTAAAATTGTTTGTTGATGCATTCCCTAAGTGAAATTTATTTATGATGCCTTTGGTTCATATTACATTTGATTTATGGACTATCAAGTTGCTCAAATTTTTTATTATTATATTGATGAATGTTTATTCTTGAAGTCTAGATGTTATTAATACTTGTTTAGTGGTTAAATTTGATAGTGATGGTAGTTGTACGTGGCATCTTGGGCTTTTGTTAAGCTAGGGTGTTACAGTTGGTATCAGAGCGGGCTTTAGGTCCATGGTGAATAGATTAACAACTTAGGAAAACTTAAATTACTAAAATTTGCTTTAGGACTAGTAAAATTAACTAAAATTTGCTAATGGTTAATTAACTTAAAAATTTGATACACTGGTGCACAATAGGATGGGGATGGGTCAAGCATTGCATTTACGTTTCTGTTATGATGTATTAATGATTCATGCTTTTATTATGGTTCCTTGAGTTGATTATAAATTTGTTATGTGTGATAGTAGGCGATGTCGAGAGGTGGAGATTATGGTTGTGGCCATGTGCATGGCCAGGTTGTACCACCATTTGTGGTATGAGAATAGTGAAGTCTTTACCTCGGGTAACTTAGTTACAAAGGTTGGGGATGAGTTTCTTTAAAAAGTTGTTATTTTCGTTGAGTTTGTATTTGGTTATTATGATTACAGCCACTTGCGGTTGATAATCTTTCTTTGGATAGCGGTTACAATGCAGTTGATGAGTTTCAATTGGTCTCTATTTGTTTTATATGGAAATTGTTGTCTTTTCCATAGAGAAATTATTGTCTTTTCCAACTACTGAGCTATTTTTTCAACTTGTAAATGTTGTTATTGGCAAGATTGTTCTTTTCATGAGAGTTCTACCTTGCTTGTTGGCAAACGTGGCCTGTTTATTTGCTTGGTGTTTTAGATAATGAAAATTATCTTTTACAAACTTCATTGAAGAAAGTTTTGACACTACACATTTCTTTTGGGGTAGTCGGAGTGTTGAAGTTTAGTGCTTCTACTTTAGGAAAGAAAGTGTCAAAACTCTTTTGTAATATTTTGTTGTGTTAAGTGAGACTTGTAAGCATAGAAGATAATTGATAATGTATGGGTTGTCAAGTTGGTTCAGTAGCCTGCATAATTAATTTTAACCAACATCCTTAGAAGTAAAGTTGATTAATTTGATGTTGTCTTGGGGTAGTTACACGATGAATTGTGATTTTTAAGTTTGTCTGCTCTAGCCATTTAGGTTTCTAGGGTTTCCATATTTAGGGTTTCTGCTTTCACACCACTTATGCTAGCAAGAAGTGAAAATGCAATTTAAATAATTCTAAAAAATGCAGGCAAAAAGGATTATAATAATTATCACATAAAAAGTTTTTAAAATCCCATATTTTTGCATTTATGAATTTTTTGGATGTTACAAACCCTACCCCCATAAAAAGAATCTCGACTCCAATATTCAGATAGGGTTAAAAAATAACTGGGGATACTTGGTTTTTAACAAGTCTCCACGCTCCAACGTAGCTTTTCCTGCTGTGTGGTTGCTCCACCTAACTTTACATAGGCGGTATACATTATTTTTTGTCTGTTTTTCTATTACTTCTAGGATTTCAACTGGATGTTTGGTATATGCCAAATCTTTGCCTAGTTCGATGTCTTCTAATCGAGCTTGTTCTTCAAGCGCTGAAAGATATTTCTTGAGTTGTGACATGTGGAAAACGTTGTGTATGTCAGATAATTTCTCGGGTAACCCTAGCTGATAAGCTACTTTCCCCATATTGGCGATGATTTGAAATGGTCCTATATATCTTGGCGCAAGCTTTCCTTTAACCTCAAATTTTCTGATTCCTCTAAGGGAAGAAACCTTTAGGTAGATAAAGTCTCCTATTTTCAACTCTAGCTCTCTGCGACGATTGTTAGTGTAGCTCTTTTGTCTTGATTGTGCTGCCTGTAGTCGGTCTCAGATGAGACAAACCTTGTCTTTGGCCTCCTTTAAGATGTTTGGCACAAAGAGATATCCCTCCCCTACTTCTGACCATAACAACGGTGTTCGGCACTGCCTTCCATAAAGGGCTTCAAAAGGTGACATCTTCATACTAGACTTATAACTATTATTGTACGAGAATTCAGCATATGGCAGGTGTAACACCCTGACCCAAAATTGGCTCAATGCCCAGCCCACCGTGGGGCGGACCCACGTACACATAGCACCTCACTTACACTTTCATCCTCGCTTCGTGTAAAAAGGTTAATCCAGAGGTGCTACGTTTGGATCCAACATGCATTATATACTACTACAACTCACTTCAGACAAGCAATGTGGGACTAATCCCACCACACAACTCCTCATGGGCCACGCTACGAGCAGGCCGGGATATTACATTCACCCCCCTTAAGGGCTGACGCCCTCGGCAGCATAACGTATACGCGGTAAATGCCCAGAACCACCCCTCGATACACGTCCGTGCGTCCAGTGCCGGCACATATGCCATGCCATGTGTTCACTACAGGCCCACATGTGCCATGCACCATATGCCCGCGCCCTTGTCCTGCAAGGCCCCGTGCAGCGAAGGTTGATGCTCTGATACCATTTGTAACACCTTGACCCAAAATCGGCTCAATGCCCAGCCCACCGTGGGGCCGACCCGCGTACACATAGCACCTCACTTACACTTTCGTCCTCGCTTCGTGTAAAAGGGTTATTAATCACTTTACACATGTATGCTATGCAATATGCTCAACATGGTCTTTCTCTTTCTCTTTCCCTTTTGCATTTTACCGGTAATGCAAAGTGCGCATCCGTCGATGCACACCCATGCCTGTAACATCAGTGCATGGGACCTTTGCCCATACTCCACGTGTATGGGGACCTGAGCCCATGCTCTTCAAGCATGGGAACCTTTAGCCCTTCATTAACATGACGGGGACCTCAAGAGTTGCTTGGTCCTCACATGACCAAGACTTCGGTAACCCAACATAATGCATATGTATGAATTCGCAAAGTAATACCAATATGCATCCACAACAACATTGCATATGAATAACCTATCCTTACTCCAAAATCTCATAACCATAGACCATCAACCATGAATAAGACGTGATTAATATCTCTAACAACCATGAACAATACCAATTATGTCATCATCATAACAAACATGAACACACAAGTACTGATAATATATATCAAACATTGCCATTCAATAATACATATTATATTCATCATTATACTTGCCTTAACCATGAGAGAACGAGGATGTCTGAAGGTCTTGCTCGGTACGATCCACTACGAATAATAATTATAACACATGCTAAGACACAACAGCGGACCAAAACAAACTATATAACAACAACCATGGACTTGCAAAACTTCTAACTCGATCCCGTCTCCAAATTCCTAAACGTCGATCTGTCCCCTCGGTGGACAGTCAACTTCAAAAATCCATATCTATTAGTACAGGGATCCAAATAAGATGTTCTTAGACTTTCTGGAAAGGTAATTAAATTATCCAACTAAGTCTAGTTGGTGAGTCTTACTGAATCAGCCAAGTAATACCCCTACGAGGCCAATTAATAAAACATCAACTTCATGTCGGGTTCTCTGGACAGAGCACTAAAACCACCATAACTTTTGCTACGTAACTCAAAACGGGGTGATCTTGGACTCTCTGGAATCACGACAAAACTAGCTACAATAGTCTAGTTGGACATGTCTCCTTATGCGGCCTCCTACTAATTCTTATATTTAGGTAAAAAATTTTCTAAGTTTTCTGTCTCTGCAATCTGACAGTCAGCGAAACAGCGATGGTAAAAATTCCATAAATTTTGATTGCCAACTCTAAAAATTGTGTTCTTTATCAGCCTAGAAAGCTTACTGAATCGTCTACAATATTCATTTTGGGTCGATTTTCTAATTCAGCTTCATAAAAATTCAAAATTTCCAGAGAAGACAATCTGTCAATTCTCGTCAGATCTCCTGGACAGTCGCGGTAAAACTACGATAACTCCTAAACCGTAAGTCCAAATCAAGTGATCTTGGTGCCAAAAGAAAGATAAAACCGAGAGTACAACTTTCTAAGAGGTGGACAGATCGAAAGCGTCGCTTATTACCCAAAGCGACGAGCAACAGTGTTGAACAAATCGATCTGCTATCTCTCCTTGATCGGCCCTCAAAAATCGCCTCCTCGCCTTCCTTCCAATGGACCGCAACAACGGGCTTCGCCAGGCGGGGAGAGGGTGCTGTGGTGGAGATGGAGGCGAGGGAGAGGTGGTGGCGGCGCCTGCAGGTAGGGAGGCCGGCGGCTCAAGTGGGAGGAATGGGGAGAGGGGAGGATTAGGGTTTTGGGGTGGGAACCCCCTTTATGGCCCACACTTGGGCCCCTCTGGGCGGCCCGAGCCCAAGTTGTCGAATAAAAGAAGAAATCCCCTTTCTTTTCAGGTATTTTCTCTTCTTTTATTGCCTTTTCTTCTCATTGAATTCCTAATTACGATTAAATTAGAGTATTACATTCTACCCATTAAAAGCAATTCGACCAGAATTCTAACTATGGGTAACACACCGTACCAAAATTTACTAACACTTTACCATAATATCACGTATCTGAAGTGAATAACTCTAGATAAAGCTGGCGCATGCGAGACTCCAATTTCCAGGTCACCTCTCTCTCAGACTGATGTGTGCACAACACCTTGACGTACACTAACGTCCCGTGCCTCAGCACTCGCTCTGACCTCTCCAGAATGTGCACCAGATGTGACTCAACTGTGAGGTCTTGCTCACTAGTCCGCGGCTCCA
The DNA here is from genome assembly GCA_036346395.1 of Hsuehochloa calcarea. Lineage (NCBI taxonomy): Eukaryota > Viridiplantae > Streptophyta > Magnoliopsida > Poales > Poaceae > Hsuehochloa > Hsuehochloa calcarea. The sequence continues at coordinate 27,799,291 of CM070594.1, forward strand.
AAGAAATTTTATGCTCCGGGTCTCTCAAAACTTTCTCAGCACCAAGACATGAAACACATTGTAGCACCACACATGGACTCAGAAAGGTCCAGGCGTTGGGCTAGCTTCCCAATTCTCGCTTTAATCAGGAACGGTCCCACATACCTCGGGCTGAGCTTCCCTTTGGTTCCAAATCACGGAATTTGCACGTAAACACATGGAACCCTTGTTCCATCTCTCAGTAGATCTGTTCATCCTAACACGACAAACCTTCATTAAGTAGGGACGCACGACACCACTTATTTAAACAGCTTTAAATAATCAGAACTCAACTGAAAACAAGGATTCACAATGCAACCCAACCTTAACCATCCTTCCTCTAAAGCACCCAGATCCAAAATCAAAGATTCATCAAGGAAACCTTTTCAGATTACAACAAGGCCGTTTGCAAATAAACACCACATGGGCCAACAGAGAATTCATTCAAATGCCCAGATCAAACACTCCATTTACTCCCCTAAACCGGAAAGAACCACCTTGCTGATCATAAAGTCAACTCAAATTGCACATGATCCCCATCATAAAAACTCAACTGAAACAAGCACCTCTCTGCTCGAGAAAATATTCTTTCCTCATAGGTTCTTTTATGAAACAAATCATTTCCCAAATCACAGGCTTCCAAATCATCACACTAATTCATTCTCTTAACCGACAATCCCACAACGACCCCCAAATCGAAAGAACAACCATACTCATTTAGAGGGACTATACTAATCCACAGAAGGTTTCTCTAGCCTCCACCTATACGAATGGAATTATTATGACAAGTGGTTTCCCACACCTCAATAAAGATTGTTCACCGTAAAAAAACCAGCTACAATAGTCTAGTTGGACAAGTCTCCTTATTCGGCCTCCTACTAATTCTTATATTCAGGTAATTTTTTTTCTAAGTTTTCTGTCTCTGCAATCTGACAGTTAGCGAAACAGCGACGGTAAAAATCCCATAACTTTTGATTGCCAACTCTAAAAATTGTGTTATTTATCATCTTGGAAAGCTTACTGAATCGTCTACAATATTCATTTTGGGTGGATTTTCTAATTCGGCATCATAAAAATTCAAAATTTCCAGAGAAGACAATCTGTCAATTCTCGTCAGATCTCCTGGACAGTCGCGGTAAAACTACCATAACTCCTAAACCGTAAGTCCAAATGAAGAGATGTTGGTGCCAAAAGAAAGCTAAAACCGAGAGCTACAACTTTATAAGAGGTGGACAGATCAGAAAATGTACGCTTCTTACCCAAAACTGACGAGCAACAGTGTCGAACAAATCTGATCTGCTATCTCTCCTTGATCGGCCCTCCAAAAATTGCCTCCTTGCCTTCCTTCCCATGGACCGCAGCCACGGGCTTCACCGGGGAGGGAGAGGGTGCTGTGGTGGAGATGGAGGTGCAGGGGAGAGATGGTTGCGGCGCACAGGGTAGGGGTGGCCGGCGTCTCAAGTGGGAGGAATGGGGAGAGGGGGAGGGAATTAGGGTTTTGGGGGTGGGAACCCCCCTTTGAAGGACCGAAATGGCAACAGAGGGGGGGGGGGTGAATGGTGCCTTAAAAATTAAGAACTCCCCTTTACTGTATTTAAACAAACCTACAAAGCCCTCTGGAAATCTCAAGTTTGAGTGAAGCAAAATCAGAGAACGAAAACAAGCTTGAGGTACATTACATCCGAGAAATTGGAAGCTCCGATTCTACCTAGCGGTAGTTCCGCACTGCGGTAGTTCCGGGTTCAGTGCGGAAGTTCCGCCGTGGACAATCGGAAGTTCCGATTGTCCTGACCGAAGAACAGTGTGCTCGGGTTTTTTCCAAAAATCCAAAATACTAAATCTTGAATGCTCTTCTCAGGTCAAGTTTCACAGGACATCATCCTAAACAACATCTTGACCTCATGGAGAAGAATCACAAACAAAGATTCATTAACCAAAGAAAAATCGGATTTCTTGAAGAAGGGGCAAGAAAGACCAAAAACCACAATAGACAAGATTCTCAGATTCTTAGCTCATGAAACTTTGAGGATATATTAGCAATAGCAATACGACTCTAGATATCAAGTTTCATGCCATCTTATAAGACGAATCAAAAGTTTCATCAAAACCCTAGCTATTCAAGAGAAGAGCAGAGAAGAAAGGAGGCATAAACAAGTAATCAAAACCTCGAGTTTCATTGATAGAAATCAAACGATTACAGAGGGAAACACAGAGGAATGATTACACAAGATTTCAGTTCATCCTCTCCAACTCAACAAACTCTCAAAAAGCATAACAACCTCTACAAAGGCTCTTTAGCTAAAGCTAACCCTAATTTTCTCTCTTAAAAGGTCTAACCCTAACACCAGGGGTTCACCTCTATTTATAGCCCTTGGTTAACGGGTCTCCAAGCCATTAAGCCCGCTACACCCGAACGGAACCGCCTCCACTTGTGGCGCTTTGCGAAAAGACCGTTTCGCCCCTTGCGCACCTTCTGGAAGCCTCCCGTACACCTTGCTGTCCTTGACTCGCAACCACCTCAAGATTCACGCCGTCTTCGACACGTCCCGACCGTTCTGACCTCAACGCCGCCTGCGCCTAGTCCGATCACCTCGTGTCTCGCCACGACTTCGTCTCGATGTCCTGCAGTCAACACAGACAAAAACACATCACATAGCATTGCACAATATCATAGCATCAACATTTGTACAAGACTCAAACTCATACAAACTCAAAATCACAAACTATCCTTCTCTGCACAGTTCTGGACATAATCGGAAGTTCCGCACTTACCATTGCGGAAGTTCTGATTTCCGGAACGTCCGCACTTGTCAGGATGATCAGATGTTCCGCGCTTACCATTGCGGAAGTTCCGATTATCGGAATGTCCGCACTCCCAGATTTTCAATTCCGATTTTCGTCACAGAGGAATACTCACGTCAGTATTATCGGACAAACCGCGACCCCAGGTGCGGAAGTTCCGATTACTTCAACCGAACACAATTCCCAGATTAATCGGAAGTTCCTCTTTCCAAAGCCGGTAGTTCTGATTATCGGAACTTCCGCTACATACACAGCGGTAGTTCTGATTATCCTGTTTCAACACAGAAACAGTACAAACAGAGAGACTCAACTCTCAACCTATTCAACAAGCTGTCAAATACTCATCACTCACAAAGGAGGACCTCTCACATGGTCTCTCAATCTCCCCATTGATGAGTATATTGACAATCACCGAAAAAGCATAAGATGAGTTTGAGTTTAAAGTCAACCAAGGTCTAAACAAGTAGTACAGAAGCTCAAGACCATTTTGACAGAAGAGAAGGGCTTGAGACTAGATGAAAGAGCAATTTTCGCAAAACTCAAGGCTTTTCTCCAGAAGTCTTTTTCTCTCCAAAATTCTCCCCCTTTGGCAATAAAATCATCAAGATGTATTAAAGAGAGGAAATGACTATATGATATTCATTTTAAGCATTAGGAACCATGTAGATTATCCAAAATAACTATTAAAGAATTACACCAAGCCATAACACATAAGAATGCTATCAAGATCATGACAATTGATGTATAGAATAGCTAAGACAGAAAATCCATAAACTGATTAATGATCCAATTCTTTAGCAAGTCAAATAAACCAAGATTGTAGCCTAGCTAAAGGTATCCAAGGATGATACAAGCCATGTCAAATACTCTAAGTGGAACCAAGAAGCATAATATTGAACAGTTCAGATTGCTACCAGTTTTAAGAACGACTCAATTAAAACAAGTACTTGGTCTGTTGGAAGATAAGCAATTTTAGCATATTTTTCTTTTTCTGAAAGCTCTTTATGGTTTTATCTCAGTAAAGCAAGCTCTGGACTAGGTGCCATCCACAACTGCCTCCTAAGCTTCAACCATTGTTCAAATTTTAACCATGTGCTAGATCCCAAGCCTTATGCGACCACTCCAAGCAACAGACTTAAGGAGGTGATCTTAGGTCATCCAAGGCTCCCCCTGAGTTCATGCCTAGTGCAATGACAAGCAGTCTCATGAGAAAGATTTGGTGAGATCAGTTTTTTTCGCACAAAAGAGATCATTTTTGCTTTTGAAGTTTTTAGACCAACGATTAAAGATAAGTCATATTTCTTAACGAACTGACATAGCTTTCTCTGAAACTCAATAAAGATTCAAGACTCAACTCAGCCTACTTGACATGGCGAGAATCATAAAAGGATAACTTCAACCAGACTAGTCTCAAGAGCTATTATGACAGGATTTTAATTCAAGTTTAGCATTTTTTTAATCACCTTAGCATGGCAAAGACTAAACTACACATAAAAAGTCATGATAAATCTAGCAGTTTAGCATAAATCATGGCAAGATGTAAAACAGTGAAAATAGATCATAAGGGATAATAGACAAGGCTCCAAATGATTATTTTATAATGCAGGATGGAATGCATGAAAAATCCAGATCCCCTTCAGAATGAAATGCATCTTTTAATTCAGGTTGAGTTATGACAAATTTGAGAACTTGAAGGACCGAAATGGCAACAGAGGGGGGGTGAATGGTGCCTAAAAATTAATACTCCCCTTTACTGTATTTAAACAAGCCTACAAAGATCTCTGGAGATCTAAAGAAAGTAAATGAAGCAAGATCAAATAACAAAAACAAGCCTCGGGCTGTTCTTCTGGAAATCGGAAGCTCCGGCCAGTAAGGTGCGGAAGTTCCGCTTGCGGTAGTTCCGCTGTGTATGGCGCGGAAGTTCCGCTTGCGGTACTTCCGCTGTGTAAAATCGGAAGCTCCGATTATCCTGACCGAAGAACAGAACGCTCGGGTTTTTGCCCAAAAATCCAAACTACTTTTGATCTGTTGTTCTTCTCTGGTCAAGTTTCACAGGACATCATCCTAAACAACATCTTGACCATATTGAGAAGAAGTTGCTAGCAAAGATTCAATAATCAAAGCAAAATCGGGTTTCTTGAAGAAGGGGCAAGAAAGACCAAAAACCACGAAGGCCAAGATTCTCTGATTCTTAGTTCATGAACCTTTAGGGATACATTAGCAATGTCACAACGACTCTAGGTATCAAGTTTCAAGCTATTTCATAGGACGAATCAAGAGATACATAAAAACCCTAAATATTCAAGAGAAGAACAGAGAGAGGAAAGAGGACATAAACAAGTAATCAAAACTCAGTGTTTCATTGATAGAAATCAAGCGTTCTGAGATGGAAACACGGAGGAAAGATTACAAGAGATTTCATTCATACTCTCAACTCAACAAACTCTCAAAAAGTCCAAACAACCTCTCCAAAGGTAAACCCTAATTTTGTCTCAAAAGTTCTAACCCTAGCACCAGGGGTTCATGTCTATTTATAGCCCTTGGCTAATGGGCCTCCAACCCATTAAGCCCGCTACACCCGAACGGAACCGCCTCCACTTGTGTCGCTTTGCGAAAAGTTCGCCCCTTGCGCACCCTCTGGAAGCCTCCGTCTTCCTTCTTGTGCACGACTCGCAACCGCTTCAAGATTCACGCCGTCTTCGACACATCCCGACCGTTCTGACCTCAACGCCTCCTGCGCCTAGTCCGGTCCACGTGTCTCGCCACGACTCCATCTCGATGTCCTGCAGTCAACACAAACAAAAACACATCACATAGCATTGCACAATATCATAGCATCAACATTTGTATAAGACTCAAACTCATACTGAATCAAAATCACAAATTAATCCTTCTCTGCACAGTTCTGGTCACAATCGGAAGTTCCGCACTTACCACAGCGGAAGTTCCGATTTCCTAACGTCGCACTGTCGAGGATTATCGGAAGTTCCGCGCTTAACACTGCGGAACTTCCGATCTTCGGAACATCCGCACTTGTCAGGATTATCGGAAGTTCCGCGCTTAACACTGCGGAACTTCCGATCTTCGGAACATCCGCCTTTCCAGATTTTCAAATCCGATTACCATCTCAGAGGAACACTCAATGTCAGTATTATCGGACACTCCGCTACCCCTTGTGCGGAAGTTCCGATTTCCTTCAGCCGAACTCAAAACCGGTAAAAATCGGAAGTTCCTATTTCCAGCCGGTAGTTAGATTATCGGAACTTCCGCTCCATACACAGCGGTAGTTCCGATTTCCACGATTGACCTGAAGCAGTCCAAACCGAAAAACTCAACTCTCAACCTATTCAACCACGATGTCAAATACTCATCACTCAGAGTGGAGGACCTCTCATGGTCTCTTAGAACTGGAGTAACCAAGATAAACTCCCCGTGAACCAAAGGAACAAAAACGAGAAACTGGAACGAGAAAGAGAAAAGGCAGTCCTTAGAGCATAGAAAAGATATAGAGAATACTAGCTCAGACAGATTCTTATCTACCCCATATGATTCCAGGACTATTAGCTGATCGACTAACACACTAAGGAGCAAACACTGTCCCTGTCTACCCAAGGGTGGCCCGACCCTTCCTAGAACCTATAAGAAGTGAGTAAGCTCTACTTAGAGAGAGAAGAGACAACTAATAAGCAGCATCCTAGAAGCACAAGATAAGAATTAGCAGTCAAAGTACTTTGGCAAGAGAACCACTCTAACCTATGCAGGAAGGACTTAAACCCAAAGCACTTAAATGAAATGCAACCAGAAAGGAGAAATAACATAATTAAAATATAATACAGAAGTAAAAACCAAACTCCCTCTCACAACAGTCCATAAGGACAAATCACCCCAAGCTCTCCTCGCAGAATTTGAAAACCGAGCATCCGGAGGCTTTGTGAAGATATCGACCAACTGGTGCTCCTCTCCACAACCGGAGCACAATGTCACCCTTCTCTATATGGTCTCGAAGAAAGTGATATCGATATCAATATGCTTGGTCGAGAATGTTGCCTTTGGGTTCTTGGCAATGCAAATCGCGAGGCGATGTTATCACAAAAGAGTGGAACACGATCGATCACTAACCCAAAGTCTGCGGTCGAGACCATCAAAGCACTTAGCTCTGACAATCGGGCTGCGACAGCGTACTCGGCCTCTGCGATGGGCTTGCGCAACACCGGATTGCTTCCTTGATGACCGGAGACAAGAGAAGTGCCAATGAATTGGCAAGTGCGAGTGCTCTTCCTATCTATCCTCTGACCAAAAAATCTGCATCGGAGAAGGCTCTAAGAGATAGACAAGAAGAGGAAGAGTACCGGATACCATAGTCAATGGTAGCTCGAAGGTGCAGAAAGATGCGCTTCACCGCTTTGACGATGAGATCTGCGAGGAGAAGCTGGCGAGCACAAAGACACACAAAGAAATGTATATACGGTCTCGAGGTACATGAGGTACAAGAGAGCCAATCATGCTCTGAACTCCTTTTGGTCAGCAGGTTCACCGTCTTCATCCGGATCAAGAGCATTGTAGATGCCATCGGAGTTGATCTGAGCTTTCCATCATTCATGTTGAAATGCTTGAGGAGGTCTCGAGTGTACTTGCCTTGGTGAAGAAAAGTACCTTCCCGAGTCTGTTTGATTTTGAAGCCAAGGAAGAAACTCAACTCGCCCATCATGCTCATCTCAAATTAGAGCTCATAACATGGAAAACTGGGAAGCGAGTATGTGAGGAGCCGCCAAAGATGATGTCGTCCACATAGATGCGGGCGAGCAAAAGATCGGTGCCAAGGCAGATGAACAAGGTCTTGTCTATTTTACCCATTTCAAAACCATGACTCAGCAGATAGGACTTAAGCCTTTCATACCAAGCTCTAGGAGCCTGCTTGAGTCCATACAAAGCTTTGGAAAGCCTGTAGACATGGTTAGGATATTTGGGGTTCTTGAAACACGGAGGTACATCGACATAGACTTCTTCCTCAATAAGGCCATTGAGGAAAGCACTCTTGACATCCATCTGGTAAAGCTTGAAACCCTTAGAAGCCGCAAAGGCAAGCGAGTTCTAATGGCTTCAAGTCTAGCTCTTTGAGGCAAAGGTCTCTTGAAATCTAGACCCTCATCTTGGGAGTACCCCTGAGCTACCAGCCTAGCCTTGTTTCGAATGACTAACCTATCTTCACTTTGCTTGTTCTTAAACACCCATTTGGTCCCAATGATATTGTGACCTTGAGGGGGCTCAACAAGGGACCAGACCTTGTTTCTTTCAAAGTTTTTCAACTCCTCATGCATGGCGTTTATCCAAGACTCGTCAGATAGAGCATGACAAACGTCTTTGGGCTCAAATGAGGCAACAAAGGCATAATGGAGACAGAAGAGAGGCATGCCAGTTTTTGAACGAGTAACTCTCTCAAAAAGATCTCCAATGATCTGCTCTGAAGGATGGTCCTTTTGAATGTGTCTAGGAGGTCGGGGTGAGATGAAGAAGTGGCCTCTACCTCATTAGTAGATGAGATAGGAGCAGAGCCACTAGCTTGAGAAGAAGCGAGGTAAGGGTGATCTCCTCGAGTGCGGTGGAAGAAGGCACCTCAAGAGGAGGAGGAAGAAGCTGGATCGGGTAGACAACCCTCATCTCCGTCTTCCTCATCGTCCACAAAGATGGACTCAGACTGCTCTAGAGAACCTGAGATATCAGACCTAGTCCCTGTGGCCTCATCGAAGGTCACCTCACGAGTTTCTACCATTTTGCTAGACTCGCGATTCAGGACTCTATAGGCACGAGAAGAAGTCGAGTAACCCGAAAAGATCCCATCACAAGATCGTGACTCGAACTTGTCTAGGTTCCCAGACTTGAATAAAACACTTGCAACCAAACACGAAAATGTGAGGCCTGGGTTTCGCCCATATCTCAACTCATAAGAAGTGCGATGCAAGAGTGCCCTAAGAAAAACTCTGTTAGAAACATGACAAGCGAGCAATAGCCTCGACCAAAAACTTCCTAGGTGTAGAGTACTCATCAAGCATCGTCACGCCATCTCGACCAAGTGCGGTTCTTCCTCTCCACAACGCCATTACATTGGGGGCGTATGGAGAAGAGAACGGTGCTCTACACTGTCTCGCCACGAAACTCTCAAAGTAGTAATTCTTGAACTCGGTGCCATTATCACTGCGAATTGCTCGTAATGCACAGGAGCTCAACGAAAGCCTACTAAAAGACCACGGAAATGAGTAAACATCTCATCCTTGAGGCTAAGAAAAACACCCAAGAGTACCTCGAGAAGTCATCGACCACAACAAGAGCATACCACTTCCCTCCTGCGGCTCCACTCAAATTTGGACCAAGCGTATCCATATGGGCGATTGTCACAGTGCATCGATCATTATCCTTTGTATTTGGAGAGTGAGAAGCGGCAACCATCTTGCCATGCCTAGGCATGGAGAGCAAACTAGATCTTTGACCATCTTGAGTTTGGCAAACCACGAATGAGATCGTGGCGCTAACTCGGGTCAAATGATCAAATCCTATATGACCTAGTCTCCTATGCGGAAGGTCAAATCACGGGATTGAAGCAATTAAACATCGGAGAGGATCACGGAAGACTCGGAAAAATCAGCGAAAGATCCTCCCATATCGAGAAATCCATAAACTAGGCTACAGAAGAATCAAGAATTTTGCAATTGTTTTTCTTAAAGCTTACCTCGTAACCGTCATCGGTGGTGAGAGGCGAAAGCGATTATCTGCAGCTTACTTACTAAGGCAACATCTTTCAAAATAAAAGAATCATTAATGCTCACGGTACCTTTAGCGATGGCGCCCAAATGAAGCATCTCCGAAAGTGATCGTCTCATCACCTCGAGCACGGGCTAGGAAGAAAACCAGCGAGAGTCTCGGTCATATGGCGAGAACACGGAGTCTACAATCCGGACCTTTCCTTCCTAGCCCGGCGAACACGAGTCAAGCAGTAAAGTCTCGATCTTGGGGTGAATCAGCGGTGATTTTGGCACCCAATCTTGAGTAACACGTCGAGCAGATGAAGTAGTCAAGCAAGACCGACCTCTATCTACCCTCGCTCTCTGTCACTCAACAAGCGGAAGGTCTATGTGCGGACTGAAGGCATTCTTTGAATCCGGCTTGCTATGGAAGAGCGAGTCGAATTCGCAACATCTTGATCACGCCATGGTAGCCATCTCGAAAGGGAAACCGAGATCTACCCTCAAAGCGGCGCAAGTCACGACCAAAGGGAGCATGAGGACGAAAATCGAAAACTTCGGAAAAACCAAGTCCTCGATCTTGCCTAAATCATCACCGTAGCAAACCTAGACCTCATGTTAGTCTTAGGTGCACTCATGGTGCAGGGCGACTCTGAATGCACCTAAAGGACTCAACATGATCTCTGTAGCGATCTTGGCGCGCTGAAGCAATGATCAACAAATGTCCATCCTTCGACGGAAGGTGCAATGATACCGCCTTACGAGGGCGAAGCTGCGGTGGAATCACCTTGCTGTCAGAGATCCTTTGAACAAAACCCGCTGATTTGAAATTTACTTTCTCAGTCCTGGGCTTAGTTTTGATCACACCTGGTGCTATGGTTCTGAGCACGATAGGTGGATGCTTCCTCATATCCTCATGGTAATCATAACCTAGACCACGATTAAATCTGCAAATCTTAGATTGGTCTAGAATGAGATTGAGCTTCTTCTTGCCTCCTACAAACCTCTCGAGAGTGTTCATAAGATCTTGACACTCCCGAAGAGAGAGTGCAAGAAGAGCGAGGGGAAGAAGGAACGGCATAAGGTAAGGGAGGCGAAGAAGAACCAGCGATGAGAGGAAAGATTGGCTTGTGCATGCACGGCCGACTTTGAGGGACAGATCCTCTTTGCTAGCGATTGGTTCACGTTGCTAGGCGTCTCTACCAAACCCTTAGACTTCTTCCCAGTACACACAATACAAGCAGATGATTGTGTCTCTAGAAGGTCCTTAGTTAGCTTCACACAATTTTCATCCAAAGCAACCAAATCACATTTTAGTTTGTTACACTGATTGCATGGTGAGCTAACAAGGTCCTTAGAAGCATACTGAGCCAGTTTGTTATTGTGATCAATCATTTCTTGAAACTGTTTGGATACGCATTCTAGTTCAAATATTAACTTAGGGCGGTTTAAACAAGAAACAATGGGCTCTAATAAAGCGACTTGGAATTGACAATTTTGTGATCTGCCCGTTTTAGGTTCATCTTGAGATTATTACAATTTTCACAAGTCTCAGGCGGATCAAACAACATGGTATATAGACCTCTAAACGAGTTATCCTTAACCTCACAGGAGGTGCAAGCAGTAGCCTCAACAGTAGTAGATGAAGAAGGTGCTACCCTACTCATCTCTAGTTCAACAAGAAGGCTAATGTTCTCCACTTTAATCATGTCTAATTCGGAGGACACACTATCATGCAAGGTCCTTAGTTTTCCATGTCATCAAGTAGAGCCTGACATGTGTCACAATCATCACGGAGGGAGCGGATGTAAGTAAGGTAAGCTCAGTGATAGTCTAGCTACTTCCTTCTCCAACTCGGTACACTTAGCCCTAGACTTAGCATGAAATCTACCTAGCTTAAGAAAAGCATCATTAAGCTGGTCGTAAGTGGGACTAACCTCATCGGTCGGTCTGAGTACATTGTCGCTCGAGATCGCCCGAGGGCCATGAAGCACATCTTGGAGAAGTTCTTGTCGTCCTTGGGTTCTTGATCGTCCTTTCCATCATCGTCCTCCACCCCTCCACCTCATTTGGTGCCAGGTTAAATCGAGGCGGTGAGGACGCGATGGAGCAACTTCTTTGCCTTCCCAAAGTTGTGGAACTTCTTCTTGCCTTGGTCAGTCTTTGAGGGCTTCGTGTTGCGGTTCTTGTCGATGTAGTCGTTCTTGCCCGAATCGCCAGTAGTCACCTTTGCCCTTCCCGGCTTGAGGCGGTTTGCTCGGATGTGGTTGGGGCCACCACACTCGATGCAAATCACAGGACCTCCTCCTTTTCCATCCCTCCTCCTCTTGTAAGCATGGGAAAACTTCCGAGCTAGGAGGGCTAGTTGTTCATCCTCAAGTTGCTCTAGCGATCATCGGTTATGTCACGAGAGCGACTAGGGAGAACCGTGTATCGACTCGAGAAGAAGATCCGAGGTGGGATCGGTGACTCAAGCCATCGACCGTGACTTCGACCTTGAGAGACAATGTCAATCTCGTGAGTCTTGAGGCGTGAGTAAAGCGCATCAAGAGTCGAGTCGAGAGGTCCGTGCTATCCTTGATGGTAGTCACTTTCATCTCCCAAACCACGAAGATCGAGTCTGAAAGCATCATCGGCGTTATCGAGTCGGGGTATATAAGACCGACCGCTCGGAGGTTGCTCAAAATCTTATGAAAACGCGAAAAGCACTCGTCGAGAGATTCACCGACAAGCATCTCAAATTTCTTGTATTCTCGCTTGAACCTGGTCTTGTCGAGCAGTCTTAATCGAGTGGTGCCCTCATGGTATGCATCGAGGTCACCCATATGTAATAGCGAAGACAAATGAGAAATGCGATCGAACTCATACGCTCAAACCACGAATGATAATGTTCCTTGCCTTAGCATTGGCCTCAACATCGGCCATGTTTCCCACATTGATATTTTCATCGGCGAGAGCAGCGAATCTAACCTTCACCTTTCTCGGATGGCAAACCCACGAGCACGGATGTATGTTTCCATTCGGCTCTTCGGAAGGGTAATCCGTGCCATCAAAGACCGGAGGCTTGGTGGAATACTTGTCCGTTGCCATGGCTCAACAGAATAGGTTAAGATCTATCTGAGAAGAGCTAACCGGCTCGATACCAATTGAAGGACCGAAATGGCAATGTAAGGGGGTGAATGGTGCCTTAAAATTAAGAACTCCCTTTCTTGTATTTAAACAAACCTACAAAGCCCTCTGAAATCTCAAGTTTGAGTGAAGCAAAATCGGAGAAGCGAAAACAAGCTTGTACATTACATTCGTAAATCGGAAGCTCGATTCTAACTAGCGGTAGTTCGCCTCTGCGTAGTTCGGGTTCGATCGCGGAAGTTCCGACAATGATAGTTCGCCGTGGACAATCGGAAGTTCCGATTGTCTGACCAAGAAACGATGTGCTCGGTTTTCCCAAAATCCAAAATACTAAATCTTGAATGCTCTTCTCGGGTCAAGTTTCACAGGACATCATCCTAAACAACATCTTGACCTCATGGAGAAGAATCGCAAACAAAGATTCATTAATCAAAGAAAAATCGGATTTCTTGAAGAAGGGGCAAGAAAGACCAAAAACCACAATAGACAAGATTCTCAGATTCTTAGCTCATGAAACTTTGAGGATATATTAGCAATAGCAATACGACTCTAGATATCAAGTTTCATGCCATCTTATAAGACGAATCAAAAGTTTCATCAAAACCCTAGCTATTCAAGAGAAGAACAGAGAGAAGAAAGGAGGCATAAACAAGTAATCAAAACCTCAGAGTTTCATTGATAGAAATCAAGCGATTCTGAGAGGAAACACAGGAGGAATAATTACACAAGATTTCAGTTCATCCTCTCCAACTCAACAAACTCTCAAAAAGCATAACAACCTCTCCAAAGGCTCTTTAGCTAAAGCTAACCCTAATTTTCTCTCTTAAAAGGTCTAACCCTAACACCAGGGGTTCACCTCTATTTATAGCCCTTGGTTAACGGGTCTCCAAGCCATTAAGCCCGCTACACCCGAACGGAACCGCCTCCACTTGTGGCGCTTTGCGAAAAGACCGTTTCGCCCCTTGCGCACCTTCTAGAAGCCTCCCGTACACCTTGCTGTCCTTGACTCGCAACCACCTCAAGATTCACGCCGTCTTCGACACGTCCCGACCGTTCTGACCTCAACGCCGCCTGCGCCTAGTCCGATCACCTCGTGTCTCGCCACGACTTCGTCTCGATGTCCTGCAGTCAACACAGACAAAAACACATCACATAGCATTGCACAATATCATAGCATCAACATTTGTATAAGACTCAAACTCATACAAACTCAAAATCACAAACTATCCTTCTCTGCACAGTTCTGGACATAATCGGAAGTTCATCACTTACCATTGCGGAAGTTCCGATTTCCGGAACGTCCGCACTTGTCAGGATGATCGGAAGTTCCGCGCTTACCATTGCGGAAGTTCCAATTATCGGAACGTCCGCACTCCTAGATTTTCAATTCCGATTTTCGTCACAGAGGAATACGGCGTCGATATCGGACAAGCTGCGACCCAGTGCGGAAGTTCGATTACTTCAACCGAACACAATTCCCAGATTAATCGGAAGTTCCTCTTTCCAAAGCCGGTAGTTCCGATTATCGGAACTTCCGCTACATACACAACGGTAGTTCCGATTATCCTGTTTCAGCACAGAAACAGTACAAACAGAGAGACTCAACTCTCAACCTATTCAACAAGCTGTCAAATACTCATCACTCACCAAGGAGGACCTCTCACATGGTCTCTCACCCTTTATGGCCGGCCACACTTGGGCCCCTCCTGGGCCGCGGCCCAGCCCCAAGTTGTCGAATAAAAGCAAAAATTCCTCTTTCTTTTCAGGTATTTTCTCTTCTTTTATTGCCTTTTTTTTCTCCCGGCTGAATTCCTAATTACCCGATTAAATTCCAGGGGTATTACAGATGCACCACACCATTAATACGAAAAACATGGGACCAACACCAGTATTAATGTTTTTATCAATATGTACTCCCAGTGATGTTGGAATTAATACGGGCTTGGCCCAATTTTAACTCTAATTAATTCCTGGAAAATCTCAAAGGCCCATGTGCACGTGCTAAAACTGTTTAGTCCCACATGGAGTATTAATGGGGAGTTACACCACTTTATAAGGTGGATCGTGGTAACCCCCTTGTGGAATTAGAGATAGTCAACACACGCGTGCGCTCGCTCGCTCACTCGCCGAGCCGTGCCGTGCCGAGCCGAGCCGAGCCGAGCCGAGCCGTGCCGTGCCGAGTCGTGCCGTGCTGTGCATGTGCGTGTGCGTGTGCGTGTGCGTGTGCGTGTGCGTGTGCGCGCGTATTTTTCTTTATCTATTCGGAAATCGAAACGCACCGACTCGCAGTAATGGAATTAACAAGCGGATGGGCGATATGGATCGATTACTAGTGGTCTTTATTAGCATCGGTTGATGGCGACAGTTTTCAGTCTCTTTGTTTTTTGTGGACCATTAAAAGAACATTGAACTGTTCGTGAGACTCTCACTCTCCATCTTTCTCTCCACACGACTGAGATAGGCTTCTCCACGTTTTGCTGCTTTCTCGGGCGATCTCCATCCCGGCGAGGCTCGTGTACGATCGAACCGGGAGAGCGGGCCTCTAAAACCCCGTCCTTGAAGGTTTACACGAGCGAAGACGAATAAGGTTTTTGGGGAGCGTTCGCGCTACTGCTCGCTACTTCGTCGCCATCCGGTCCTCTGCTTCATCTACATCAACTACACGACTACGTCCACTACGCCATGGCGAACGACAATCTCGTCAACTCTTCTCCTGCTGCTGGTCCTTCAACTGGTTCTAGGTATATCAATCTAATCCTTGCACTATGTTTATCTTTCATTTATGTTATTGTTTTGAACACTGAGATAGAAATGCTAGTTTCCGTTCTATTAGAAATTGGTATGACTATGGTGTTCATGTTTATCTGTTTTATGCAAAAGGCTAGAATATTGTTCATGATTCATCTAGTATATTTCTGGATTAAAGTAATTCGAAAAATGCTTATATATTCGACAATCCAAAAACCTTATTCTAGGCACTTTTTGTCAACTGGCTTTGCTGCTGCGCTCAAACCCTCTGAATTCGATGGCGCGAATTATAAGAGGTGGCGCACCAAGATGGTGCTTTGGTTAACTGCCATGAACGTTTTCCATGTGGCAAATGGCAAGCCTGAAGGAACCCTTACTCCTGAACAGGAGCAAGCGTTCGAGGCTGCTGATAACCTTTTCAAAGGTGCCGTGGTTAGCGTTCTTGGTGAGAAGTTAATCGATGCATACATGGTGATCAAAACACGGAAAGATATGTGGGATGCACTCGAGGCCAAGTTTGGGGTCTCGGATGCAGGCAGTGAACTGTATCTCATGGAGCAGTATCATGATTACAGAATGGTTGATAGCCGTTCTGTAGTTGAACAAGCTCATGAGACACAATCCATGGCCACAGAACTTGAACACTTCAAGTGTGTGTTACCGGACAAGTTTGTTGCGGGGGGCATTACTGTCAAGCTTCCTCCTTCTTGGAGGAATTTTGCTACTACTTTGAAACACAAGAGACAAGAGTTTTCTGTTGAAAATCTCATTGGGTCTCTTGATGTTGAAGAGAAGGCGAGAGCAAAAGATACACACACTAGAGGTAATGAGGAACATTCTAGTGCCAATGTGGTGCAGAAAAAGAATGGCCAAGCTCAGAAGTTCAAAGGCAAGAACAAGACCGCACAAACAACTAGCTTCAAGAAGAAGAAGAAGAATACAAAGGATGGCCTTTGCTTTGTGTGTGGCGAATCTGGTCATTGGGCCAAGGATTGCAGCCAACGCAAAGGTGGGAAGAATCAGCAAGGGCAGAATTCCAAGTCTACTAATATTGTTGTTGGTACCACTCAGACGGGAACATCAGGGTATGGTAATATACCTACTGTTCTTTCCGTATGTCAAACTACCGATTGGTGGATAGACACTGGTGCTAACATACATGTGTGTGCTGATATTTCTTTGTTTTCTTCTTACCAGGTCACTAGGGATTCAGCCGTTCTAATGGGGAACGAGTCACATGCTACTGTTCATGGTGTTGGTACGATCAATCTGAAGTTTACTTCGGGGAAGATTGTGCAACTCAAGAACGTGCATCATGTGCCATCCACAAATAAGAATCTCGTCAGCGGATCTCTTCTGTGTAGAGATGGCTTTAGACTGGTGTTTGAATCCAATAAATTTGTTGTGTCCAAGTGTGAACAATTTGTTGGTAAAGGCTATGTGCGCGGAGGCTTGTTCCGCCTATCTCTTTCAGATTTGTGTAATAGTATTATGAACCATGTTTGCAGTGGTAATGAGACTACTATTTGGCATTCACGACTTTGTCACATAAATTTTGGTTGCATGACACGTTTAGCCAGTTTAGAGTTAATTCTGAAATTTACCCTTGCCAAAGGTTCTAAGTGTCAAGTTTGTGTGCAATCAAAGCAGCCTCGTAAGCCTCATAAGGCCGCAGAGGTAAGAAACTTGGCACCATTAGAACTCATACATTTAGATCCTGTGTGAGATGAATGGTGTGTTGACAAAAGGTGGTAATAGATATTTCATGACTTTGATTGATGACTCCACTAGGTTCTGCTATGTGTATCTTTTAAAAACTAAAGGTGAAGCACTTCACTACTTTAAAATCTATAAGGCAGAAGTTGAGAACCAACTTGAAAGAAAAATCAAAAGGGTTAGGTCTGATCGTGGCGGTGAGTACTTTTCTAATGAGTTCAATTTATTCTTTGAGGAACATGGTATAATCCATGAGAGGACGCCTTCCTATTCACCCCAGTCAAACGGGATTGCTGAAAGAAAGAACCGCACTCTAACTGAGTTGGTTAACGCCATGTTAGACACAGCGGGTCTTTCCAAAACATGGTGGGGGAGGCTATATTGACTTCATGTCATGTCCTGAACAGGGTTCCTGCAAAGAATAAAGAGATAACCCCATATGAACAATGGGAGAAGAAAAGACTATCACTTTCATACTTGCGTACTTGGGGTTGTTTGGCGAAAGTCAATGTGCCAATTCCCAAAAAGCATAAGCTTGGACCAAAAACCGTGGATTGTGTCTTTCTAGGCTATGCTCACCATAGTGTTGGATATAGATTTCTAGTGGTGAAATCTGGAGTACCTGATGTGCATGTCGGTACAATTATGGAGTCCAGAGATGCTACATTCTTTGAGGATATTTTTCCGATAAAAGATATGCCTAGTTCATCGAGTGAGAAGCCTGATACAACTCCTGAACCTGCCATTCCAATGGAATATTTTGAGCAAACCCCTGAGCAAATTCTTGGGGAGGAAGACAATAAAACTCTGAGAAAGAGTAAAAGACAAAGGACTGCAAAGTCTTTTGGTCCTGATTTCATTGTGTACCTTGTGGAGATACTCCAAGTACCATTTCTGAGGCATATGCTTCTCCAGATGCAGAATACTGGAAGGAAGCAGTCCGTAGTGAAATGGATTTTATTATTTCTAATGGAACTTGGGAGATCACTGAGCGTCCTTATGGTTGTAAACCTGTAGGATGTAAGTGGGTGTTCAAAAAGAAGCTTAGACCTGATGGTACTATCGAGAAGTACAAGGCAAGGCTTGTGGCCAAGGGTTATACCCAAAAGGAAGGCGAAGATTTCTTCGATACTTATTCACCTGTGGCTAGATTGACCACTATTCGAGTACTACTATCTCTGGCTGCTTTACACGGTCTTCTTGTTCATCAGATGAACGTTAAGATGGCTTTCATAAATGGAGAGTTGGATGAGGAGATTTACATGGTACAGCCAGATGGATTTGTAGTAAATGGTCAAGAAGGAAAGGTGTGTAAGTTGTTGAAATCTTTGTATGGTCTTAAACAAGCACCTAAGCAGTGGCATGAAAGGTTCGACAGAATTTTAACATCTACAGGCTTTATTGTGAATGAAGCTGACAGATGTGTGTATTACCGCCATGGTGGGGACGAAGGAGTCATTCTATGTCTGTATGTTGATGACATACTGATCTTTGGGACCAACCTTAATGTGATTAAGGAGGTCAATGATTTCTTGTCTCAAAACTTTGAGATGAAATATCTGGGAGTAGCTGATGTTATCTTGAACATCAAGCTGTTGAGAGGTGATGAAGGTGGGATTACATTGTTGCAAACCCACTATGTGGAAAAGATTCTGAGTCGTTTTGGTTATAGCGACTGCAAATCCTCTCCAACACCTTATGATCCTAGCATGTTGCTTAGGAAGAATCGGAGAATAGCTAGAAACCAATTGAGATATTCTCAGATAATTGGTTCACTCATGTATTTAGCTAGTTGCACCAGGCTTGACATCTCGTTTGCTGTGAGCAAACTAAGCCGTTTTGTTTCCAATCCGGGAGATGATCATTTGCATGCTGTTGAGAGGGTAATGTAACATCCCTATTTTCAGAGCTTGAAAATCTTTTAAATAATGGTAGCAAGAAAATTCATCATTTGGATTTAATTGAATATTAAATTAAAAAGCTTAATATGGACTTTAAGGACAAACTGATTTAATGTGCTTAATCCCAACATCAACAATTGTCAAAACTATTTTATTTAGATTCTATATGCTTGGATATATTTTATAGAATTTTCTGGAATTTTTCCAAAGTCATTTGCTATTTTCTAATTGCTATTTGCATTTTCTGGATTTATTTAAAAGAAAAACCTATTTTAAATCCTTGAACGATCTTGGGCGAAGCCCAAGACTATTCGGCCGCTCAATCCCGGTAGTTGGATCAACATCGCCGGTGCCGCTGCCTTCGCGTTTTAGCGCCTTGCCCGTTGGATTGTCGCCGTGGCCGCTTCGCTGATCTCGCTCGTTCGCTCGCCGCGCTCGCTCTGCGCCGTTGGATCGCCATCGCCGCCGCTCGCCGCGCCTCGCTGCCACCGCCAGTGGGACCGCGACCGAAGTCGTCGTCTCGCGCCGCTTTCTTCCTCCGCGCGCGCCTTCGCCATTCTTTGGAGCTCGAAGCGCGTCCGACAAATCGTATTCGTTCTTGATTCTTCGTGCGACCCGCCCAAATCATGTCTCGGTTATTCCTTATCCGTTCCAAACCAAATCAAACCTCGAATCGGTTTCAATCTCCGAAAATCTTTGAATTCAAAAACCCGCCGTTTGGACCCGATTTGGGGTTTCAAATCTCGGTGTCTCCGAGCCTATAAATACTCCCTAGCACCGCTGGACCTCCGCAACCCTAATCCGCCACTCCCATCGCCTGATCGCCTAGCGCCGCCGCATTCCAAGTTTTAGGGTTTTCGGCGAACTTCTTCTCCGGTGGATTGCGCGCCATCGTCGTCGCCCTTGCTCCACCGATTGCACCATTGTGATCGCAAGTCACGAGCTACCTTGTGCGCACCTTCTCGTCGCCGAGCATCGCCGGGCGCCGTCCGACAAAACCCGAGCTCTCTCGCGCTTCTTCCTCGCCACGGCCATCTCAAATCAACCCAGTGCTCAAACGGTGCCCATGTGTGCGCATTAACCTCCTCTACACGTTGGTACCACTCACCGCCGTGAAGAGCCGCTGTTCGCGGTGACCATCGGTCCCGCGTCCCACCGCCGTTATCGCCACTCGGCGCCGCGTCGGCCGATCTTTGGTGTGGCGGCCGCGTGGCGCCAGATCGGCGCCAAGACACGCGTGCGGTCGTGGCCCATCCACCGCGCGATCTCCCTCGGTTCGATGCACTCGGTCCACGTGAACCCGGCCCGATGATGGGTCCCACATGTCGAATTCTTTTAATTATAATTCTTTTCCGGAAATTCTCGGTGGCGCAAGCATTGCGCAATAATCCGATTTTCCTTTATAAAAATAATTCGGAAATTCGAGAAAATCCAAATTAGGGTTTAATTGATTTTCCAATCTTCCAAAGCCCATATCTTTTGCATCCAAGTCAATTGAGCCCATTAAAATTTGTAAATTTATATAAAATTCAGATCTATTTAATGGTGAATTTTATTTGATTTTTGGAGTTTGTTTTCCTCTGTTATTTATTTGTTTTATTTCTTTTATCTCGTTTTGCGAGTAGGCGTCGATACTTGGGAATTTTGCGTAAGAAGGAGCACCTCAAGACCAAGACCAATATCTAGATCTATTCCAAGGCAAGTTATACCTTTGATCATTTTGAAACCAGTTTTCAAAATACTTTGTTTCAATGTATTGCATTCTATTTCAAGTATTTATTTAAATGCTTTTGGGTGTAGTTATTAATCCAAATTGTTATGCCACCTTGTCTATTGTATACCATGATCTTTTGTCACCCTAGGTTGGTTAATAATTAGTTGGTATTATCGTAGCACCAACGTGGGTTGGTTAGATACGATTAGGCGCTTAGCCATGCCACGAGTCATCATTCCATGTGAGAGTTGCAATTATAAACTTGACTAAGTGATTATGGGCGTGTGATGAATCTGTGTGTCTTGTGTGTGCTATTACTCGTTGATGGCATGTGTTGCACTTAATCAACGGGGTGAGAAAAGATTTAGGCGAGGCAAGTGGTGGATTACTGTGTGAATGGTGGAGCTGTGTGCTTATTAAACTTTGTGATTTGGGTTAAAGCTGGAAGTCTTGCCTTGGTCAATTAAGGACTTAACTTTGTGCGCCATTGAACTGGGCCTTCTTGTGCGACCACATGCCTAGTATGGGTGGGCCTAACTTAGTAAGTTATGGAGTCTTGACATTGACAACTCAGGTTGTATTTAAGCTATGTGATGAAATTTGGAGGTGTGATATGTCACATCGCGGGGACGGTTCATTGCATCCTGTCCAATGGTGTGTGTCGTTCCAAGAGGCGTGTGTACAAATTGACGGCGATAAAGCACACCAGAGTGTCATTGTTTGAGATGAAGTCTCGAAAGGTTTTGTTGTGATCAACTCGATCCGGTTGGTTTCATCGTGTGGGTAAAGTGTACAACCTCTGCAGAGTGTTTAAACCAATCTATTGAATAGCCGCGTCCTCGGTTATGGACATGCTCGGAATTTCACACGAGGGTAGTTTTTCATAAAACAAATGGGAAGGGTCACCGTGTGAGATAACTTGTTGGTGTGTGAAAGAACTTGATTAGACTGTGTGTCCTTTGTGAAATCAATTGTTAATTATTATTGTCTATTTGTTTTGAATTATGCTTTCAATCTATTATTTGTATTCAATTGCAAATGTTGCATTTACGCAAAATAACCACGAAGCCATTCCTTTGGAATAAGCCATCATGTATAAATGCATTACGTGGTATGACTTGCGAGTGCGGTGTGTACTCACTCTTGCTAAACAAATCAGCGAAGTGGAGGAGTAAATCTTTGCTTTTGAAGAAGAGTTCTCGAAGGTTGAGCGTTAGGGTCTTGATCGATCGGTTGCTGTGGTAAATTGATGGGAGCCACGGAGTTTATTCGTTTTATTGCAGTTTATTTCTTTATTGTCAGCCTTGCATGGCTTAATAAATGTAAAACTCGACCGTAAGGTCCCAACAGTTATTTGTTACTTAAATGTACTCGTTTATTCTTATATTCGTTGTATGGATGTGATATTTCATCAATGTTGACCTTTGTGTGCACTAAGCGTGATCTGGACTAGTCACGGAATACACGAGGGTCCAGATTTGCATATTTGGGTCCCGACAGAGGTGGTATCGAGCCATCTTGGTATGAGGTCTTGACCCTAGTTAGATTGGCGTTCTTAGTGAGTCCAAACTATTTTCTAAAGCAAAATTAACTTGCAAGATTAATTGAACTCTTTAACTCATCTCATGTCTCTCTTGACTCAACTATCTGCTGAAATTCTTTCTCTCCCATTTGTTTTAAAGTTGTTTTCATATCCTTGTCCATCTTGACGGATGCCTCGTCTTGAGTTATGGAGGCGCAAGGGAGGACTTGCCGCCGAGCTTTGGAAGTTGCTACAAGTACTTGGAGGTTCGATCGTCCATTGTACCGTGGCGGTGCTTGGATTGTGAGCGGCCGAGATCGTGGAGTAATCGCCATTTGACCATCTACGCCGGCGAACACCAAGGCGAGTAAACCATTGAACATCTCACTCGAAGGAGTATTTGGATTGAAGCAATCCAGAGTCTTCACGCCTTGCCATCACGAGGATCTGCAACATCTACTCTCGAGCTTCGTGACACGCTTTTCGTTATCATCCCGCACTTCCGGCGTGGATCTTGCGCACGTTTTCCGTCTACGGAGGAGAAGACAACGCCACCGTCGTGCATCTCGCCCGATTCGCGCTTGCTCGGGAGGAATCGTTGGAGTTAGCGCTCTGAGTGGAGTGTACCTATGAGACTCTTGAGAGTCAAGAAAGGATCGCCATATTAGAAGAAACTCTTTATGGGCGACACGAAGAAGATCTTCAAGAGGAAGACCTGTAAGAAGGCGATGGACCGGTGAACGGAAGAGCCAGCAGAGGCGTGAGCGAAGCACCAGCGGACTTGCACGTGGACACTGCTCCTATTGCACCATCCCGGGACATCGGGATCGGTTGCGAGGATGCCACTCACTTCAGTCTCTGGCGGGAGCACCGTCAAGGCTGCGGAGGCTATTTGATTGAGTAGTCTGTTCGCGTTGTTTGAGCTTAGCGATTTTATGTCTTGAGTCGCCCTTTAGGCGGTAGTTTGGTGTGCTTAAGTTCGTCCTTATTTTTGTGTGCAAGTATGAGTGCAAAGGCCCTTAGGCATTTGTTGCAAGCCATACTATTATCTTAATCAATATAAGAGTTTGATTGAGCTTTCTTAAAATATGTTGTTGGGTTTTACCTACCCCGCTTAGTTCTACAACTTATCTCGTGCTTGCTACCTTATCTAACCCTTGAGATTCACGGATGGTTCGGACTCGTCAAGCTGCTGCAAGTGGTTACGATACTCGATGTCGGAAGGGCGGGAGCAAATCCCGGAGAAGCGGTTCCACCACAAGCACCGTCGGTTGATCTGCGAAATTTTGGAGCATTCATGACGGCTCAAAGCCGGTGATGTACACCATGATGAATCGGATGCGAGCTATGAATAATCGAACAACAACAATCGACATCACAATGGAGCCCGATTGCTCATGGTCACAATGGATCATCCAAGTTGGCGGAGTTTATGAGGACCCGCCCACCAACCTTTTACGGACATGTCTCACGGTGAAGGCGATGATTGGCTTTGTGTTATTGAGAGAAACTGCGATCACTCAATGCGGCGATCATGAAAAAGTTCTCACGCCTCTCACGGATGGAAGGCATTCTTTGCGAATGGTGGGAAAACTTTGTCTTGCGCATGGAACGCATAAAGATATTACTTGGGAAGAGTTCACAACCGCTTTTCGCGATATCATGTACAAGAAGGAATCATGGATCTAAAGAATGATGAATTCCGTGCTCTCAAGCGGGGAGGAATGTCGATGATCGACTACCTCAACAAATTCTCTCAACTTGCTCGATATCTTTGCGAGAGATGTCGCCACCGACAAGGCTCGTCAGTCGTTTTACGAAAGGATTGAACACCGGACTTCAAGTCAACTTGATCGCCCACACCTTTCACGATTTTCAAGAGTTAATCAACAAGGCTTTGATTCTAGAGGATAAGCGCAAGGAATTGGAAGATCATCGTGGCGCAGAATGGCTCGACAAGGAAGTCACCAACCCCACCGAGGCAAGAATGATTCCACCGCGATTTAGCCGTTTTCCACCACGACTCGCGGACCACCCGCACCAACTTCACACCTCGCCCAGTTGCTCGAATTTCCGCAACCTGCACTACCAACCCCAATCCGATAAGCAACCCACGAATACAACGAGTTTGCTTTACATCGTCGGCCGGGGCATTTCGCCAACCGATGTCCGCGAATGGGACTATCACTCGATGCGCTACAACCTTGGGAACACACCACCCAAGACGCGATACAAGGCAACCATCAAGGAACTTCTCAAGCTACGGTCAATCCGGAGAGCACCGCCATCGATGGTCGAGGCCGTGTCAACCACGTCACTCTAGAAGGAGCCCAAGAAGCACTGGCGTTTCTTGGGTAAGTTCCTAGTAAATTCAATACTGCATCGATTACATTTGATTACGGAGCTTCGCATTCGTTTGTTTACGAATTTTTGCAACTAAGAACAAATTGGAAGTTATGCATCTTAAGCATACTCTGTTAGTCCAGTCGCCTGGAGCAGAGCTAAGTTCTAAAGTTGGATGTTTAGGAGCTAGGCTACTCATAGTGGAGTTGAGTTTCTAGCCAACCTAATAGTTCTAGACACTCAGACCATAGATGTCATCCTTGGTATGGATTGGTTATCCAAACATAAAGCAGTGCTAGATTGTGGCCGAAGAGCCGTAACAATAGAGTATACCACAGGAAAGAAAGTTGAATTCCTAGCCACCTCAGTACGTGATGGACATTTGGTAGTCAACGATCGAAGATTTCTTTGGAAGATGTACACGTAGTCGAGATTACCCAGGATGTATTTCGGAAAGAGTTACGGGAATGCCACCGGACCGTGACATTGAATTTGTCATCGATCTAGTGCCAGGAACAGCACCAATTTCCAAGAGACCTTATCGGATGCCAGTCGATGAACTTGTGGAAATGAAGAAGCAGATAGAGGAACTACTGGAGAAAGGTTTTGTAAGACCTAGTTAAATGCGCCATGGGGAGCACTGTTTTGTTCGTCAAGAAGAAAGATGGAAGTATGAGAATGTGTATCGATTATCGTTCTCTCAGCGAAGTCACCATCAAGAATAAGTACCCATTGCCCGAATTGATGATTTATTCGACCGGATGAAAGGAGCCGGAGTATTCTCCAAGATCGATCTGCGATCGAGTTACCATCGATTGAAGATTTGTCCTAAGGATGTACCAAAGACCGCTTTCTCAACCGGTATGGACATTATGAATTTTAGTCATGTCTTTTGGATTGACTAATGCCCCCGCCTACTTCATGAACATGATGAACAAAGTATTCATGGAATATTTAGATAAGTTAAGTGGTAGTGTTTATTGATGATATTTTGGTATACTCAAAGTCGGAAGAAGAACATCTGAGAACAATTGAGATTAATCCTAGAAAGCTCGAGAGGACATCGGTTGTATGCCAAGTTCAGCAAGTGTGACTTTTGGAAGAAGAAAGTTGATTTTCTCGGTCATGTGATGACAAAGAAGGAGTAGCGATTGACCGGAAAGGTTAAAGTCAGTAATGAATTGGGAGCAGCCAAGGCGGTTACTCAAATTCGTAGTTTCTTGGGAATGGCGAGGATACTATCGTCGTTTCATTGAAGGGTTCTCAACGATTGCTAAACCTCTTACGCAATTGTTGAAGAAAGAGAAGAAGTTTATTTGGACCCCACTTGTGAAGAAAGTTTTCAAGAATTGAAGAAGCGTTTGACTTGACCCGATGCTAGTTTTGCGGATATTAGTAAGGATTTTGATATCTCTTGTGATGCTTGGCGTCAAGGATTAGGATGTGTCCTTATGCAAGAAGGAAGAGCGTAAACGCTATGCGTCAAGGCAATTAAGGCCTCATGAAGAGAACTACCCTACCCATGATTTGGAATTAGTGCCGTAGTGCATGCTTTGAAGATTTAGCGTCATTATCTCATCGGTGTCATTTGTGAAGTCTACAGATCATAAGAGCACGAAGTACATATTCACTCGATCGATTTGAACATGAGACAGAGAAGATGGTGGAATTAATAAAGGATTATAATCTTGGAATCCATTACCATCTGGTAAGGCCAATGTAGTTGCAGATGCACCGAGTCGTGAAACTCTTGCAATGCTCTGGAAGCAAAAGATTTGCGGAACTTCGGGAGGAATTCGAAGCTACTGACTAAAGTTGTTCGGAAGGATTTGTGGCGATTTGGAAGTGCAATCTACTCGGAGAAACAGTTCGTGAAGCCCAACCTAAGGATTACGAGTTTGCCGACCTCAAGAAGAAGATGGCGAAGGAAAATTTAAAGACTTCACCATGGATGATCGGGATATCTTGTGGATTAATGGGCGTATCGTGTACCGGATATTGATGGTTTAAGACGGTGATTACGAAGGAAGCCCATGACTCTAAGTATTCGATTCACCACGAAGCACTAAGATGTATCGGGATGTTAAGAATAAGTTTTGGTGGCCAAACTTAAAGCGAGACGTCGCGAGTTCGTTGCCTTATGCGGCGTGTGTCGAAAAGTAAAGCGAGCATCAAAGACCGGCGGGTTTGTTACAACCATCAAGATACGGAATGGAAGTGGGAAGAGATCGGTAGGATTTTATTACGGTCTACCCAAGACTCAATCAGGTTATGATTCGATTTGGGTAATAGTGGATCGTTTGACTAAGGTTGCCCATTTCTTGCCACCAAAACCACTTACTCGAGAGACCGCTTGGCGGAATTGTATATGTCAAAAATCGTCGATGCACGCGGTGTGCCTAAGAAGATAGTGTCGGATCGAGGATCTCAATTCACCTCTCGTTTACGCGAGTCTACATGAAGCCACAGGAACTCATCGAATTTCGATCTTGCTTATCATCCCAGATGGATGGACAGATGAAAGAGTCAACCGATATTAGAAGATATGTTGAGAGCACGTGCCTTAGCTAATGCTACCAGTTGGGATAAAAGTTTGCCGTATCACGAATTCTCGTACAACAACGCTTATCAAGCGGTTTGCAAATGTCACCATTTGAAGCTCAGACGGTCGTGCTGCGAGAACTCCGTTGAATTGGTCGAGACAATTGAGCGTGTAGTATTCGGGCGAGATATTATTCAGAAGCGAAGAACAAGTTGCGATGATCGAGAGAAAGACTAAAGATAGCCCGATCCGAGCAAAAGAGTTATCTGGATAATCGTCGTCGTGACCTCGACTTTGAACGAGAGGATTTTGTGTATCTGCGAGTTACTCCGCTCGAGAGGTGTTAAGAGATTCCACACCAAAGGGAAGCTTGCTCCAAGGTATGTGGGTCCATTCAAAGTTTTGGGCAGTGTGAGAAGTTGCGTACAGTTGGAGTTACCGCGATCGTTAGCGAGGAGTGCATGATGTCTTTCATGTCTCTCGGTGAAGAAGTGTCTTCGTGTGCGGAAGAAGCGGACCCGTTGGAGTCAATTGAATCAAGGAAGATCTCACGTACAAAGAACGACTGTCGAGATTTTGGATGTCGCGAGCGCCGCACTGAAAGCAAGACCGCTTCGTTTACGTAAAGTCCATTGGAGTAACCACTCGGAAGGAGAAGCAACGTGGGAGCGTGAAGAAGAGTTAAAGCCGAGTTCCCTAGCCTTTTCTCTAGCTAGCCTAATCTCGGGGCGAGATTCGTTTAAGGGGAGGTTTGTAACATCCCTATTTTGAGCTTGAAAATCTTTTAAATAATGGTAGCAAGAAAATTCATCATTTGGATTTAATTGAATATTAAATTAAAAAGCTTAATATGGACTTTAAGGACAAATTGATTTAATGTGCTTAATCCCAACATCAACAATTGTCAAAACTATTTTATTTAGATTCTATATGCTTGGATATATTTTATAGAATTTTCTCGAATTTTTCCAAAGTCATTTGCTATTTTCTAATTGCTATTTGCATTTTCTCGATTTTTTAAAAGAAAAACCTATTTTAAATCCTTGAACGATCTTGGGCGAAGCCCAGACTATTCCACCCGCTCAATCCCGGTAGTTGGATCAACATCGCCCATTGCCGCTTCGCCAGCGTTTTCGCCGCCTTGCCCGTTGGATTGTCGCCGCGTGGCTTCGCCGCTGATCTCGCTCGTTCGCTCGCCGCGCTCGCTCTGCGCCGTTGGATCGCCATCGCCGCGCTCGCTCGCCGCGCCTCATGCCGCTGCCAGTGGGACCGCGGCCAAAGTCGTCGTCTCCGCCGCTTTCTTCTTCCTCGCGCCGCGCCGCCGCCATTCTTTGGAGCTCGAAGCGCGTCCAGACAAATCGTATTCGTTCTTGATTCTTCGTGCCGACCCCACCAAATCATGTCTCTGGTTATTCCTTATCCGTTCCAAACCAAATCAAACCTCGAATCGGTTTCAATCTCCGAAAATCTTTGAATTCAAAAACCGGCCGTTTGGACCCGATTTGGGGTTTCAAATCTCGGCGTCTCGAGCCTATAAATACTCCCCTAGCACCGCTGGACCTCCGCAACCCTAATCCGCCACTCCCATCGCCCGATCGCCCTAAGCGCCGCCGCATTCCAAGTTTTAGGGTTTTCGCCGAACTTCTTCTCCGGTGGATTGCGCCGCCGTCGTCGTCGCCCTTGCTCCACCGATCGCACCATTGTGATCGACAAGTCACAAGCTACCTTGTCGCGCACCTTCGTCGCCGCCGAGCATCGCCGGACCGCCGTCCGACAAAACCCGAGCTCTCTCCGCCGCTTCTTCCTCGCCAAGCCATCTCCGTCAACCCAGTGCTCAAACCGGTGCCCATGTGCGCATTAACCTCCTCTACGCGTTGGTACCACTCACCGACGGCGAAGAGCCGCCGTTCGCGGTGACCATCGGGTCCCGCGCCACCGCCGCCGTTATCGCCCGGCTCGCGCGCCGTCGGCCGGTCTTTGGTGTGGCGGCCGCGTGGCGCCAGTCGGCACCGACACACAGCGTCGTGGCGATCCACCGCGCTAGATCTCCCTCGGTTGATGCGCTCGGTCCACGTGAACCCGAAGGCGACGATGGGTCCCACATGTCGAATTCTTTTAATTATAATTCTTTTCCGGAAATTCTCGGTGGCGCAAGCATTGCGCAATAATCTGATTTTCCTTTATAAAAATAATTCGGAAATTCGAGAAAATCCAAATTAGGGTTTAATTGATTTTCCAATCTTCCAAAGCCCATATCTTTTGAATCCGAAGTCCAATTGAGCCCATTCAAATTTGTAAATTTATATAAAATTCAGATCTATTTAATGGTGAATTTTATTTGATTTTTGGAGTTTGTTTTGCCTCTGTTATTTATTTGTTTTATTTCTTTTGTCTCGTTTGCAGTAGACGTCGATACTTGAAATTTTGCGGAAGAAGGAGCACCTCAAGACCAAGACCAATATCTAGATCTATTCCAAGGCAAGTTATACCTTTGATCATTTTGAAACCAGTTTTCAAAATACTTTGTTTCAATGTATTGCATTCTATTTCAAGTATTTATTTAAATGCTTTTGGGTGTAGTTATTAATCCAAATTGTTATGCCACCTTGTCTATTGTATACCATGATCTTTTGTCACCCTAGGTTGGTTAATAATTAGTTGGTATTATCGTAGCACCAACGTGGGTTGGTTAGATACGATTAGGCGCTTAGCCATGCCACGAGTCATCATTCCATGTGAGAGTTGCAATTATAAACTTGACTAAGTGATTATGGAACGTGTGATGAATCTGTGTGTCTTTGTGTGCTATTACTCGTTGATGGCATGTGTTGCACTTAATCAACGGGGTGAGAAAAGATTTAGACCGAGGCAAGTGGTGGATTACGTGTGAATGGTGGAGTGTGTGCTTATTAAACTTTGTGATTTGGGTTAAAGCTGGAAGTCTTGCCTTGGTCAATTAAGGACTTAACTTTGTGCGCCATTGAACTGGGCCTTCTGCATGCGACCACATGCCTAGTATGGGTGGGCCTAACTTAGTAAGTTATGGAGTCTTGACATTGACAACTCGAGGTTGTATTTAAGCTATGTGATGGGTTGGAGGTGTGATATGTCACATCGCGGGGCGGTTCATTGCATCCTGTCCAATGGTGTGTGTCGTTCCAAGAATTTGTGTGTACAAATTGAATGCATAAAGCACACCAGAGTGTCATTGTTTGAGATGAAGTCTCGAAAGGTTTTGTTGTGATCAACTCGATCCGGTTGGTTTCATCGTGTGGGTAAAGTGTACAACCTCTGCAGAGTGTTTAAACCAATCTATTCGAATAGCCGCGTCCTCGGTTATGGACATGCTCGAATTTCACACGAGGGTAGTTTTTCATAAAACAAATGGGAAGGGTCAGCTGTGTGAGATAACTTGTTCATCTGTGTGAAAGAACTTGATTAGACTGTGTGTCCTTTGTGAAATCAATTGTTAATTATTATTGTCTATTTGTTTTGAATTATGCTTTCAATCTATTATTTGTATTCAATTGCAAATGTTGCATTTCTGCAAAATAACCACAGAAGCCATTCCTTTGGAATAAGCCATCATGTATAAATGCATTATGTGGTATGACTTGCGAGTACGGTGTGTACTCACTCTTGCTAAACAAATCAACAGAAGTGGAGGAGTCGTCGTCTGCTTTTGAAGAAGAGTTCTACCGAAGGTTGAGCGTTAGGGTCTTGATCGATCGGTTACTGTGGTAAATTGATGGGAGCCACCGGAGTTTATTTCGTTTCATTGCAGCTTTATTTCTTTATTGTCAGCCTTGCATGGCTTAATAAATGTAAAACTCGACCGTAAGGTCCCAACAGTTATTTGTTACTTAAATGTACTCGTTTATTCTTATATTCGTTGTATGGATGTGATATTTCATCAATGTTGACACTGTGTGCACTAGCGTGATCCTGGACTAGTGCAGAATACACAGAGGGTCCAGATTTGCATATTTGGGTCCCGACAGGTAAGGCGCTATCTAAAGGGTACAATGAGCTATGGCATTCACTATACCGGGTATCCTAGGGTACTGGAGGGTTATAGTGACTCAAACTGGATATCTGATGCTGATGAGATTAAGGCCACAAGTGGATATGTCTTCACACTTGGAGGTGGCGCTGTTTCATGGAAGTCTTGCAAGCAGACCATCTTAACAAGGTCAACAATGGAACCAGAACTCACAGCATTAGATACTGCCACTGTTGAAGCCGAATGGCTTCGAGAACTCTTGATGGATTTGCTAGTGGTTGAAAAACCGATACCGGCTATTCTGATGAACTGTGACAATCAGACTGTGATTGTCAATGTGAACAGTTCTAAGGATAATATAAAGACATCAAGACATGTGAAGAGAAGACTCAAGTCTGTCAGAAAAATGAGAAACTCTGGAGTAATAGTTTTGGATTATATTCAAACAGCTAAGAATCTGGCAGATCCCTTCACAAAGGGTTTATCACGGAATGTGATAGACAATGCATCGAGGGAGATGGGTTTGAGACCCACGTGAGTTATACCATAGTGGTAACCTATCCTATGTGACCGGAGATCCCGTGATGTAGGATTGGCGAAACAAGCTATTGGTTAACTGGGAGGAGAGTACTTTTATAGACCCACTCCATTGGAGATGCAATTCTCTCCTAAATCTGTATGGCAGGATGATTTTTATCTTAATGTGTTCTGTGGCTTGTTTAAGCAAAGATCTTTGTCCTCTGAGCGATCTTGAAAGAACACACCTATATGAGCCCGACTGCTAGTCACAGTCTATGAGATAGGGTAATATCTAGGAAGCTCATGAATATGCCAGGAGTATGACTTATATGCTCCAACCTGCGGGGATGCCTTGCAGCCTAGTATCAGTTAAGGACTTAAGTGAAACCTATTCACACAAAACTGTCAATTCAAGGCTTAGTCCATTGTGCAGTTGTGGATAAGTGTAGCTTCTGTTCTCGGTGGATGTTCAACCTTAACCGGTCTCCATCAAAACACTGGTATATTAAAACAATATTGTGGATCAAGGCATTTGACATGTGCCTTTGGGATCTAGTGGGGGATTGTTGGAACTAATACGGGCTTGGCCTAATTTTAACTCTAATTAATTCCTAGAAAATCTCAAAGGCCCATGTGCACATGCTAAAACTGTTTAGTCCCACATGGAGTATTAATGGGGAGTTACACCACTTTATAAAATTGGATCGTGGTAACCCCTTGTGGAATTGGAGAGAGTCAACACCTTGCCGCTCGCTTGCTCGCTTCGCTCGCTTCGCTCCGAGCCGCGCCGTGCCGCGCGCCGCGTCGAGCCGAGCCGTGCCGCGTCGTGCCGCCGCCGTCTTGTGCCACGTTTTCTTTATCTATTCGAAATCGAAATGCACCGACTTCGCGATAATGGAATTAAAAAGCGGACCGATAGCAGTTCGATTACTAGTGGCTGCTTAGTTGGTTGATGGCGGCGATTTCGATCTCTTTGTTTTTTGTGGACCATTAAAAGAACAGTGAACTGTTCGTGAGACTCTCACTCTCCATCTTTCTCTCCACGCGACTGAGATAGTCTTCTCCACGTTTTGCTGCTTTCTCTGGCGATCTCCATCCCGGCGAGGCTCGTGTATGGTCGAACCGGGAGAGCAGGCCTCCGGAACCCCGTCCTTGAAGGCTTACACAAGCGAGGACGAATAAGGTTTTTGGGGTGCGTTCGCGCGACTGCTCGCTGCTTCGTCTCCATCCGATCCTCTGCTTCATCTACATCAACTACACGACTACGTCCACTACGCCATGGCGAACGACAATCTCGTCAACTCTTCTCCTGCTGCTGCTCCTTCAACTGGTTCTGGGTATATCAATCTAATCCTTGCACTATATTTATCTTTAATTTATGTTATTGTTTTGAACACTGAGATAGAAATGCTAGTTTCTGTTCTGTTAGAAATTAGTATGACTATGGTGTTCATGTTTATCTGTCTTATGCAAAAGGCTAGAATATTATTCATGATTCATCTAGTATATTTCTGAATTAAAGTAATTCGAAAAATGCTTATATATTCAACAAGTGATGCAAATGCAAATAGTGAAATGTACTGTCTGATGAGACGCATGAAAGAGGAGCTGCGAACTAAATGCTCTATCTATAATCACATAAGAACAGCTGAACATCAAGCCAAGAGAACTGTAAGAACGTAACTAAGGCTAATTGGACAATTTCCCCTACAAAATATGAACAACGTAACTAAGGCTAACTACGAACAAAGAAACAAGAAGACAAATGAAATGAACTGAAGCGAGGCCTAGCAGAACTATATATAGTGACTCTCCAATCCCTTTGTTGAAACGGCTGGAGCACCGATGGGCCTGAGGCTAATAAACGAAAAGACAAGTAGGTAATCATAAGACCCAAGCCATGGGATGCAATGAACCAGCTTGGTAGGAGACAAACCGATCGAGCTGTCGAACAGGTTGGTATAACGCAATGGGAAATGGGCAAACGAGCGAGCACACGACGAGCAAACTTTGGTGGATAAACATCTAGCAACACAGCAAATCTATAGACACCGCGGGAGCAAACAATTAGGATCAAATTTGGAGCAAGCAGAGCAGGATGTCGGCCCGAAGCTACAATCACATATATATCCAGAAGCACAAAACATAAAACAGGCACGACCATCAAACACTAAAAGGCTAGGGCTAAAAGGAGGACAACGAAAATTAAAGGTGGATGGACGATGCATAGCATATGTAATATCCTAAAATTTTCTTTCTGGTTAAAAATAAATTTAATTAATTCTTTTAATTTTTTTGGATTTTAAAAAGGGTTTTCCCTAATATTTTGAAGCAAAAATAAATTTATTTGCAAAGCTAAATACCAATTTTAAGTTGGAAATATTTTCTCTACATTCAAAATAAATCAGGGAATTCCTGTGAATTTTTCTATATTTTTTT
Source organism: Hsuehochloa calcarea (assembly GCA_036346395.1). Taxonomy (NCBI): domain Eukaryota; kingdom Viridiplantae; phylum Streptophyta; class Magnoliopsida; order Poales; family Poaceae; genus Hsuehochloa; species Hsuehochloa calcarea. Next base: position 27,833,424 of record CM070594.1, read on the forward strand.
AATTATATTTGCTATTTTCTAAAGGCCTATTTTTCATTCAATTTCTAAAATGGTAAAACTCCGAAAATCCGGATTTTGCTTTTGGGCCGAATTCCTTTCTCCGGCCCATTTATCTTTTCCTTTTTCTCTCACATGTGGCCCATTTTTCGCAGCCTAGTTTGCCGCACCAGCCATTCCGCCTCCCACCTCTCTCTCTCACTATTGCATGGGCCGAGCCGCCAACCCCACCCCTCTCTCTCTCTTTCCTTTCTCCTCTCACTGCCAATAGGCCCCAGCTGTCAGTCCCTTCTTCCCCTTTCCTTTTCTTCTTCCTAGTGCTACCGCCATTGCCGCCACGCAAAACCTTCCAAACCCATGCGGTTGCACTCGGATTATTCGCGCAATCAGTGCCATTAAGACCCTGGATCCCAGCCGCGCCCGTTTCGGCCTTTGCCCCTTCCTTATGCGCCCAAATCCCCCTATTTCCACCACCGCACCGGCGTGACCTCCACACACATACTGCCACTCCAGTTCCCCCCTCACCCTATAAAAGGGAGCCCCAGCACCATAATCCCCCACTCATCGTCCCCTCAAAACCTCATCAGGACATCTCCTTTTGATACAAACACAACTCCTCTACCTGAAGTTATACAAGGTCCAATTACAAGAGCACGTGTATAATAATTAAATTATCATGTGAGCTCATTTCTAGGAGTGTATAATTTTGCATTGGAGGATGGATTGCTATCGAAGATTTGTGATGTTATTTTACTCAGGAACCAAAGCGAGGAGGGCAGTCCTACCACAACTACAAGTCAATGCTGACCATCATTCATCAAAGTCCATGCATCCGGAAGGAAGGTCCATCTTTGTGGGAGAGCGCAAGAGGAGAAGCCCAATAATCCAAAGCCCGAGGTTTGGATCAGATTTCTAAGCCCAATTCGGACCTCCCACATGTCCAACCGAATTTAAACTCAAAATCAACATAGAACTCAACTCGAATTCGATTGGGACAGCCCAATAGGCTCGTAATAAAAAGGCCATGACTTTCATAAAAGGAGTCCGATTGTGTGTTCTTGTGCTTTTAGGAAAACTTATTCCGAGACCTTTCCAACTGATACAGCCCAAACTCCAAATTCGGTCGGAGTGCATCGAAATCGTCAAAACAAGATGGCAGATCAGGAAATAGAGTTAGGGTTCGACTCCATTTCTTGTGGCCGCTGCCTCTCCTTCAATATATATTGTGTGCATACCTCTTTTAGGGTTTTTAGGCTTGTTTAGATTGGTTTTTACACCGTGAAAACTTCGTCATGTGTTCTTGTGTCGACTAGACCAACAATTGTGATTTACAGGCCTCAACTCATGTGAATTCATATTTCCTATTTGCAATTTCAGATTGCTTGTGTATCTTTTTCTTGCTTGTTCTTCAATTGCTCGTAGGAATTGAATCTCGTGTTCAGGTGAACCGCATTCTTGGCATGGTTGATAATGACTCGAAGTGTCGTTTAGTGATTGCTTGGCAATCTAGTCATGACCGGTTAGTAGTCTACACTGTGAACGTCGTATCTCCACAAATCGACGTATGATCCTATCGGAAGATCGGGACTAAACTTACTCATCAAAACACCAGCATCTCTCTCCCTCTCTCGTCACCGTAATTTGAATTCGCAGACCGCCAACCGCAAACCCTTCTACCGCTGTCCGTGGAGCACCAGTGACATCATCCACACCCTCGGCATCGTCGTTGCATGTTCCACGCCATGCGTGTGCCTCGCCTTCGTCGAAGGACCACCGAAACTCCATCACCGCCCTCAACCGAATCTCGCAGCTGCCTTCTTCTTCACCGCTGACCACCTCGTCACACTCTCCAACGCAAACGTGCGCCTAAGGTTCACCGTGTCCCCCTCTTCCTATTGATGCCCTTGTCGGCCGTTGTCATGGTGTGTAGAACCGACGACCATATGGTCCAGAGCGCCGCTGTCGTGGCGGCATGACGTGGCTGCAACGTGGCGCCACCTGGCAGCCACGTCAACTTCCTCATCCGTGGCAGCACTAGCATGGCTATTTGGATGGCAAGCTCCACTATTCTGCACGCTTGGTCCAACGTGGACCAATGCGCTCCCGTGGACCTGGTCTATGGACCGCAGGCCCACATGTCAGTGAAATAAAGAATTTACTTTAGAATTTTAATTCGGTTGAAATTAGAAAATCAGCTGCTGACGTCATGCTTGCACAACATTTAGTATTTCCTTTAGAAAAATAATTCCATAAAATGCAATTATTGTATTTTCTTTCGAACTCAAACTTCCGAAGGCTCGTTCTCCTTCGTTCGAGCTCTAATTTTAGTTATTTAAATTTCTAAATTCATATAGAATCCTAATCTAGATAAATATACTAGAATTATAAAATTTGGAGATCATTTGAATTTTATTTGCATTTATTTTAATTTGGTTTATTTTCGCGTATAGACTTCAACGACTCGGAGGCCCGATTTAAATGAGCGAGGCATATCGTGTGCTTTTGAGCAAGGAAAGTTACATCCTTTGATCATGTTTGATCCCATTATTTTAAATTATTTAAATTATTATTGCATGCTTATTTGTATTCAATTAATTTAAATTCATGTTTCACAAGTCATAGTTATTCCCCATTGCTTGGTATAGCCATCCATTGAATCGAACATTCCTTGACACCTTAGATAAAAATGTAGTTGGTGCAATAGTATGAACTAGAACATATTGGTAAAATATATGCCTAGTCATACTTAGATCAAAAAAATGTTCAATTTGGGGTGTTTTAGCCAAATATTCAACAATGATTTAAATTGTATCCATAGCATTGGTACGCCATGGAAGTTTATAAATGACTTTGAAAAATAAAATACATTGGTTTATACTTGGGTGAAATGCATGTTTGGATGGTGCAAGTCGATGCACGGGATTAATTCATTTCTATGATCGAGACCAGGATTTTATTGAAAGTCGCTCAAGTTGGTTAAGGACCGATCTTCGAGCCGCATCTTGCAAAGCTCCACCGTACTACCACAAGTCTGGAATGAGACAAACTAGGCTAAATAATTTGCAATGCTCCACTGTTAGTTGTGCCATGTTGATGTGTGGGTGTCAGTTATACAGTATTCCCACTTGGCGCAATAGGGGGCTTCCGGCGGGTGGTTAATCCAATGGAAGTGGAACCTTAGCGGGCATAATGATATTGGGATAGAGCATTGTAAAAGCCTTGTGATAGTCGCTTTTGGATAAAGTTGTTATGGCCAACATTTAAAGCAGACTATCTCTTGTGGATAAAGTTGTACAAACTCTGTAGAGTGTAAAACTATTCGAATAGCTGTCTCTACAGTCATAGATATTCTGAGAAAATCCACTCAAAGGTAGACTTTAGTTTTGATTAAAAATTGATTTTAACAAATGACTTAGGATGGTTAATCCTTGTGGGAAATTGAGCGGTTAGCCATGTGATAGGAGGGTATCTTTCACCAGATTTGTATGGAGGTTATCCGCTATAAAACTTGACAATTTAATCAAAAATTGATTTTAGTTATAGAATAACTACTTTTGAACCTAGTAATAATATTTAGACTAAAATTTTTGCTTTATGCGAATTTAGCCATATAAGTCTTCCCTTATTATACATGTATGCATTATAATTCTGTTATTGAGTGTAACTTGTGAAATACATTTTTGTACTCACCTTGCTTAAATAAATTGTTGATCAGAGGAGTACTACGAGGAGGGTGAGAACTTAGATGACTAGGTTGCCGCCAGACGATTGCCTGTGACATATCGTGCGGCCTATTTTATTATTAAAGTTTTTCACTGTATTTTTCTTTTGGCTTAGAGCCCTTTTGTAATAAACATGATTATTTCGAATGAAACGAGTGTTATGGTTGTTCCGTTGTCTTTTGCTTAACTGTACACTAGTTGTTCCTGGACTAGTGTGTGAAACAGAGAAAATCCAGAATCTTTTACTCCCAGGATCGACAGAGATGGCATCACAGCATCAACCTTCGCTGCACGGGCGCGTGTGGGACAGAGTTATGGGCATATGGCGCATGGCATGTGTGGACCTGGAGTGGACACACGACATGGAATATGTGCCGTCACTAGACACACATACGTGTACCGATGGGTGGTTTTGGGCATTTGTTGCGTATACGGTATGTTGTCGATGGTGTCATCCCTTAAGGAGGGCTGAATGTAATATCCTGGACTACTCGTAGTGCAGCTTACACTACAAGAGGAATATACATATAACAACACATAACTCGCAACGGAAAGCACATACGTTGTAGGACCAACTTATTCACCATGTATGAAGTCTGCTCAACCCACCACCTCCCACGTCCAAATAAAACTGCTCGGCCGCATCTAAACCCATCTTATCCTAGAGGGCGTTTGAGATGCCTCGCTCCCGTCGCCTCCCCTCCTAGGAAACTCCATGGTGACCCCTCCCTGCCACCGCCGGCCTCGCCACCATACAGATCCAACGCCTCCTCCTCCCCCAACCTCACCCCTGTGCGGATCTGCCATCGTCGCCTCCTCTCCACGGCTATGTCCACGCATGGAACCAGCGACACCTCCTCCCCTGCCACTCCCCCGTGCGGAGACGCCCCTTGGCCTCCTCCCCCTCTCCCTCGTCGTGAAGTCGACTCCGGAGAACACCATGAGACGCCCCTTGGCCTCCCCCCCCTTAGTGTGAAGACGACCCCGGTCAGATCCGAACCTCCTTCACGCCGCTCGACTTCCCCCTTCCCCACGCTGGTTGGTCTCCTCCTCCTACGCTGTGAAGCCACCTCCAACCGGATCCGTGCTTCCTCGTCCTCCATGCAGCGCCGCGAAGCCACCTCTCACCGGATCCTCGCGGAGGGGTCGTGGCGGCGGCGGATCCGGCTGGTGGCAGCGTGTCGCCGTGGAGGACCACGCCGCCACCCGCGGTGAGTGAGGCAGCTGTCATGGGGGTCGAGTCGTGGCCCGCACTGGAGGAGGCGAGGCAGAAGGTCACAGTGCAGGCCGCGGCGAAGCCCGCGGCGGGCAATGCTTGCCGGCCCCTACGGTAGCGTGGCGTTGCAGTGACGACTGGTACCAAAACTTTCACTGACCACCTCCTCCATTGCCACCAGACCGCCTCCTCCACCATCTCTAAGGTAGTGGTAGTCTCTTCTGGTAATTGTTGTTGTTTAATTAAGCAGATCTGTGGAAACTTTGGACTTAATTAGGCCATCAGTCTTTCATCGTTGTATGTAATCAACGTGATTAGCTATTCTGATCTAGTAGGAACAAACTAATCAGTTGTTAGTTATGTTTGTCAACTCATTTTTATGAATATCTAACATTGATTTCGTTCACATTTAGGTTCTCCATTGATGAGTTGACTGGCTTTGAGATCAATGTGTTAGGGTCGATGTTATCAATTTAAGTGCCTTATTTGATATCCAATCACTGCCGACTAGTGACGGATATGGTGATACATAGTTGTCGATGATCATTGTTTTTCTTTTCCTAAAGCCGCCTTTGGTAAGTTCATAAAATGTTTAAAGCAGATGTGTGATCTGTTGTTTGCTGATCATTTTCTTAAAACTAAATCTGCACCACAAAGTTTAGAAAATTTTAAATGCTACTAGTCTTGTAGTGCGTCCTGCTAAATAATGAAATATATCTTTGTTTCTACACTTGCTTTCTTGTTGTTAATTCTGTGATTTTGCCAAGTTTAGATATGGATGGGTCTTCTAGCAAAATCATTCCGAAGAATGACCTAAACATGATCAGAAGCATTACAAGGACTAAGATTTGTGCACTAATTGTAGCATCATGGCAACTAGGAAAAATATGTTGCCTTTTATATGGTTTCCCATCATGTGCATGCTTACAACATCACCTGTGGTCCTTTTCCTTTCCTCCAATCTACTCTTTGACATTTTATTTAATTAACTTTGCGTTCTTCCTGAACGATGCAGCTGCCAGAGCCTTTCGGTTTCATTTTCACATGGTTTGCTGCTTTGCCTCTAATATTGTTCATAGCAAAGTCTGTAACTAATACCACAGTGAAGGACTTTTTAATCCTGAAGGTATTTTTCCTTTTCCCTATCTATCATACATTATGGCATATTCAAGTGGAGAGCAAGCTGATGTTGAATTTTATGGGCATCTAGGGGCCATGTCTGAATTGTGTTACTGAAAATGTTTCCTTTGCGACTATACTTTCAGTCTGTAGTGGCGGTACAACAAACAAAGTGAAATGTGCGAAGTATGTCCGTTTATCATGGTTAATTACTATCTAGATTCGAGTTCTAGAGTACTGAGGTGCTTATTTCTAATGGTTATCTATGTACCGTTCTTTTTGCAGCTGTACTACCCAGTTGGTATATGACTCAAAATCTCGGCTGATCACACTTCCAGAACCATCAGAAGGATAAGGGAAGGTACGAGTGGCTGCCTACACCAGTCTTCGATAGCATATCTAGTAGGTCCAGCAGCTGACGAATGAATGAGATTTAGCCCACTTGCTATCTGTCTTGCAAATTGGTTTCTGCAAAGTTAATAATAATTTGTCTATGCATATCGGTTGATAAAATTGTAGATAATACAAAGAATGTGAAACGTGCAACATATTGTATCGGTTAGGAACGAACTAATCAGTTGGTGTTCAACTTCTTTCGCAATTAATTTCTTTTCCTTACACTCTTTTTGTTTGGTATATCACTGTTTATTTACTCTCTTGTTTGATACTTGAAAATATTGATATTCCAGGCTTGAAAGGATCGATTGATGAATTCAGACATTAGGATATTTGCTTGAGAGATGAGGAAGGACAATAAATGAAGCAAAATTGATAGAAATACATAGAATTTTACATTCTAAGGCTAGATGATGTATGCAGTGGTGTATTGACAAATTCAAGTTGTACTTACGAATGATGCAAATAATGTATTCTGAGATTTTTCTCTAATAATATTTTTGAGTTATTTTTTCTATGCAATGGAATAATTGTTTTATAGTACCTTCTTATTGTGAATTATTTCTCTATGCAATGGAATAATTGTTTTATGGTACCTTCTTATTGTGAATTATTAAATTGGAACATTTCGAAGTACCAAAAGATCCTGCTTTGAAAATAACGAAACATGTTGCAACGCTTATAAATTTTGCAAATAAAACAATTTAATCATTTGACTATAGAAGGTACCAACGTATAAAAGTATTGCTACAACACTACATATGTGTTGCAAGGTAGCAACGCTTCTTCTTTTATGTTACCAACGCTTAAACATGTGTTGTGATAGACCATTGCAACGGCAGTAATAGCAACGCATAGACAATGTGTTGGTATAGACCGTTACAACGTTTATGTGGACTTTTAGCAACGTATATATGCGTTGGTAAAGGGGTGTTCCTGTTGTAGTGTTATGTGACCCATGAGAATTTGTGTGGTGGGATTTGTCTTATATTATTTGTTTAAAGTGAGTTGTAGTAGTATGTAATGTCTGTTGGGTCCAAACTTAGCACATCCGGTTAACCCTTTTACACAAAACAATGACAAAAGCGTAAGTATAGTGCTACGTGTTTGCAGATCCGTCACTCGGTGGGCTGAGCATTAAATGAATTATAGATCAGCGTGTTACGGCATATAACACGGGACTCACCGTTTTTGCATCTTTGCCGAACTCAAGGCCCTACTGCAGCCTCCACGAAGAAACACTGAACATGACAGTACTCGAAAAAAAGAAAGAGCGGGCATCAGACAATGGTAAGAACACTTTTTACAATTAAGAGGCAACACATCTTCATGCCTGGAGGTACCGATCCAACCACGGCCAAACAACAAAAAATGCATAAATCAAATACAGTGGTAGCCTGATGATCACACATCGAAAGCTAGCCATGTATAATACTAAGAGGACGACTGTACAAGCATTGCTAGACCTAGACGGTAGGAGCACTACTGGATTCCGGCTATTTGCCGAGTGCCTCAGGCACTCGGCAAAGGCCCCTTTGCACTCGGCAAAAGCTTTGCCGAGTGCGACACTCGGCAAAGGGCACTCGGAAAAAAATTATCGGTGAAGCAACCTTTGCCGAGTGCTTTTGTCGGGCACTCGGTAAAGGCTTTGCAGTGCGAGTCGACCTCGGCAAAGAAAAGACACGATCCGCGGCGTCGGCCCCGTTGACGGCCTCTTTGCCGAGTGCCAACCCGGCCGGCACTCGGCAAAGATTTTTTAATTTTTTTTTTGAAAATTTCTTTGCGGCGTCGGACTTCGGCACTCGGCAAGTCGGAAGCTTTGCGGAGTGCCTTGACCATGGCACTCGGCAAAGTGGAATATTTGCGAGTGTCTTGACCATGGCACTTTCGGCAAAGTGGAAGCTTTGCCGAGTGCCTGACCATTGCACTCGGCAAAGTGGAATATTTGCGAGTGCCTTGACCATGGCACTTTCGGCAAATATGGAAGCTTTACCGAGTGCCTTGACCATTACACTCGGCAAAGCTAGAATATTTGCCGAGTGCCTTGACCATGGCACTCGGCAAAGCTGGAAAACTGGGGTTTCAGGCGCCCACATTCCCAGCTTTGCCGAGTGCCATGGTCATGGCACTCGGCAAAGGGTCCTTTGCCGAGTGTTGCACTCGCAAAGTGACCCAAAGCGCATTTTTATTTATTTTTTACATTCCATCGCGACAAACAAATCCATCCAAACATATATCACATCCATCACATATATATCTCATCCATCACATATATCACATCCATCACATATATATCTCATCCATCACATATATATCTCATCCATCACATATATCACATATATAACAATAAGTGCTCAAGTCCATCCAAATAAATCCACAAGTTCATCACAGTCGACAAGTGCATCACAAGTATATCACAAGTCCATCATCAAGTGAACAACAAATGAAAATACTACTATCATTCATCTCGAAGGTGGCCCACTGATCGTGTGTGAAGGAAAAGCTCCATCATTCGGAGGCGCATGAGGTGGATTATTTGAACCCGCCGATTGAGGCTGCACAAAGAAGAAGAGATTGCATGTGAGACAAGATTACATTAGATACCTAATCTAGGAAGGTAAAGGTCATACAAGCAAAGCACAAGCGAAAGCAAAAAACTTTCATACTCACGGGGTAGGCTGCGGTGCGGGGCGCGGAGGCGGAGGTGGAGCCAACGACCCGGTGTGCACAAAAGCCCGTATGTTGCCCAAGACCTTGTAGGAACACCGTAATGTCCGACCTCTGCGTGCGGGCACTGCCGCTTTCGGCTGCTTTCGACCTCGGTGGGCCGACATCCTCTATTGCTCGGCCTCCGGCTCAGGCGTTGCCTCATTTCTTGTTCGGCCGGGCTGCAATATTTCACTCCAATGTTTGATAATGCAAAGCTAATTAAGGTGTGTAAGATCAATGTCACGACGAGTAAAGCAGGAATAACCTCGAGTCGTCGACCGGTCTTTGTCGTGTGGCTCTGCCGTGGGCGTATGGCGGGCTCGCTCGTGTGCTCGTGCTCGGATCTGGGAGAGAGATGGAGTAGAGCCGTGTCGATGAGGCCGTCGCCAAGCCGTAACCGCCCATGCTTCTTGCCTTGTCCCACCCTCATGGCGATCTCTCCATCAAAGTCACAGGTGCTCGGATCATGGTGCGGCCCATGGACCGACCTTGCCGCCGACGATGTACTCAGCGATGCGGGTGTGGGCCTTCGGGTTCGTGTCGCGCTGGGCGGGTCCTCGAGTTGAAGGAGGCGTCGGACGTCGCCTTGCCCTTGTGGGCCATACACCATGCACGGAAGTCAGAGCAAGGTGGCCACTATGTGGCGCCGATTGCGAGAAAGACGACAAGATAATTAGAAATCGGCGAATTGAGCGTCACAATAGATAAATGAATTCGTGTACCCATGCTTGTTTGTATGCGGAGAAATTGCGGCTGCCTTGATGGTGTCTTGGACCTTGCATCATCAAGCGACGGGCGGGCATCATTGTGCATCGGAGATACTCCTCCGTGAACCACTTGTCCACGATCATCGCCCGAGACTTCGGGATACGATTGGCACCACCGGGAATCATCTACGTCATCAAGTATTTGACATATAAGAAGATCAAATTAAGCGTACTTAATCTCAAAGCGAATCAATATTAATGTTCTTCATCTACCTCAAGGTCTGGTCGGTCGGTCGTCATGTTTCTTGCGTCTTTCTTGGTGACCTTCTCTCAAGCTTCGACCCGTGGTAGGTTACGATGGCTTCGGATCGCACCTCGTGATGCATGTCGGTGATGAGTTTTTACGAGCTTTGGTAGCCACGGTCATACGGCCTCAAATCCTCATCGCATCGAAATAGGTGCGCATACAAGCGCGATGTATCCATTCATTATTTCAAGAAAAGTCCAATGAATGCGATGTATTGAGCAATGTTGTGCGAGGAGACTTACCCAAAACTCCGCCTTCACCGCGCGCCTTGTTGGGGTACTCCGCGCCGGGGCCGGCGGCGTAGTGGTCAAGCAGTAGGCGGCTCCGTCTTCCGTGCGTGACAATGCCGGGGTAGTGTTGCTGCCTGAAGACCCAGATGCCATTGGCGGGCGTCGCTACCACGACACAACCACCCGGTTCTGCACAAGTGATTAAGAAAAATTATTAGTTTCTCTTTTTTCAACATATCATATGAAGTAGTGGTGACAACATCTAAAGTTACTTACTTTTGCCCTTCGGGCGAATCAGCGGGCGTTGGTGAGGATCACGGACCACGAGGAGGCTCGCGGGACCTCGCAAGTAGACACTCGAAGAGGAAGAGGAGGAAGCGGAACCGTGCCTACCGCCTCGTCGTCGTCCTCGTCGCCCCCTCCTCCTCCCCGTCTGCCAACCAGCTCCTCGTCCAACTCGTCCACGGGTGCCACCTCCTCCTCGGCGTCTGCCCGAATCGGCTCCTCGTCCAACTCGTCCCACAGGCGCCACCTCCTCCTCCAAAGACTCCTCACGCGGCGTGGGAGGAGACGGCCCCCTCCTGCGGCCGGCGGTCCTCTTCCTCCTCCTCTGTCCGACCCCTCCGCCTCCCCCTCCGCAGGGCGTGGTCCCCTGGTAAAGCGAGGACACGGCCCTACGACGATCGCCCGCCATCTTTGTTCACTCACCGCAATTAAAAGAATAAGCAAGGCGTAATTAGAAATAGATGCAAAATGAACAAAACATAATTACAAAAAACATAGTAATACATGTATTAGAAATAGATGCAAAATGAACAAAACATAATTACAAAAAACATAGTATTACATGTATTAGAAATAATCTTCATGATTGGGATTAGCTGGATCATAGGTCTCGTCATCACTATCAACATTGTCCAAATCATCAACACTATCAGAAGGAGGAATGTTGTCTTCATTGTCATTGCCTAAGCGTGTCGCTCAAGCATTTGTAAGTCCTTCACATTTCGCACCTCGTCTCCAGCGTCCTCGTCATCAACCCTTTCATTGTCTACTTCCATTCCTTGTGCAACCAAATGAACCTCACACCTTCCTTGCATATTGGGCATGGGAACTTCCGTGAACACACGGCGTAGAATAACCCATCGCCAGAAGTCATGCGAGGAGTAGTGGTATAAGCGTGTATTTTGAAGCTTGTCTTTGTAGCTCGGTCGTATGTCCATACCCCTTCGTCCCAAGCACGGACCAATTCATCAAACACGGGCTCCATGAACACACCCATATTACTCCCGGGTGTCGGGAATTATCAGCGACAAGAATCGTTATGTCGTTGAAAGGAGGCGCCGGGGAGATTGAGGGGATAACGAACACGGGCCAACATGTGTATGGGGCAGCCATCGGTCCATAAGTTGAACCCATCATTGCCGTAGCGACACGTACATTCGAGCCTCATCCGCTTTCTCACGATGTTTGTCATCAAAGCGGGTCCATGCTTCACCATCGGATGGATGTACCATCTGGTCGAGGATTGTACCGTTTGCCATTTACGTGCCATGTCATCATTTGGCGGATTCCTCGGTCATGTATAGCCGTTGGATCCTCGGTAGGAGCGGAAGGTACCGTAGGATTTTCACGGGGATCGTAAGGCGCCTCTTCGGCCATCACGAGTCTACCTCAGTACACGGAGGATTTACACTGAGACGATACTTTGCATCCTTGTGTTCTTTCCTAAATAGGGCGCACCCCTTGAACAAGCATGTATGCGCTCATACGGCATCTTAAGTGCGAAGGAGTTTACGTGACTCGTACATGCTCTTTGGCGGAATGTGGCCCTCGGAGCGGGGTGCCAATCACGGCCAACATCTTATCGAAGCCTTCTCGACTCGGGTTTAACTCGGACTTCAACCCCATTAAGCGTCCAATGGCATCCGGTTGAGACACCGTTGACCGATCGTGAAGGGGTTTACGTGCGAGTCCATCATGTCGTAGAACGCCTTTGCGGTGCCTCCATCTCCTCCTTCTCCGTCCCTCATCGAAATGTCCTTGGTGAAAGTCATCTAACAAATCTGCTACCCGGCATCGACATCATAAGCGTCGTAGCGTGGTCTCACCACCTCCTCTCTCATGATGGGCTTCACCATGGTGGACCCACCGGGTGTAGTCCGCGTAAATCCATTCTTCAAAAGATGTTTACCCATGTCCACCTTGTTTACCCTTCTCCTGTTTCCACATTTCTTTGCGAGGACACAAAACTAGACAATGTCCTTTAGCGGCCTTGCCAAATGCAGTTCAAGAAAGCATCGGTCTTGTTCATCCATTCCGTGGTGTAATCACTCGACTTCTCGGGCCGTGTACATCCAATGACGATCATCCATCCTCTAACATATCGGGGAGTAATATAAGAATCAAATGCATCTACACGATCTTTCTCCTATCTAATAGGTGAAGATAGGTCCTAATCCCACCAGGATGCGTAGATGAGGTTAGTTTCCATGCTCTACTCCTATCAGAGGCAATTTGGCAGACACCTCCCATTGTTCTCCAAATACACGTCTGGCGGAGAGATTGTGTATCCGGAGAACAACGGGAGATCTTGCGAAACTCATCGCGGATCGAGTGAACCACGAAACTAACCCCATCTACGCATCCTCGAGCTAATCAAATCGTGGACAATTCAAAACAGATACGGTTATAGATATGCAAAGATGCATATTTCCAACCGTATCTCTTTCAACAGGAGGCGCCTAACTAGGTTACGCCTAACGGAGAATAAATGGGCGACCAATCAGAGAATGGCATTCAACAAAGTGATATAGCAATAACAAAGTGATATACCAATCGAATCGATGGCGGTGCGATGGCGGCGGCGTGCGAGCAGACCAGCGGGCGGCGAAGGCGTCGGGTCGCCAGGTACTCGGCGCCCTCATTGTAAAGATGCATGGTACCATAAAATTTCATACATGTAGCTTGCCTAGTATGCAAGGAGTTGAGTATGAGTCTTTGTAAAGACACCGTTTTGTGATGTTCAAGTATCGATCTTTGTAAGGAGTGAGGTATTGGTACAAACAAGAGTAGAGCATGAGTATGCACATAAAATGGGACATATGTTCTAGATTGTAGACTCTCTGGACTTGACAAAACTATGTTGCAAGAACATGGCATATCTGAGAAAGCAAAAGGTTCTACATGTAAAGACACAAACATAATGCACAATACTATTCATTATTAATACTCATTTTCATTCTTAAGTAGCATCTCCAACCAAGAGTGTATCATATTTATCTAACGAGAGACTAACCCGAGGGTGAGTTGTTATGCCATACGATAAGCAAATAACACCAAGAAACAAAGAGATGCAAAAGATCCAAATCCTATACTACCCGAGTCTATCGTGCTCGATCACGCTCGAGATCCCGTTCTCGAGACCGCCCAAATCCACGAGTTGGGATGCTCGAGCTTGCCTCGAGTGCGAACCTACATCTATCTGGATCCACGTGCCCGAGCACGCTCGAGCGAGGAATCATAGTCGCTCTGACGCCATGGACGATAGTGTAATATGGATGCGAAATGGTACTTCTAAATCTATAATCTAACTTTGTTATTTACGTGGATGAATAAATTACATAAGGTACAAACTCCACAAGTGATTTAACTAGTGCAATGTCACAAGAGAAAAGCAGTGACATATAAAAATCGACGAGTTACACTAAAGAAGGATATCACATTCCTAGAAGCGATTATCTTTGAAAATGAAAACAATAATCAATTGCACAAAACAAAAGCGAGTGAAGAATATTCATGGATAAATTGCATATAATAGAGATTATTAACGTAAAAAACTGCATGCACATAAAAGGGGGAAATGCTAACTCTGTAATCAAGAACCAGCTACTAACTTATCTTAATGGAGTACCAAGCATGCATCAGATGGTAGTACTCTCTAAATATTTGGTTTTCTCAATATATAATCAATAGCTAGCAAAAAAATCTTGAAACAAGAGCTATATGTGACCACAGCTGAACTAAATAAGAATTATTATTGGTATTTGATTACTGCAGCCATAGTTCGTTATAATAGTTATTGGAAAATTAGCACTACTGCTAATTCTTGAGAAGAACCATACCTTAAATATTCAAGAGCACTAACAATGAGATATTATATCCATCCAGACGATGAGACTTGACAGTTACACAATACAGACACATAAATTAACATAGACATCACTAAAACTACATGCTCAACCCACGATGTGCATCCTTACAAGAGAAATTTGACAAGCCAAAAGCTACCAAAATAAAGGAAGATATGGTGACGAAGCAGAGAAACACAAAAATGGTTCAAAAGCCAATTCGTGTACATGGCTCATGAAAACTACACTCAATTTTCGGCATTGATAATGGCGGAGGATGGACCGATCGACAATGAGCAAATACCAAGATTGCTCCAACCTTAATACACCATTTCCTATAATAAGATCATATCTTTCCCAGCTCACACACTGATCTTGGCACCGCTAAACCAACCAACAAAGAACAAGCAAAGATAGGTCCAAGCTCATCGATTTATCCACCAAATTGGAACCCCAAGAGGACAAACAAAAGTATGCCCAACTCGGTGAGGCTACTGACCACAGAGAACTAGAATACTCCCATCGAGTTCCGTATTTGGAACACCCAACATCTGCTCTGTGGTGAAACATAAAATCCAAAACAAACATAAAATCCAGTGACGTGATGAAAGTATCGCCTACAACTCACAAGAAACAACAAGGAAGCGGCATGAGCACTTTGCCTTGTTCACGATGGCCACTACACATAATTCAAGCTCGAGCTATCCAACCCTACAAATTCAAAGAAATTAGCACCTCTGAATGACCTCCATACACACGTCGGACACTCTAATTCCTCGAGCGCCAAAATCCTCCACACCACGCCTAGATCCCAAACTTCTCCCCAATCACACTCGCACTAAGTTCCAAAGCTAAAAACATTTAAGTACACCCGAACTCATGCTTGAATCCACCAAACTAGACCATTCCCCACAGTTAATCCCCAAACCCCCTAAATTCCGCGTCCAATTCACCACGAGCCCAAACAACGCCCGGATCGACCACCACCAAGCCCGGTCGCCCGCAGCAACAACACACGCAGATCTCTCCAAAAGCACCGAAAAATTCGAGAAAAAGCCCACGCCTCCCATGGCGCGCAGGAGCCAGCGTGAAGAACCTACTACATATAACGTTCACCGAGGCGAGAGAACCCGCGACCGGGAGAATTCGGGAGAGACGTACCTCGATCGGGTCGGTGGCGGGCGGGCGGCCAAGGCGGGGGGAGGCCGGAGCCTATCGGTCTGCGGCCGGCGAGGCACGGAGGCTAGGGTTAGGGTTTCGTGCGATCTGAGGAGGATGGGAGGGTATGTGGCGAGCGCGGCGAAGATAAGGTGTGTGCGTGTGTGCGGGCGGTGGGCAGCGCGAGTTAAATCCCCTTGCCGAGTGCCCCGATCGCACTTTCGGCAAAGAGGGTTTATTTTAAAAACATTTTAAAATTCTTTGCGAGTGTCAAAAATGACACTCGGCAAAAGGCTCATTCTTAGAGTGTCTTCACGACACTCGGCAAAGAACATCCTTTGACGGGTGTCATTTGTTGACACTCGGCAAACAATTTTTTTTTGCCACTTTTGACCGCCAAACTTTTTCTGCAGTCCTCATACAATACCTGGTACTCCATGTTCCAATGTGGCATATTTCTCGGACTTGTTCTATATTTCTTTAATTTATTTCAATTAATTGAATTTTCTTGGATAATTCAAATTATAAGCGCTAGTCATTGAATAATGAAAAAATGAATGGAAAAATGATATTCATGTTATTTAGTATAATGTGAGGCCGTAACCAGGAACAGACCACAAATTTTGAACATCTTGTTCAGGAAACATGACCACGAACTTGCGGTTGAGTTGTTTTTAAATTGTATAAAAAGCAAACGAAGTCCGAAAATCATGAAACTTGGGAAGTTGTCACGTATTCTTCTGTTTTTCTAAGGTTTGCAAGTATCGTACGTGACAGCGTGCTCGAAAATTTTTCAAATTTTTTCCACGGCATACGCATACGATACGGTGACAACTCGACAAGTTTCATGATTTTCGGAATTCGTTCGCATTTTATACAATTAAAAAACCACTCCCACGCAAGTTGGCGGCGTTGCCCCGCGAGCACGTTGATCGAAATTTCGAGACGGTTCCTGGATTTAGCCTAAATTTACACTAAGAAACAACGATAATATTTTTTGAACGAATGTAATCCATCATTCGATGCACCTGCAGTTCAAACTTACATTTTTTGGAAAAATTCAACAAACAAAATAAACTATAGAAATATGCCAAAAGGCAATGAAAATGTCCCAAATTTAAACATGTTGTTTGTGGTAGTGTACTAAAGCTTCAAAAAAAAAAATTGGTGGCAAAAAACCAAAAAAAAAAATTAGTTTGCCGAGTGCAAAGTTTTGGCACTCGGCAAAATACATTCTTTGCCGAGTGCCAAACGGGGGGCACTCGGCAAAGAGGACACCGCTGGATGCCGTTAGGCCTCTACCAATCTTTGCCGAGTGTCTACCTTTGCCGAGTGCACGGCACTTGGCAAAGGCGATCTTCTTAGAGTCCGAGGGGATTTGCAGAGTGCGGGCACTCGGCAAAGGCCTCTTTGCCGAGTGCCATATTTTGCCGAGTCGCGGCTCGGCAAGCGGTCTTTGCCGAGTGCCCGAAATTTGGCACTTTCGGCAAAGATTTTTGCACTCGGCAAATCACGTGTTTCCGTAGTGAACCCGACGACGCTTTGTAAACCCAAGCGAGCGAAACAAGATCGGTCAATGCAAGCATATCTCATCCCAGGTTATCCGAACATGTCGAGCATGCAACAAAACTAAACACCAAGGATATCTCATTTCTAGGTTATCCGAACACCTCGTACGCAACAAAATTTAACAACATCCTAACAAACAAGAGATAGAACCGAACTAACAAGACGGTATATAAAAATGTATGTAGGAACACTACTACGAAAAGTTCATCACAAGCGGTTCGTAACAGTCATTCTGACGCAGTTTTTGAACCGTTTGAAATTTTATATGCGTGATAACATGCGGTTATCACGAGCGGTTGAAAAAACCGTCTGTGATAAGTCTTATCACAGACGGTTTTAAAACCGTATGTGAAGGGCAGATATCGCGAGACGGTTCCAACCAAGAACCGTCTGTGATATGATAGTTGATCGTCGCGAGACCACGAACGACGATCGCCAAGTCCCCAATTCCCAATGGAATGATAACTTGACCTTGAATTGCAGAACGAATCAATGGATCGCCTAGTCCTCTCTCAAAGTCCTCGAATGAACTCTGGTTTTGAAAGAACTTATACATAAACTATGTTTCTATTCTTATACATAAACTAGTCTGAGGTTACAATGGGGGTCTAACCCTTAATATATAGTGTCCTTCTCCTCCTCACGGCTGACCAAGAGGCTCTACTCCTACTCTAATTCGGAATTAGAACTCCTACTCCAATTCCGACTCAATCTAAAACAAAAAGAAAACTCTAATTTTACAACCGTCATATTGTTTCTATCGTATCTTTTGACACATGAGGAATTTCGGAGTGAGGTAGGATCTGTTGGATCAGACTTCAAGTTATCTTTCTAACAAGCCTAAGAACACCCAAATCGGACTCCGTTTGTGAAAGTTATGACCGTTTTATTCCGAACTGTCCTCACTACAACAGAACACGTCATCACAGACGGTTCGGAACCGTCATCACATACGGTTTCTGAACCGTCTATATTTGTTCGTCTGTGATAACAAGTAGTTATCACAGACGGTTCAAAACCGTCTGTGAGACTATTATCACAGACGGTTTCAGTTACAAACCGTCTGTGATAAGTGGTTATCACAGACGGTTTTTAAAGTAAACCGTCTGTGATATTTCTAGTATCACGCACGGTTTACTTTAAAACCGTCGTGATACTAGAAATATCACGAGATGGTTTACTAAAACCGTCTGTGATAAGCACTTATCACGAGCGGTTTATGTTGAAACCGTCGTGGTAATAGCCTTCCGCAGCGGTTTCAACATAAAACCGTCTGTGGTAGTGGCGATCCTAGCTACATTGTTTGCTATTTTTGGCGGCCTCGGGAATTGCTAGCCATGCCCTCGAAAATAAGCATGTACAAAAAGCAGATACATCGCGAGATAATCAATTGTTGACAACTCAAATTGATCATTACTCAAAATAAATTAATAAAGATCGAATTTGTTGAAGTATTTTACGCTATAGTTGTACAATTGGATTACAATTAAGTCAATTGTTTGCGTGAATCTCGGGTCGGCGATGGGTGAAACTCTCCTTTGTCAACTATTTCGTCATGATAAAGGTGCATAGCGCCCTCGAACTTCCACGAGCTCTTGCATAGCGAGTCCATGTAAATCTATTATCAAACCACCGCCGCTAGGTCAAGAAAAAATGGTAAAGATATATATTTGAATTTACAATTACAAAAAATTATTTGAGATTGACAAACCTCAGTTCTTCATCTTAGCACTAATGATTTCTTTGCATATGATGGCAAGCGTAGAATGCACATAGCTCATCATTTTTTTCTTGCAGACTTTGCAAAAATAGAATTACATATATCGTATAGTCGATTGAAGACACATTTTTATGAAGTATGATATATATAGGATTATTGTGTTGTAGCGCGTCAAAATTTAGTCTGTGTGTTAGTTGGGCGCTAGATCCACTTGTATCTTCCTTGTTGGCTAACATAGGAGATGAGCGAACTACATAATTGAAAAAGTTATCCTCGGGCATTTCAAGCGAAGGAAGACTACAATAGAGTTATGTATGGAGGAAATGATCATACTTGTCGAGTATTCCTTGCGAATCTTTGAAGTCGTGATCGTTTACGACTAGGAATCAAGATATATCACGTTGTTCCTCCACAGGTATAATGACTAAAAGGATCGATGGTACCTACTCATGTATGTCGCTATAACTATTAAACCTAAGTACAAATGAAATTTGAATAGCAAATAGTGAAGCACTTACCCACGGTTGTAGGGCACCGTATGTAGTCCTTGCGATGCGAAGAAGCAATGCGCCGTTATGTAGTTACGGGCGAAGGTCGCGTGCTTTCGATGGTTTGCATAGATACCACGTGTGGGTCGAGAAACCCACGTTCTCGCCCTTCGGGCATATTTCATCATGTATCTATACATAAGCAATGAGTTGCGATATTTATCGGTATTACATGAATGTAGAACTTGATTGTACACACTTACGATGTCCAACATCGTAGAAGTGGCGTCGAGGGCTTGAGATTGAATAGGTTGAATAAGTCGTTGAAGCCCACCACGAAGTTGCTGCCCGTTGAAGAAATGCTCATCCTTGTATGCGGCGGTGATTCGATGTCGCACCCCTTCTTTGCGGTATTCGCGGTACGAGCATGCAAAGCGACAAGCAAACCAGTAGCGTGCTAATTGTGCGTTAGGGCTGCAACGGTTTCCGATGGAGTACTTCCGTGCTACGGGACTTGGGAGGCGGCTTAATGTTCGTCGATTTCGATTTGGCCTTAACGATTGGCGGCGTCTTCTGCGAGACGACTCGGGAACCGTCTGATAGCACGCTTTTGTTCTTCCTTGGCGTCTTCTCCACGGGAACCGATGAGGTGGCCTTCGAGGCGAAATATGAGGTGGAGTCATGGAGGTCCCGTTGGAGGAATGGTCTGTCGAGATTGCGGCCTTCTTGGGTCGGGGCGATGTCCGTCTTGGGCCATTTGGATAAAACGTGCCGGCATCCCCTAGTGTTGTGATCTCTTCGTTGGGCGAATGTCGGTAGGACGGCCATGAAATGTTGATGTACCATGTCCACCTCCACCCTGCGTAACCATGCGCCACACGGACACCGTCTTTGCATTTGCTCCTTCTGGTATGGATGCACCATTCCCCTTGACCTCAATAGGAATGGACCCAACTAACCTCGATTGGAGCTTGCGGGCCGTCGGCTCCTACAAAGCGATACGCAATTAGCTAAGGCGTCCTATAGGTCTATCTTTGGTGCATTCCATAGATGTACATTACCTTGATGCGGTCTATCGGTAATTGGTCGTCGTCATGTTCAAAATTATGCATGGACGCGACACTACTCCGATGTCGAGGACTTTTCCCGCAATAACGAGGGGCGGCTTGCGGTGGTTGCGAGTACTTGATTCGATTGATCCTGCAAACTTGCTATCATCCTTGAAATTACGCCTTAGCGGTTCAAGCGATTATCGTACTCGGCCTTGGATCTCTTCCTACTTCTATACATGAAGTAGTCGTCTGCGAATCCATGTACCCAAGTACGTTAACCCCTTGCCTCGCGTGCGACCGGGTGCTCCTTGTTTCCTAGGGCCGTAGATAGTATATCCTTCTCCTGTGTTCTTGGAAGGAGCCTTGGAAGTTTGGGCAATCAATTCATGCTGCAAGAGGTCATCATGTTATTATAGTCACTATGAAGTTATGGACTTATAAACAAGTAGGTAGTTAGACATATTTACCACACGTTGGGACACTTCCTGGTCCGCCGGGTTTGGGAAAGTGACGCTGCCATCAGACGAGACTTTTGCCCTCGCTTTTAACCAGGTTAGGGAACGCGGGTGTGTGATATCAGGAAATAGATTCTCCTCCTCCGCCTCCCATTGCGCGATTTTAGCGCGCCAGTGATCTTGAGTGCGTGGGGTGAGTGTTTCGTGCCTGGATTGCTTTGTGCGCCGCACTTTGCTCCTTAAATTCATCCGTCGTCTTCATGGCCACAAAGGCGTTCCATGTTTCCCGCGTCAAGAATGGAAACTTCGTGAAGGGTGTCTCACTCTTGTTCACGTACTGCGTGACAAGAACGCTCTTGAAGGTCCTCCACGCGTGACACATGGAGAGCAAGGCATGCCGTTCGACGTGTTTCATGTGTGTTTCTGGGATAGTGAACCTGCTTGAAAGGTCTTCCCACAGCACGCGTCTCTGATCTTTTGTCAGAGACTTCCACTTTGGTGTGGTGATAGGGACCTTTTCCCTTGCAAGTATCCGCGGATGGTCGGAATCTCACCGTGATCGGGGACTCGAGAGGACCCCAACGTCAGACCTCCGTGATGGTCGATCGGCGTGAGCAATTTCGATATTCCTCGCCATCTCGCTTACGTGTCTGCGGCGTCGGTGGCGCGAAGACAACGGCGCCTGCCATGTCTTGGCGTCGGTGGCGGCGGCAAAGACGGCACCTCTGCCATCTAAACACTTGCTATCTATGTAAGTTCTGAAATTAAGCATTAATCCTATTGTAATTAGCACAGATTTGCAAAAGATTGATGATAGAGTGTGCTCTCAGAAGGAGAGTTGCAAAAGAACAAGTCTTTGCCATCTCAATCCTATTGTCTATACACTTCATGAAATGAATATGATAATATAAACTCAAGTATGCAATATATCGATCAATTTCAAACTCTAGTAAGACAATATTTCAAAGAAGGTCACATTAATGATGTGAATGTTGTGCAAGCAGGATGGATTGTAAGTCAATATAATGCCATGCTTGAGTACGTGAAACACCGATTGTTTCTTACTTGGTATGTAATTGAAATAATGTTTGTATGGGTTGGTCGGATAACACAAATGGAGGATAGAAAAGGCGCGATGAAGCGGTTGAGGTAAGCTCTCAAGCAGTCTTGCCTTTCCTTTTATATTTTTTGTTGCCATTTCAGATATGCAACACTGTCATGTTTTTTTTTGTTTGTCTCTTGTAGGAATTCATCATTAATAAAAGATTTGGAGTGTTAATCCCGGATCCTGACAGCTTTACTACGACTTGGTCAACTACAACCACTGCATAGTCAACAAAGCCTACAAACATGCATGTGGTCCCAATCTACTAGGGATATTTATGTGTTGTGTTTAATACACAACGTAGTTAATATGTGTTGTTATTCTCTGGGATAATTGCACGTATTAAGCCTATGTCTCTCACAATAACCATAACAGAACATGCACATTTAATCAAATGGTCAGACGCCTCTTGATACGGGATAAAAGGAATGTTATAGAGATGCACTTGTGTAAGCATGGGTTTAGGGATAAATATAAGATATGGACAACACATGGAGAGAGGCTTGTTGGGCAAGATGAACCTGGCCCTTCAATGGCTCATGAGAGATTTGATGGGCCTGTCGCATAGATAATATGTTAGTTGACCTAGGTGGTGAACAACCACCAACAATTGATGAGGAGCCAACACCCTCTGCTAGGGCTTTCTATAGGATGGTTGCTAGTGCAGATGAATTGGTCCATGACAGCACTACACACTCAACTCACATGCATTGTAGCCCATTTGCTAGCTCTAAAGTCATGATACAAGATGTCAATTGCACACTATGACGATACATTGCAATTAATCCATGAACTACTTCCTGCGGAGTCTAAGTTGGCTGCAGACTTCTACCGTTCTAAGAAAATGTTAGAGGGCCTTGATATGCCATATGTTAAAATTGATGGCAATATAACTTTGTTTGGTACTCCTCATGTCATGAATTTGTCTTAATTACTAGTAATTGTGTCCTATAGGACAACAAACTTGAACTGAATTAGAGCTTTTGCCATATGCACTTAATTATGAACTTATGCCAAATTAGAACTTATTAGTGTTACAGATGCAGGTTATAGTCTCAATTTTGTCCTTAATATACAACTGAATTAACTTATATTTTGCTATTAGACTTGAGAAATTATTATTTCTTCTTACTGTCATTCTGAAAATGGCAGTTGGTATAGCTAAACCATTAAATTCATGTTCTTTGCTTTATGTTGAATGTTATTAATTTATTTTGCTCACATACACGTAGGGGACTAGTTCTTCACATGTGGGTGCAGTCGGACCATGAAATTCTTTGGAGCGTACATGGCAATAGCGACTCTGAAGGTAATTGCAACAAAGACAATGACGAGGGCGAGAATGGGGCGCACGAGGGCGAGGATGTATGGGGCACGTACAGTGGGAGATGGCTTTGGGAAGAGGTGGTGGTGTCGGCCGGCGGTGGCGGCGGGAGGCGCGAAAACGAGCACGGGGTCGGGAGGAGGGCGCCGGGTCGGGAGCGCGCAGGATCGGGAGGAGGGGCGCGAGGTCGGGAAGGAGTTCGGAGAGGAGGCGCGCGGATTCGGTGGAGGAGGCCGGGTTCGGGGGCGGCGCGGTCGGGGCCGATAGGGTTAAAGCAAAACCCTATCGGTTCTTTGAACCTTATAAAAACAACATCACGGCGGTTCTTTGAGGAACCGTCAGTGATATGTAATCCTGACGGTTCCTTCAAAGAAACGTCATGATGTTGATATCGCAGACGGTTCCCTCAAAGAACCGTGCGTGATATTCAAACATCACTGAACCTCCGAGTGATTCGCACCTTTAACCATTCATTGAGCAAGCGATTGTGCTCTCTCGTGATCCAAACCTCCGACCGATGCGGATTACATTGGCGTACCATGTCTTTGTGCTCGTCGATGTGCGGGGACACTTGGGTCATGTGTTGCAAGACCGTAAAATGGGCTTGAGTGTGCGTATCGGATCGGGAGTGATTGATTTCCTTCCGATGGTCCCGATACCATCCGGTCTCCCCTCATGGCGAGATAGAGGCACACTAATCGGATCCACGAGCCATGTAGTCGACGCAGAACTCAATGACCTCTTCCGTTGCATAACCTTCGATGATCTGCCCTCGGTCGAGATCGATTCCAGTCGTAGGACTTGAGAATTCCCATGTACCTCTCGAGCGGGTACATATGGCGTAGAAACACAGGTCGCATATCTTTATCTCTTTCACAAGGTGAACAATGAGATGGACCATGATATCGAAAAATGACGGAGGAAATACATCTCAAGATGACACGAGTCGTCACTACCTCGGCTGCGAGCATCTAGTCCTTGGGGATCGATGACCTTACGAGCAATTGAGTTGAAGAAATAACACACCTCAAGATTGCCACTCGGACCTTGTTCGGCAAGATACTCCTAATTACAACAGGAAGCATTTGTGTCATCGACACCACGACAATCATGCGACTTCATACCAATTAATTTCAAATCTTGCATAGAAACAAGTTTCTTAATGTTTGCGGAGTAACGAGACCAGGACTTTCACACCGCAAGCTACGCACGATTCATTTCTCTCGCCTTGGGCCAGTGTAGCAAGCTGGGGAAGGTACGTTAAATCTGTGTCGGTCTCTTTCGGTGCTAACTCGGTCCTTATGTTCATATCGACCAAGTCACGCCGTGCGTTAACACCATCCTTTGTTTTGCCACTAATGTTGACAAGAGACCAATCAAGCTATCACATACATTCTTCTCTCGTGCATACGTCGATCGATGGCGAACTTCTAAGTACTCCCAATAAGGCAAGTCCCAAAAAATTGACCGCTTCTTCGAGATGTTCTTCTCACGGGTTCTTAATTTACGTCCCTTCCCAAGCACAACATCGATATCCTTAACCATATCATAGACCTCTTTCCCACTAAAAGCCCTTGAAGCTGAACCGTCTTCCTTATTTTCGTCGAATTGTTTCTTCATCTTGCGGTATGGGTGACTCCTCGGAAGGAACCTACGGTGGCCTTATATACGATTTCTTGCGAGTTGTTGACCATACACTCTCCGTAGCATCTAAGCGGTGCGGACGGGCTTTGGCTCCTTTTGTCTTGAAGCAGAAAGGATACCAAGGGCAGGAAAATCATTGATGGTGTAGAACAACATGGCGCGTAAAGTGAAGTTCTCTCGTTTGTACGCATCCCATACCTGTACCCCTTCGTTTCACAGTGTCACAAGATCTTCTAGCAATGGTGCTAGGTACACATCAATATCATTCCCAGGTTGCTTCGGCCCTTGGATAAGTAGTGACATCAAAATGTACTTCCGCTTCATACACAGCCAAGGAGGAAGGTTGTACATACATAGATTCACGGGCCAGGTGCTATGTCGACTACTCATGTTACCGAAAGGATTCATTCCATCCGTACTCAACCCTAACCTTATGTTCCTCGGTTCCGCACCGAACTCTTCGAAGCTCCGATCGAAGTTTCTCCACTGGGCAAAATCAGCAGGGTGTCTTAGCTTTCCATCTCTCTTACGCTCCTCACGAGTGCCAATGCGACAATCTTGCCTCCTTTAGGTTCGCAAATAAACGCTTCAAGCGTGGGATTACTGATGAGATACCACAACATCTTAGCGAGGAGGTCCTTGCTTCACCTTAGCGATATTTTGGCGCTTGTATCGGGATGCTTTGCACAGGACATACATGCATGTCTGCATACTCTTTACTGTAGAGGATACAATCGTTCGGACATGCATGTAAGGGCAAATAACCTTCTTTGCTTGATAGGTGGTCTTTGGGCAACACGTTTTCCTCGGAAGGATGTCCGCTAGGAGACCTAACTAACGCCGTGAAACTCTTATCGGACCAACTATTGCTTGCCTTCAATTTCAGCGATTCAAGCACGGTTGACAACCTTGTGTATTCCGGCTTGCGGCCGGGGAACAAAGGTCTCACGAGTCCTCCCTTAAGCCCTCGAATTTACAAAACTCTCTCTCTTGTAGTTCTCTTACGCATCGCGTAGCATCGATCCAGTTGTCATCGTGCCCCTATCCTCATCAAAAGCATATCCACATCCGGCAAATCGTTGACTTCCTCGGCGATGTCGTCATTATTAACCGGTATAATCACTCTTCACCATGGTGGTCCAACATTTATACCCTTTTTGAAACCCCTTGAATCAAGTGCGCTCGATGCTGCGCGTTGTTAAACATCTTTAGATTACCACAATCAATGCCGCAGACGATTACATAAAATTTATCCCCTTCTTCAACATATCACCTTTCGTGGCTCTTCTAAAAGCAACCACGCCATTAATGTAATCTTGACTCACACGGTTCACACCGTACATCCGATTCGATCCATCTACACTACACATGTAACAAATTAGTGTCAAATTGATTAGCGATTAATTTATAGCAAACATAAAGGGTTATAGATCATTACCCTCGGAGCTCACGAAGAAAATATCTAATATCTCTTGATAATCCCTACCTCTAAACACGATATCTATCTCAATTGAACAATCATGCAACCCAAATATAGGCATCATCTCATACAACACTTATTAACCTAAAATACAAGAACCGTAAATGCAATATTGCTTGACCCAAACCCACGTCTTCGTGAACGATGTGTAAATTTTATTTTTAAGCCAATTAATTATCCTAACTCAAATTTTAGTGATTATTAGACCTAATTCAATTTTATTAAGTTACCACTCCTAAGTCAAATTTTAGTTCATTAGTTATAAGGAAACCATTATTCAAAACTAAGATTTGCAGGGCTAATATTATTTATTCCAACATTGACGGTGCAAGATAGATCATGTGCTAAATCTTTGTGTCATCCTCAAAGATCACCTAGAAATAGCAACAAAAAAAAAACAAGGGTGCATAAGTCCAAGACTCAGCAAGTATGTAATAAATCAATAGTAACAACACCATTCTCAATATTCACGATTAGCATCTACACTATCTTTTCTCCTTTCTTTTAGTCAATGCATTAACACACAATACAATGCCAAGTCCACAAGCATCTCCAAGCTCATACCAGTATTAGAGGAGGAGCCGCAGGTTGGAGGAGCTAGGGCAGGGAAGTGGCGCCTAGAGCGGTAGACACAGCGGCAGTGCGGCTGAGGGATGTCTCGGCTCAATTTATATGAAGCACAGGAAATCACAGAGCGGTTCTATTTGAGAACCGTGCGTGATAATAAATATCACTGAGCAGTTACGAAAATAGAACGTGCATGTCATATCCTGAGCGGTTCTATTTGAGAACCGTCTATGATAATTACTATCACGAGGCGGTTCACAATAACAACCGTCTATGATAGACTTCATTGCGCTAAAACAAAGCGAGACAGACCCAACACGAGACGGTTCCAAAGGAACCGTCTGTGATGGGCCGTCTGCTATAGCCTCTTTTGTAGTAGTGCCTGCTGATTCTGAATCCGAAATTGATACTGATTCTGAATCCGAATTTGATTCTGAATGATTCCAAATTTGATTTCGGCTGGGGTTGTGGGAGATCTGAATTGGGCTTGAAAATATTATACAAAACTTGAGCTTTATGTTCTTGGGCTTCTTCCCTTTTTGCTCTCCCATCACACGGGCTTCTTTCCTCCTTGATCAGTCGCATGGGCTACTTGACTTTCTCCTTCCCAATCGCTTTGACCTTCTTGTTCTTCATCACTAGGAAACAAATAAGGTTACCCTCCTCCTGGTGCTCCTCTATTGCTTTGGCTCCGGCCTCACTCTCGGTTCCAAAGACTTTAAGTTTGTCGAACCTGTTGTTTGATAAGTGTAGCTCTTCTTCATAAATAGCCTCATAAGTAGTGGGGTTATCCTCATAAAAACTCTTGTCGGACCAGCCATTACTTGCCTTCAATTTTAGCAGTTCAAGTACGGTTGAAAACATTGCGTATTCCGGCTTACTGCCAGAGAACAAAGGTTTCCCCGAGTCCTCCATTAATCCCTCAAATTTACAAAACTCTCTCACACCGTAGTTCCCTTCTGCATCGCGTAGCATCTGATCCAGATTGTCATCATGCGGCCTATCCTCATCAAAAGCACATTCCATACCCGTCTGCGATTCTATGTGTTATGTATAAAGAACCGTCTGTGATATTTCACAGACGGTTCGTATAAAGAACCGTCTGTGATACGTCCATATCACAAACGGTTAACAAATAACCGTCTGTGATAATTTTATCACAGACGGTTCCCAAGGAACACATAGAGGCGTCTGCTATAGCATGTTTTATAGTAGTGGAACATCCGAATGGATTGAACTCATACGAAAGGCTCTGTAACTATGTAACCAAATGTAACCAAACACACATAAATATAAGTAAGTGCAAGAAGCAAGCTGACATAATCATAGAACATTAGAACCGAACTAACCAGGCCTGAAAACAAAAATAGATGCAAAGGAGATATGGGCTACCTCCGAAGAAGAAACGGGGACCTAAGGGGGCGTTTGGTAGCAGGAATGTTGTCGAGATTCCCAATAATAATGGGATAATCTTGTTTAAGTCTCGTATTTGGTACAACCACCTAGAATTTAGGATAGGAAAGGAAGATTGCGGATTTAACTAGATTCCGGTTGTTTGTGGGAATAGGATTACCTTTGAAATAGGTAGCTATCTTAGATTACTATCCCAACGGAATCTCATTGAAACTTTTTTACGCTCTAAATCTTTGGCGCGAAACTCCTGGGGGCGTGCTTTGTTTCCGTTTGACGCCTTGGTTCTCTCACAGGATAAATTCGTCAACTTTTCTCCCTACCCATATACACTACTTAGGTCAAAAGTACTCCAAACCAGGGATTTGAAAATCGGCTGAAAATCAGCCGATTTTCGGTTCTACCGGACCCCCCCCCGTTAGAACTGTATACTGGCGCCGAAATTTTCGGTTTGATTGAATTTTGCTCGAATTTGATTTTTTTTTTAAATCCAAAAAATTCAAAATAAATTGAAAAATTTCGACCGAAATTTTCTGATTATCGGTGATACCGGCCGTATCGGGACCCCCCAGTAAAAAAAATTTCCGAAATGAAAAACCCTGCTCCAGACTCCAAGCTACTCCATCCATCCAAGTGAGTAAATCCTTCCTTCGTTACATCAATTTGTTCTTTTTCATATGCTTTGTTGATCGGAATGTTTTGACGTCAAAACCACATCTAGATTTTTCCTCGTTTTCCTTTTTCTCGGGCTATATGATTCGCGTCTGACTTCAATTTAGGCTTGTAGCACCGCGCATGCACAAATAAAGTCCATTCTTGTTCCTATACAACCCTTGATTTCTGTCTGCACTTGAGTAATTACGCAGCAACAGAAGCGTGGTTCACGCTTGAGTAATTAGGCAGCCACATAATAAATTATTTTTTCTGGACGCCGCTCAAGAGTGAAGAAACACACGTTGCTGTTCTACTATAGATGATATAGACTAGTCCTATGCTTATTTTTTTATTAGATTGGTATGATTATAGATGCGTTACACCTAATCCTAATAGACGAACACAGCAACTTTAGTGGTTAATGTCCTGGATGTACAATAATCCAATTTATGTTTGAAGTTGAGGTACTATTTAGGATTTTTTTTATATTCATTGTACCGTACGTCCAAAGCCTCGAGTGGCCATGGACAAGCTTCAAGTTATTGTTTCATGAATTTGGTCTTACTAAAATATATTTCTTGGAAGTTTTATGAATGTTATTTCTAGCTTGCTTTCTGAACGTTATTTTAGACCAATCTATGTCTATGCACGACAGAATAACGTACTACATGTATCGCCACTTATGCGATCGAATATATTGCCAGCGGCGAGCATGCTGCAGTAATGGTTGGTACCTATATACACGCTGCAGGAGAGCGTCCTGCACAAAACTTATTTATGTTGGAAATTTTCTCTCCATAACATATGTTACACCCTAAACAACTTAATCTAATATTCCTAGTAATGCTCTAGGAATCTTAATCGCATGTACCAAACATAGGATTGTCATATTCCCTACTATCTCATTCATATGGTTAGGATTACAGGGAATCATGAGATTCCCACCAATCTAGTTTTCTTGAAACCAAACGCACCTAAGAGTGAACATTAGAGCCGAGACGAGGTATAAGCAGCGGTTTGGATGGATGCGACAACTTGCCATAAATTTGTTGCTAAGGTGGTTTGTGGCGTCCAATTTTGTTGCCACAAGTTAGAAAAAAATTCAGCAAAGCAATCTGCCTATAACTAGCGGGTTGGATGCTAAGAAATTGTCATACATCATAGTTGTGGCATCAAAACAAGTAACGGAATTTTTCTCTCGTAGCACTATTTTTTACACCTTGCAAACATACCACTCCACTTTGCCACCTTGCTAAAATACCATTATGTGACTTTCTAGACCATTTTACCCCTTCAACCTTTTTCCTCCACTACTACAGAACCCGTCATCACAGACGGTTCAGAACCGTCATCACAGACGATTTCCGAACCGTCTATATTTATTCATCTGTGATAACAAGCAGTTATCACAGACGGTTTTTAACGTAAACGCGTGCGTGATAACCACTTATCACGGACGGTTTACTTTAAAACCGTGCGTGATAACCACTTATCACAGAGCGGTTTTGTAAGTAAACCGTCGTGATAAGTGATTATCACGAGCGGTTTTAAATAAACCGTCGTGATACTAGACATATCACAGGCGGTTTACTTTAAAAACACGTCTGTGAAGGCTATTACCACGAGCGGTTTTATGTTGAAACCGTGCGTGGTAATATTTCACGCACGGTTTCAACATAAAACCGCTCAGTGATAGTGGCGATCCTAGCTATATTGTTTGCTGTTTTTGGCGGCCTCGGAATTGCTAGCCATGCCCTCGAAAACAAGCATGTACAAAAAGCAGATACATCGCAGATAATCAATTGTTGACAACTCAAATTGATCATTACTCAAAATAAATTAATAAAGATCGAATTTGTTGAAGTATTTTTGCTATAGTTGTACAATTGGATTACAATTAAGTCAATTGTTTGCGTGAATCTGCGGGTCGGCGATGGAGTGAAACTCTCCTTTGTTAACTATTTACGTCATGATAAAGGTGCATAGCTGCCCTCGAACTTCCACGAGCTCTTGCAACGAGTCCATGTAAATCTATTATCAAACCACGCCTCTAGGTCAAGAAAAAATGGTAAGGATATATATTTGAATTTACAATTACAAAAAATTATTTGAGATCGACAAACCTCGGATTCTTCATCTTAGCACTAATGATTTGTTTGCATATGATGGCAAGCGTAGAATGCACATAGCTCATCATTTTTTCTTTGGCCTTTGCAAAAATAGAATTACATATGTACGTATAGTCATTGAAGACACATTTTTATGAAGTATGATATATATAGGATTATTGTGTTGTAGCGCGTCTCGAAATTTAGTCATGTGTGTTAGTTGGTATTTGGATCCATTGTATCTTCCTTGTTGGCTAACATAG
Source organism: Hsuehochloa calcarea (assembly GCA_036346395.1). NCBI lineage: Eukaryota > Viridiplantae > Streptophyta > Magnoliopsida > Poales > Poaceae > Hsuehochloa > Hsuehochloa calcarea. The sequence goes on from CM070594.1 coordinate 27,864,954, forward strand.
GAGATGAGCGAACTACATAATTGAAAAAGTTATCCTCGGGCATTTCAAGCGAAGGAAGACTACAATAGAGTTATGTATGGAGGAAATGATCATACTTGTCGAGTATTCCTTGCGAAATCTTTGAAGTCGTGATTGTTTCGACTAGGGAATCAAGATATATCACGTTGTTCCTCTTGGGTATAATGACTAAAAGGATCGATGGTACCTACTCATGTATGTCGCTATAACTATTAAACCTAAGTACAAATGAAATTTGAATAGCAAATAGTGAAGCACTTACCCACGGTTGTAGGGCACGGATGTAGTCCTTGCGATTACGAAGAAGCAATGCCGTCGTTATATAGTTCTCGGCGAAGGCGCGCTCGCTTGGATGGTTTGCATAGATACCACGTGTGGGTCGAGAAACCCACGGTTCTCGCCCTTCGGGCATTTTTCATCATGTATCTATACATAAGCAATGAGTTGCGATATTTATCGGTATTACATGAATGTAGAACTTGATTGTACACACTTACGATGTCCAACATCGTAGAAGCGGCGTCGAGGGCTTGAGATTGAATAGGTTGAATAAGTCGTTGAAGCCCACCACGAAGTTGCGGCCCGTTGAAGAAATGCTCATCCTTGTATGCGACGGTGATTCGATGTCGCACCCCTTCTTTGCGGTATTCCGCAGTACCGAGCATGCAAAGCGACAAGCAAATCAGCGTGGGCTAATTGTGCGTTAGGGCTGCGGTTTCCGATGGAGTACTTCCGTGCTACGGGACTTGGGAGGCGGCTTAATGTTCGTCGATTTCGATTTGGCCTTAACGATTGGCGGCGTCTTCTGCGAGGCGACTCGGGAACCGTCTGAGCACGCTTTTGTTGTTCCTTCGTCTTCTCCACGGGAACCAATGAGGTGGCCTTCGAGGCGAAATATGAGGTGGAGTCATGGAGGTCCGTTGGAGAGGAATGGTCTGTCGAGATTGCGGCCTCGCTGGGTCGGGGCGATGTCCGTCTTGGGCCTTTGGATAAAGCGTGCACGGCATCCCCTAGTGTTGTGATCTCTTCGTTCGGGCGAATGTCGGCGGGACGGCCATGAAATGTTGATGTACCATGTCCACCTCCACCCTTGCGTAACCATGCGCCACACGACACCGTCTTTGCTTTGCTCCTTCTGGTATGGATGCACCATCCCCGCCGACCTCAATAGGAATGGACCCAACTAACCTCGGTTGGAGCTTGCGGCCGTCGGCTCCTACAAAGCGATCGCAATTAGCTAAGGCATCCTATAGGTCTATCTTTGGTGCATTCCATAGATGTACATTACCTTGATGCGGTCTATCGGTAATTGGTCGTCGTCATGTTCAAAATTATGCGTGGGCGCGACACTACTCGATGTCGGGACTTGTTCCCAATAACGAGGCGACTTGCGGTGGTTGCGGAGTACTTGATTCATTGATCCTGCAAACTTGCTATCATCCTTGAAATTACGCCTTAGCGGTTCCAAGCGATTGTCGTACTCGGCCTTGGATCTCTTCCTACTTCTATACATGAAGTAGTCGTCTGCGAATCCATGTACCCAAGATACGTTAACCCCTTGCCTCGCGTGCGACCGGGTGCTCCTTGTTTCCTAGGGCCGTAGATAGTATATCCTTCTCCTGTGTTCTTGGAAGGAGCCTTGGAAGTTTGGGCAATCAATTCCGCGCTGCAAGAGGTCATCATGTTATTATAGTCACTATGAAGTTATGGACTTATAAACAAGTAGGTAGTTCGACATATTTACCACCGTTGGGACACTTCTGGTCCGCCGGGTTTGGGAAAGTGACGCTGCCATCAGACGAGACTTTTGCCCTCGCTTTTAACCAGGTGCGGGAACGCGGGTGTGTGATATCGGAAATAGATTCTCCTCCTCCGCCTCCCATTGCGCGGTTTAGCAGCGCGTACCAGTGCCGAGTCGTGGGGTGAGTGTTTCGTGCCTGGATTGCTTTGTGCGCCGCACTTTGCTCCTTAAATTCATCCGTCGTCTTCATAGCCACAAAGGCGTTCCATGTTTCCCGCGTCAAGAATGAAACTTCGTGAAGGCGTCTCACTCTTGTTCACGTCTTTGCGTGACAAGAGCGCTCTTGAAGGTCCTCCACGCGTGACACATGGAGAGCAAGGCATGCCGTTCGACGCGTTTCATGTGTGTTTCTGGGATAGTGAACCTGCTTGAAAGGTCTTCCCACGGCACGCGTCTCTGATCTTTTGTCAGAGACTTCCACTTTGGTGTGGTGATAGGGACCTTTTCCCTTGCAAGTATCCCGCGGATGGTCGGAATCTCGCCACGATGCCGGGGACTCGGAGGACCCCAGCGTCAGCGACCTCGTGATGGTCGATCGGCGTGAGCAATTCGATATTCCTCGCCATCTCGCTACGTGATCTGCGGCGTCGGTGACGGCGGTGAAAACGGCGCCTCTGCCATGTCCGTGTCGGTGGTGGCGGCGAAGACAGCGCCTCGCCATCTAAACACTTGCTATCTATGTAAGATTCTGAATTAAGCATTAATCCTATTGTAATTAGCACAGTTTGCAAAAGATTGATGATAGTTTGTTACTAACATTATCAGCTACGATTAATTAATTGCTCACTAGGGCAATCCTAGATATAAGACTATATTGTCTGCGGATGAAAGTTAATTAACAAGCGAAAGGTTGGTTAAGGTTAGTTATACACTTATGTTTTGTAGGAAGCAACGGTGGAGCTTTGAACAAGTTGTACATCCATGTAGCCCAAGATACTTCGGGTAGCTTGGAGCCTTGGACCACTCGAGCAACATAATATATTTTTTGTGGCTTGATTTCGAAAGGAGCATTAAATTTATATTTGTAGGGAACACATCTTGCAAGAATATCATAATTCAAGTAAATTTACAAAGAGTTGGAGTGCAAAACGATGGCATGACATCTATTGAGAGCAGGATCGAGTATCAAATAATTGCTTAGTGAAAATAGTTACTTAAAAATGAGGACAACAAGCGAAAATAGTTACCATGCTAAAAAATTGCATCCATTGTGTTGAATCATCTCGAAGGAGTTATAATAGGCGGTGCTAGATTATGCTAATTTTGGATGTATGCACAGTGAATTACCAAGACTAAAGCGAGCAGTTGCCACGTTTTTTTTAAAGCGGGCAGTTTCCATATTAATTAGTGTGAATTAGGATAAAAGCTAACAACATGCATGTCCAAATTAAAACAGGAATGCATAGTCCACATTCAGTGCAACCAAATTCAGTCTTACATACTCTTGTACTACACAATAATCTTGTACTACACAAATTTGGTGCAATTCCTGTGCACTTGTATACTACATATACAAGTATACGAGTATGTGATTCACTGTGCATTCCTGATCATTCAGTGCAGATACTCTTGTCCAAATTAGCAGTTTGCACAGAATTTTACTAAAAATATTAAAATCACACGATGTAACATACTAGAATTTCACTTAACTGGACCTCATTCCATTCAGCGACTAAAAAACTGCCGAAACCAAAACCAGCCATTTGAGGGCAAGCACAAAAAACTTTAGTCCTTCCCAGATTCAAAACATCATTAATATTATGATGGGTTTTCCAACAAGCACAGCCAACCTCCTAAAACGAAATCAGATCAATAACATATTTTATTGATTCCAATTAGCGTTCTGTTGCAACCCAAAAGTTCCACATCATATTTATCCATAAAACAGAAAAACAGAACATTTTCCCTCATAAGTTCTAGAACTATGGAAACAAATCCACATGAATTTCACCTTCATCAAGCAAAACCATAAAGACAGAGTCCAGTCACGATTCACATTCACACATTTTCCCTAATTCCTCCTATCCATAACAAGCAAAACCCTATAGAGTAAAAGCATTTGAAGACAACCACAACAATTTGCCTCGTCCCATCACGATTTACCAATAGTTTACCCGATTCCTCCTATCAATCACGAGCAAGGCCAGGTGCGGCGGTCGGAGGGATGGGACGACTTACCAGCAGGTGTGGCGGTGGCGGAGGTGGCCGGGTCGAGGAGGAGGGCGTGGTGGTCGGAGGTGGCGAGGCTCGGGGCGTCGGGGAGGAGGCGCGGTGGAGAGAGGGGGCGGGTCGGGGAGGCCCGGTGTTCGGGCGAAGCGCGGGCCAGGGTCGGGGAGGCGGCGCAGAGTCGGGGTAGGGTTAGAGCCGATCTGAGAGGAGATCCGTCGGTTCTACCTTATAAGAAATTCGACATCACAGACGGTTCTTCGGAACCGTTTGTGATGTTATCCTGAGCGGTTCGGAGGAACATCACTGATGCGTGATGTTAACCGTCTGTTCAATTCTTTGATGGGCTACGAGGAATATTAATCAATCGCTTATGAAGAATGTGGCGTGATTAAACTCTGTAATACCATCGGATAGGCGGTGGGAGGTACAAGGTCTAAATTACTTCTCACAGATCACACGCGATCTTCTCATTTTCAAGCGACAAAATTATACATGTTTACGTGCTCATTACGTAGGTACCCCAAAAATGATCGTGCCTCATGCCTTGTCTCAGACGAAGAGAGCGGCATAAGCGAGATCACACGATGTACTAGTAGCCTTTATACACACAATAAAATTATGCTAGACTTAGATCATGTACAATAAATTTACATTATCTGCTCTATACTGCTCGTAGGATTTATCACTCGAAAAAGAATAAAAAGAAAGAAATGTGATATCTACAATCACAGTAGTCATTGTATCACTCGAACCAAGGAACATCCACATTTTGTCATCAATTTAAAGATCATAAGTCCATAACACATTAACACATGACAATGGAATAAATTAGTTAATTACAATGGAGTAAATTCTTAATTAAAATATAGCCCTTCATGATGATCGACGCATATAGCTAGCTTCCTCACCGGTTCTTCCTCGAGCACGATCTTATGTCTCCGAAAGGTGGCAACTCGTCAAATTGATTGTATTCTTCCTCGTCCACTACATTCTCAACTCCGACAATCCTCCTTTTCCATGAAGAACTACGTGGCGCTTCTTATTTGCCGATTCGGTTACATAGAAGACTTGAACAACTTGGTTGCTTGATCTGAATGGTTCGTCTTTGTATCCGACACGTTCGAGGTCCACGGTAGTGACGCCGTGCTTATCGACCTTCACCGTGGAGATGGACCCAACGGCACGAAATAGGGGATCTTGAAAAGCACGTAGTCGATCTCCCATATCTCCTCTATTTGCCCATAGTCACGAGCTCCTCGACCCATCGATCTTGAATGCATCTATCACGGACACATTGATACGCCTTTGTGCTCTTCCTATCTGAGGCCGTATAAAATGTGTACCCATTTATGTCGTATCCTTGCCATGTGACAATTGTAAAATGTGGCCCTCTTGCCAACCATAGCGGCGTATCATCACTTGATGACCTCAGAGTGATTCGCACCTTTAACCATTCGTTGAGCAAGCGGTTGTGCTCTCTCGTGATCAAACCTCCGACCGGTGCGGATTACATTGGCGTACCATGTCTTTGTGCTCGTCGATGTGCGGGGACACTTGGGTCATGTGTTGCAAGACCGTGAAATGGGCTTGGCGTCGCGTATCGGATCGGGAGTGATTGATTTCCTTCAGATGGTCCGATACCATCCGTCTCCCCTCATGGCGAGATAGAGGCACACCAATCGGATCCACGAGCCATGTAGTCGGCGCGAGAACTCAATGACCTCTTAGTTGCATAACCTTCGATGATCTTGCCCTCGGTCGAGATCGATTCCGTCGTAGGACTTGAGAATTCCTATGTACCTCTCGAGCGGGTACATATGGCGTAGAAACACAGGCCGCATATCTTTATCTCTTTCACAAGGTGAACAATGAGATGGACCATGATATCGAAAAATGACGGAGGAAAATACATCTCAAGATGACACGAGTCGTCACTACCTCGGCTGCGAGCATCTAGTCCTTGGGGATCGATGACCTTACGAGCAATTGAGTTGAAGAAATAACACGACCTCAAGATTGCCACTCGGACCTTGTTCGGCAAGATACTCCTAATTGCAATAGGAAGCATTTGTGTCATCGACACCACGACAATCATGCGACTTCATACCAATTAATTTCAAATCTTGCATAGAAACAAGTTTCTTAATGTTAGCGGAGTAACCAGACGGGACTTTCACACGTGCAAGCTACGCGCGATTCATTTCTCTCGGCCTTGGGCGAGTGTAGCAAGCTTTGGGAAGAATACGTTAAATCTGTATCGGTCTCTTTCGGTGCTAACTTTCGGTCCTTATGTTCATATCGGCCAAGTCACGCCGTGCGTTAACACCATCCTTTGTTTTGCCACTAATGTTGAGAAGAGACCAATCAAGCTATCACATACATTCTTCTCTCGTGCATAACGTCGATGCGATGGCGAACTTCTAAGTACTCCCAATAAGGCAAGTCCCAAAAATTGACCGCTTCTTCGGATGTTCTTCTCACGGGTTCTTAATTTCGTCCCTTCCCAAGCACAACATCGATATCCTTAACCATATCATAGACCTCTTTCCCACTAAAAGCCCTTGAAGCTGAACCGTCTTCCTTATTTTCGTCGAATTGTTTCTTCATCTTACGGTATGGGTGACTCCTCGGAAGGAACCTACGGTGACGCATATACACAGTTTTGCTCGAGTTGTTCAGCCAAACACTCTCCGTAGCATCTAAGCGGTCGCGGATAGGCTTTGGCTCCTTTTATCTTGGCTTGACGACAGTTACCAAGGCGGGAAAATCATTGATAGTGCGAGAACAACATGGCGCATAAAGTGAAGTTCTCTCGTTTATGCGGATCCCATATCATGCCCCTTCGTTCCACAGTGTCACAAGATCTTCCAGCCAATGGTGCTGGTTCCACATCAATATCATTCCCAGGTTGCTTGGCCCTTGGATAAGTAGTGACATCAAAATGTACTTCCGCTTCATACACAGCCAAGGAGGAAGGTTGTACATACATAGATTCACGGGCGGTGCTATGTCGTTTGCTCATGTTACCGAAAAGGATTCATTCCATCCGTACTAAACCCTAACCTTATGTTCCTCGGTTCCTTGCGAACTCTTGAAGCTCCGATCGAAGTTTCTCCACCGGCGAGAATCGGCGAGGTGTCTTAGCTTTCCATCTCTCTTACGCTCCTCGAGTGCCAGCGGCAATCTTGCCTCCTTTGTGTTGGACCGTAAAGGCGACTAGAGGGGTGAATAGGAGCACGCTCACTTTTTCACAAATTATGAACTCAATACAATTTCACTCCAGTAGCTATTAGAAAGCTATGAAGATCAATATACCGATCTGTGGAAGACTAGTATTGAATCCAATTAATCCCTAAGCAATGCTACAAAATCAACTAAGATTGCAAGACTCACAACAGGCGGTCGACCACTGGACCCAATCGGTCGGACCGATTGCGGCGATCGACCGGCGTTGTCTTGGCGGTCGGACCGCTCCAAAATCGGTCGGCCGGTGATGGCGAGGCGATCCGACCGCCGACTCGAACCGATCTCAATAATAAAATCGGCCGATGGCGAAGTTGCAATTAGGTGAAACTTTTGATTCTCAACTCCAAACTTCACGAAACTTTGCACACACCTTCTCTATGCTATTGAGGACCTATTCCAATCGAATATTATGATAATTCTTGGAGCGATCTTGAGCAATTGTCAATTGATTAACGAAGGTCTAAAAGCCGGGCAAGAACGAAAACTTGATCCTAAAGCTTGTTCGTGAGAGATTGATGAGCAAGATGATGCTAGATAGATTCACATATCACAGACAAGCTAATCCGTGAAAGAATCAATCACAAACTTGCGGATCAAAGAAAGCCTAAAATCACCAAATTGAAAGCAAGAGCGAAAAGAGACTTATCTCAAGCAAACCTTCCATAGATTAAGAAGCGTGATCGTCATTTGGATTACACCACGCCATCATGGATCGAGTGGTCAATCCAAGATCACGAAATTCACCTCAAACCATAAAGACCCTAGCCTCCACCTCAACTCCCTAAGCCAATTAGGGTTTACGCAACAAAAAGGCGAGAGAAAAAGAGCTAGGTGGTGCAACCACCACCTCCCCCTATTTATAGTGGAGGCCTAGACTCTTGGGTTTGACTCCATTGGGCTCCGTTAAGGCCCACTAACAAGCGGGTCACCTGCACGCTTATAGCGCCGTCTTTAACCTTTGACCTAAACCGCTTCACCATGCGCCATGGATTTGCCAATAGGTCACCCTTGTCCATCTTGTGTCACGCTTGAGTCATTGACCTCACCGGCATCGTCGATCGTTCGGACCTCAACTCTCCAAGTCTAGTCGATCCTCCTCGCCGTTGACCGTCGTTGACCACCAAGCAACTGCACAACCACGCACAAGAAAACACGTATTCGGGAACAAGTTCTTCACAACTTGACCCATGTTACTCAAAACTTGCATCATGCAAATCATATGCCATGAAACCAATGACTTTGACCTAACAAATCAACATCGCCGAAGTTGGCGGCGTTCAAGTAAACCGGTCGACCGCTCGGGTGGCGGTCGGACCGCCCATGGCGGTCGGACCGCTCCACAATGAGCGGTCGGACCGCCTAGAACTTAGCCGATTTCATACCCTCAAAAACGAAACCTTACGGAAACTTAAATCCAATAGAACTTCTTCTTGAGACTCCAAAATCATGAGACCAAGTGCATTGGGATCCCTCACTTACCTACAACACCTATTTTTGGCCCGACGCGTTTTGACCACTTTGGTCACCACCGGTCCGACCGCCACATGGCCGGTCCGCCCGATTGGGACCGATCGGACCCATGTAGTGCAGGGACGGTCGGACCGCCCTGTCGATAAGCACAGTAACTTTGCCGAAAACACGTGAAACGACAAACCATAGCGCCATTGCCAATTGTCACATCATCCTAAGATCCGGAACATATCCCCATGAAATCCACAATCTCCCCTTGATGAACACATTGGCAATTATCCGAAAAATATAAGTAAGAGGTTTGAAAGCAGTTTACTCGCGGTTTTCGCACAAAGGCACAACTTGGTCCATAAGCAAGAAAAAGCAATGAAAATGACCAGTGGCATCGAATAGTATAGGCATGTGAGACAAGGCAAAAGAAAGCACAAAAACTTTGATTTCGAGAAAAGGGTCAAAATTCTCACATGAGGTCCTTATGAAAGAACAATTGTTCAATTGACCTATGATCATTGTGAGGATAAAAGAATGCAATTCAAGTTCAGAATATTCAATAAGACAATAAGAATGCAACTCAAGAACTCCCCTCACTATGATCCTCAAATTTCAAATTTTAGGTTTCTCCCTTTGTACAAACTTCTCCCAACAACTTCTCCCCAAGAAAGAAATATATTCTCATTAACACATCTTCTCTTCTCATTTAACACATCTTCTCCCCCTTTGACAATGGATTCATCAAGAAATCACACCTTCCTCTCATCCAGAGATTATAAGTATAGAATAAAGGAAGAAGCAGAAACAAAAGAAGCATAAAGAGGAATATGCATGAAGTGCAATGGGTGGCTTCAATTTTGTATTTTCAATTTTGATTACAAGAAGCTTTGGAGATTACCCAAAAGAACAAGCTAGTATCTCTAATATTGCACAAGCGACATATCAAGCACATAGCGCTAGCAAGATCATGGTAAGACATATATATCAAAGCTAAGCACAAAGGCTCAAAAGTAAAGCGATGGATTTGATCAATTTAAGCAACGCTTCAAATTGACAAGTTCATCAACGAGGATCCTAAAGTGAAATTGGCCATGTCAAAATGTCAAAGTGAGATCAAAAATCTAACAAAGACCACATTAAGAGTCAATCAAGTCCGTATTGAATCATTTTGCTCAATATTTTGTATAGCGCCCATTTGTCAACATTTTTCTCATTTGCATTGAATATTGAAGTTGACTAATGATCTAACTTAGTGACAAGATCTGGACTAGGAGCCATCCACAAACTCATCCTAAGCTTCGACCAAAAGTTGATTAAAGGTATATCTTAGTAAAGAAGATCTGGACTAGGAGCCATCCACAAACTCTTTCTAAGCTTCTACAGGGCGACAAATCTTGAGGTTCATGTCATTTCGACAAGCGGTCCCCATGAGATCGTCGGTTCATCAAACTATCTCCAAGTTCATGTCATTTGACAAGCGGTCTCGTAAGAATAGTTTGGCACAATTTAAGCATAAGACAATCTTGATTTTCATTTTCACATGAGCAGTTTTAGAATCTCAAGAACACAAAAGCTCAAGTAATGGTCAATTTTAGATCAACGAGCTAACAAAGCAATTCAGCGGGGCCAATGTCATAAGAGGAGCACTAATTGCGCAACTCGCTAAAACATCCACAAATTGCAATTTCTTAGTTTGAGTTGTTTAAAGGTTCTAGCTCATATAGCAAAGACTTAGCTACACATGTAAAAGCATGATAATTCTAGCAAGTCAAAGAACTAGACATGACATTGAGCAAGAATTGAAATACAAAAGCTCCAAGGGTAATAGGCAAAGCTCCATCAATTTTAAAGATAAGGAAAAACTTATATTATAATGCATCTTTTTGGATTTTTCATACCACTTGATGTAACCACTTGTTGTTATACCACTTGTTGGATTTTTCAAATGAATGCAATATGACACAATGAGATGCAATTAAAAAGCCTAAAAACCTAAAAAGTTCAAAAAGATCACTAAGTCGAGAAAAAGAACAATAAAAGATCAAAAGAACAAGGAAAGATCGAGAAAAGATCGAACTCCCCTCAAACCAACCCATAAGGATAAATAAGCCTAACTCGCTTCTCAAGGTGGCAAACCTAGTTGGGTCTAAAGATCTGGTGAGGATAAAAACAAAAGACAAAAGAAGTGCCTAGTGGGTGACAAGCGCCTGAGGTACTCTTCCTATCTAGCCGACAGCCCGCACAATCAGAATAAGAAAAACCCCCGAATGGACAAGGATAAAGAACAGGAATATCAAATGCCATACAAAGAGAGTAGAGTGTAAGTACACGAACAAGAGCTTAACGGCTGGCGATGGGAAGTTCTCGGAGATGCTTGAAACCCGTCGGCCGCGTGAGGAGGTGAACCATCTTGAGTCTCGGCAATATGATGTGAGCGATCGGTCGACAAAGCACGTGCTCTTCCTCTTTCATGGCAATCTGAAAAATCAAGGCCGGAAGAGCGATGTGTCTCGATATTGGGGTTAGTTAAACAAGACTTGGGAACCCGATCTTGAGACACACGTCTGCGAGTAGTATGCAAGCGAAGTGTTATCCTTGATTTCATCTAAAATTACATTATGAGCAATGTTTAAGTTAACATGGGAATTAAAGCTGTCGGTAGATCGGCCGGTTGTCTTTGTGATCGAGGCCGTGACCATATCGGTCGGACCGGTGACCACCAGTGGTCGAGCCGGCGACTGAAGAACATGAGAATTAGGATATGTAGAAGCATAATGATTAGCATGTGAGAAAATCCTAATCGAGGTTTATTCCTTTCGGTGTTATCATGTCTCATAAAAGCTCTAGGTTGCCTTAATGAAATTCTATCAAGATTTTCCTATCATTTTCAACCTCATGTGAAATTCAATCAAATGCCCACTTTTCTTGCAATAAGTGCAATGGTACTTGGTACCACTAGAAGAAGCACCATTTGAATTAATACAAGGTTGGGCAAAACACTGCAGATTTAAAGATGTTTTTGCGAGGTTTGGTTTTGAATTCAATTAAACCTTTTTCCAAGACTTGAGTGACTTTTGGGTTTGAATTGTCTTGAAAAGAATTGAATCCTAAACCTTGCTTCTTATAAGGAGTTTTAGACTTGTGAAGAATCATGTTTAATTGTTTCTTACCTTTAGAAAATTTCTCTAATGTATCATGAAGGTAAGCATTTTCTTTTCTCAAGTTAACACAAGCATCACAAGTTTTATCCATTGATTTCTCCTTATACAAAGCAATTTCAAGCTTAAGAGCGGAACATGAAGCACAAGTAGTATTTTCAATATTATCCTTAAGCTTAGCATATTTGACTCTAGCGACTTCTAAGATATCTTTGATTTCACGTTCTTTTCTAAGCATGAAGTGCAAGGGCTAGAATCAATCACATCAGAAGCAATCAACTTGCTAGACTCTAAGCATTTTTCACAAGGAGTAGATTTAATTTCAATTAGCTCGGTTCTAGCATTTTCAAGTTGTTGTAAAGCAATATTATGAGCAGATTGTAAATTGGTAATTTGAATGCATAGCATGACAAGATAAACATTCATCGAGGTTCAAGTGTCTTAACATTTGCAAGTTCTAGTTTCAGGTTTACCAATTTTTGACTCTAGTTTCTTATTTTTAGTCATGACAAATTCTAGTGCTTCATCTTGACTAAGCACTTGCTCAACTATAGAATCATATTTAGTGACTCATCATAAGAAAAAGATACCTCATTATTATCAATGTCGTCGATTGTCGACCATGAAGCACATGCTTGGGTGAAGTCCTTGGCCTTCCCTTTCTTGTCCTCTTCGCTCCGGAGTCCACATCGCTAATGGATTGCTCTCCAAAAGCGGTAAGGACCCGGTGGCGCCTTTATGCTTAACTGACATCATACTCGAGTTGTTCTCATGAGGCTTCTTCCAAGCATCTTCTCCTCCTGTGCTTACCCTTACCTTTTAGCTTGGGGCAATTGGCGGATGTGGTAAAGCTCTCCACACTCATAGCAAATGGGACCACCTCTCTTTTATTTCTCACATTGTTGTAAGCAGTGTGAATTTTTTTAGCTAAAAGGGTTAACTCTGTCTCGGGAATATTTTCAAGCTCCTCCTCGAAAATCGCGGATAAGCAAGCAAATGAAAATCCAGAAGAAGATTCAAAGAGTCATCAAAAGCCTTTTGTGAGGATCGCTACCAAAGCTAAATTATCTTTCTTGGGATGATCAACTCTTTTAATTTCATGAGTCTTGAGTTTACTATAAAGCAATTCTAAAGTAAGACTCGAAAGATCAACATTCTCTTCTATAGCGGTAGCCTTCATCTCCCACTCCTTGGTGTTGATTGCGGCCAAGAGGTGGGTGGCATTTCAGATTGAGAATATTCAATATCAACGACTTTCATTTGATTAATCACTTTATTAAAGCATTGAAAATGTCATCGATGCTCTCTCGGGACGCATCTCAAATTTGTTATAATCACACTTATAGATTGTTTGGCGCACTTTCTTAATTTGGGACGAACCCTCATGATATGTTTTGAGTGCTCCAAATCTGTCTTGTGATCGCAAAATTGCAAATCCTATCATATTCTTGTCTACCAAGCGCACCATATAAAAGATTCTTGGCCTTGTTGTTGTTAGCCAAAAGAACCACGAAGCGGGAGTTTCAACCTCGGGAATAATGGCGGGGATCGAACAACGTCCCATATAGCTTGTCCTCGCTCTCAAGGAATACTACATCACGATTCTTCCAATAGGCATAGTCTTGTCCATTGAACATATGCGGTTTTGTAGTGAATCTATCCATCGCCAAAGTTCGGTGACGGTTAAGATCAAGAGTGAACTAGCAGGGCTCGATACCACTTGTTGGACCGTAAAAGCGACTAGAGGAGGGGGTGAATAGGAGCACGCTCACTTTTCACAAATTATGAACTCAATACAATTTCACTCCATAGCTATTAGAAAGCTATGAAGATCAATATACCGATGCATTGGAAGACTAGTATTGAATCAATTAATCCCTAAGCAATGCTACAAAAATCAATTAAGATTGCAAAGACTCACAACAGGCGGTCGACCGGCTGGACCCAATCGGTCGGACCGATTGCGAGGCGGTCGACCGGCGTTATCTTGGCGGTCGGACCGCTCCAAAATCGGTCGGCCGGTGATGACAAGCGATCGGCCGGCCGACTCGAACCGATCTGCAGCGATAAAATCAGCGATGGCGAAGTTGCAATTAGGTGAAACTTTTGATTCTCAACTCCAAACTTCACGAAACTTTGCACACACCTTCTCTATGCTATTGAGGACCTATTCCAATCGAATATTATGATAATTCTTGGAGCGATCTTGAGCAATTGTCAATTGATTAACGAAGGTCTAAAACAGGGCAAGAAGCGAAAACTTGATCCTAAAGCTTGTTCGTGAGAGATTGATGAGCAAGATGATGCTAGATAGATTCACACATATCACGACAAGCTAATCCACGTGAAAGAATCAATCACAAACTTGCGGATCAAAGAAAGCCCTAAAATCACCAAATTGAAAGCAAGAACGAAAGAGACTTATCTCAAGCAAACCTTGCATAGATTAAGAACGTGATCGTCATTGGATTACACCCACGCCATCATGGATCGATGGTCAATCCAAGATCACGAAATTCACCTCAAACCATAAAGAGCCCTAGCCTCCACCTCAACTCCCTAAGCCAATTAGGGTTTCGCAACAAAAGAGGCGAGAGAGAAAAGAGCTAGGTGGTGCAGCCACCACCTCCCCTATTTATAGTGGAGGCCTAGACTCTTAGGGTTTGACTCCATTGGGCTCCGTTAAGGCCCACTAACAAGCGGGTCACACACATGCACGCCATAAAGCGTAGTCTTTAACCTTTGACCTAAACCGCTTCACCATGCGCCATGGATTTGCCAATAGGTCACCCTTGTCCATCTTGTGTCACGCTTGAGTCATTGACCTCACCGGCATCGTCGATCGTTACGGACCTCAACTCTCCAAGTCTAGTCCGATCCTCCTCGCCGTTGACCGTCGTTGACCACCAAGCAACTGCACAACCACGAGACAAGAAAACACGTATTCGGGAACAAGTTCTTCACAACTTGACCCATGTTAGTCAAAACATGCATCATGCAAATCATATGCTATGAAACCAATGACTTTGACCTAACAAATCAACATCGCCACGAAGTTGGCGGCGTTCAAGTAAACCGGTCAGACCGCTCGGGTGAGCGGTCGGACCGCCCATGGCGGTCGGACCGCTCCACAATGAGCGGTCGGACCGCCCCAGAACTTAGCCGAATTTCATACCCTCAAAACCGAAACCTTACGGAAACTTAAATCCAATAGAACTTCTTCTTGGAGACTCCAAAATCATGAGACCAAGTGCATTGGGATCCCCTCACTTGCCTACAACACCTATTTTTGGCCCGACGTTTTGACCACTTTGGTCACCACCGGTCCGACCAGCTCCACATGGCCGGTCCGGCCAGATTTGGGACCGATCGGACCGCCGTGCAAGGACGGTCGGACCGCCCACGTCGATAAGCACAGTAACTTTGTCGAAAACACGTGAAACGACAAACCGTAAACGCCATTGCCAATTGTCACATCATCCTAAGATCCGGAACATATCCCCATGAAATCCACACTTTGGGTTCGCAAATAAACGCTTCAAACGTGGGATTACAGGCAGATACCACAACATCTTAGCGGGAGGTCCTTGCTTCACCTTAGCGATATTTTGGCGCTTGTATCGGGATGCTTTGCACACGGGACATACATGCATGTCGCATACTCTTTCTGGTGAGGATACAATCGTTCGGACATGCATGTATTCTTTCTACTTCCATTCCCAATGGGCAAATAACCTTCTTTGCTTGATAGGTGGTGCTGGGCAACACGTTTCCCTTAGGAAGGATGTCCGCTAGGAGACCTAACAACGCCGTGAAACTCTTATCGGACCAACTATTGCTTGCCTTCAATTTCAGCGGTTCAAGCACGGTTGACAACCTTGTGTATTCGGCTTGCGGCCCAGGAACAAAGGTCTCACCGAGTCCTCCTTAAGCCCTCGAATTTACAAAACTCTCTCTCACTTGTAGTTCTCTTCTTACGCATCGCGTAGCATCCGATCCAGTTGTCGCCGTGCCCCTATCCTCATCAAAAGCACAGTCCACATCCGCAAATCGTTGACTTCCTCGGCGATGTCGTCATTATTAACTTCTGGTATAATCTGCTCTTCACCGTGGCTGGTCCAACATGTATACCCTTTTTTGAAACCCCTTCAAAACAAGTGCGCTTCGATCTGCGCCGCGTTGTTAAACATCTTGATTACATAATCAATGCACGGACGGTTACATAAAATTTATCCCTTCTTCAACATATCCCGCTCGGTGGCTCTTCTAAAAGCAACCACGCCATTAATGTAATCTTGACTCACACGGTTCACACCGTACATCGATTCGATCCATCTACGATGCGCATGTAACAAATTAGTGGCAAATTGATTAGCGATTAATTTATAGCAAACATAAAGGGTTATAGATCGTTACCCTCGGAGCTCACGAAGAAAATATCTAATATCTCTCGATAATCCCTACCTCTCGACACGATATCTATCTCAATTGAACAATCATGCAACTCAAATATAGGCATCATCTCATACAACACTTATTAACCTAAAATACGGGCAGTAAATGCAATATTGCTTGACCCAAACCGTAAAATGCAAAGTCCACAAGCATCTCAAGCTCATACCGTATTAGAGGAGGAGCGGCGAGGTTGGAGGAGTTAGGCGAGGAAGTGGCGCTGGAGCGGTGAACCACGGCGGTGCGGTGAGGATGTCTCGGCTCAATTTATATGAAACACGAAATCACAGAGCGGTTCTATTTGAACCGTGCGTGATAATAAATATCGCGAGCGGTTCGAAAATAGAACCATGCGTGCAATATCACGATGAGTTCTATTTGAGCAACCGTGCGTGATATCCTGAAACGATTCTATTTGAGATGTGCAGTGATTATCGCTGACAGTTCTATTTTGAACCGTCGCGATAATTACTATCGCGACGGTTACGAAATAGAACCGTCTGTGATAGCCTCGCTGCGCCAAAAAAAGCCAGACAGACCCAACACAGACGGTTCCAAAGATAGGCTGTCTGCTATAGCCTCTTTTGTAGTAGTGCAATATCATGTGTAGGGATGCAAAAGAAGCGGATAATTTCTGTTTGACTGAACGAAGGCCCTCGGAGCAAATACGAGATGGAGAAATGAGTATTCAAAAATATCTATGTCCGACTTCGACCTCAAAAAAATACATAATATGATATAGAAGGAGCCATATCCGTCTATATCCGTTCTGATTGCATCCTAGTACTGATTGACCTTAGTACATAGGTTACAGGTAAAACATACCAGATACTTGGGTAAACTTGGTTTGGCTAGCCTTTCATCAACCAAATACGCTTTCTGTTTCGCAATATTTGGTCAAAGCTCCCAATACATACAGACAACACGCCTAACGAAGCAAGGTGTGCACAGAATCAAAACATGCTCGTAATCGCCCTAACACACTTGCAAGTTGGTCCCACACTACAGTTACTTACACTCGTGCGTGAACAGAGCCCCACAACAAGGGCGTCACCAATGTATCCGGATCCTCTGATACAGAGAGGATTACTGTATATACAATAACATTGTAAGTGTTAAAGGTATTGTACTAATACTGTACCAACAGTAGTATATACCATCTGAAAGGGAAAAAAAAAACTCAGGCTAATAGATGGAGTGGTTGCTGCAGTGATTTCCTGCTCAGGGGTAGGAAATCATGAGTCGCGACGGGGCAGGCAAAAAAACTGGCTTATCACAAGCCCATATGTATAGTAGAAAGATCCGATACTGTCAGTCTAGCAGGCACCCATTTCCCCTCTTATTTATTTCATGCTATCGTTTTCGATCGGCCCTTGTGGCGCGTGCTGTATACAGTAGAAAGATCCGGATCCAATACTGACAAATTACATTTTATTTCTTAAAAACTAAAAGCAAAATTAGCTACAGGATAGTACAAAATAGTGGCATTTGGGCATTTGTTACAGGAGACACCAAAAAATTATCTCCATGACCATCTTTAGTCAGCCAGGAATGTGCCTAGTATGAGTATACCCTGTGAGATTTCACGACGCACAAGCCCCGTCTTTACAGGAAAAAACTTGTGTAATATTTCAGCCATTTTTTTTCTGGTACAACTATTCTATTCAGTTCTCGGTAGATAAGGCTTATATATAGCATGAATTACTATATTTTGTTTTCTTCCTCTTGATGAGTGAACTATACCATAGCACACAATGGATAGAAATTGGAATCATATCTTGATCATGTCTGAACTTCACGCTATTTTAATTAATCAGTGATTTTATTTTTAACTGAAAACATATTCTGAAAATAATTACTCAATTTGCTTATCATTGTATGGATCTTATTGGGCCATCTGATCCCAAAACAGACCTTTCAAGTGCATTCTCTCTCCTCCTAGTATACTATTCTAATTGGTGCGGTGTTCTACAGTAAATAACCAATGTAACACCCTAAATTTTTTAGTTTTGCGAAGATACAATAAAATAAAAGGAAAAATAATTTTAAGCATATTCTATATGAAAAACTATTTATGCATGCTTTTGAACTTCTTCTATAAAGCAAATAATAAAATTTCATACATGAATCAACTTGTTAGATTTTTTTTAAAAAAAATCACAGAGGAGATAAAATCCTGAATAATTTACATAAGAAACTACATGGTGTCAGAACCCCTCACAAAAGTTTTTATAAATTTTAGAGCATGTTTGATAAGTTTACAAATTCAGCAAATACTTTGCCAATTTTAGAAAACCTAAAAACTAATTCAAAATTCCCTCTGCCTTTTGGGCAGGATCTGAGGCAGCCCATTTTGGCTTACCCCACGCTAGCTCGAGCCAATACCGCCCGCTCTCTCTCTCTCTCTCTTTAACATGCGGGTCTCACCTATCAGAGCTCTTCGTCCACCTCGTATTCGCCCTCGCTCGCCAGCGTGTTTTGCCTACTTACCCACTATTTTACCTCGCTGCGCACCGTTTTCCTGTCTCACCCACCTCCATCACCTGGGGGCGGGCGACGTCACATACAAAATGTGACCGATATTTGGTAATGGGGTCATTTGGTTGACACGTAGACACCCAACACTACTCTGAAAACCTCATCACGAGCGGTTTTTGAACCGTGCAATTTTTATGTCTGTGATAGCAGCGGTTATCCTGAGCGGTTTTCAACCGTGCGTGATAAGTTTAACCTGAGCGGTTTTTAATAGAACCGTGCGTGAATCTCAATATCCGAGCGGTTATATTACCAAGCCGTGCGTGATACTTCGAAATCATAAACGGTTATATTAAAAAACCGTCGTGAATCGGAAGTATCACGAGCGGTAATATTACCAAACCGTCGTGATACTTGAAATCGAAGCGGCTCTAATAAAACCGTGCGTGATACTACATAATCACTGACGGTTTGAGCTAAGAACCGTCGCGAGGCTTGCATATCCGCAGAGCGGTTCTTGGTATAAACCGTGCTGTGATTACCTAGTATCACACGGTTTTGAACAAAATCGTGCGTGATATGTCCTTCCACTAACTAGTTTTTGTCGTATTTTCAGCTAGCCTCGGGAATTGCTAGCCATGCCCTCTCGAAAACAAACAAGCGAAAAATGACATCACAGTTATTGTTGACAACTCAAAGTGATCATTTAACTCAAAATCAATTACAAGCGAATAAGTAGAAGCGGCTACATCCGCAGTTATTGTTGACAACTCAAAATCAATTACAAAAGAATGTTTCAAGTATTGTCGCTAGAGTTACAAATTGAATTACAACTAGTCAAAGTGAGTTACAATATTGAATCAATTACAACTAGTCGACGACGTGAAACTCTCCGTCGGGGTTAACGATTTCCGACTTGATGAAGGCTGCAGAGCAACCCTTGAGCGTGTGAGACCTCGTTCTTACGGAGTGCTTTTAACTCTAGGTTCAAGTCACGTCGCTAGCAAGAGTAAAGTAGTAAGAATATATATTTAAATTTATAATTAGAAAATAACTATAGCGAGATTGACCTACACGGGATCGTGTGTCGTGGAATTAATCAATAGCGCATATGATGGCATCGTAGAATGCGCATAGGTGATCTTGTTTTCTTTGGCGACCTTTGCAAAATGGATATACATATATAGGTGCAGTCGATTCGAGGCGCAATATTTACGGAGTATGATATATGATTATTGTGTTGTATCGCGTCTACGGAAATCGCATCTTATGGGTTAGTGTGGCGCTCGTTCCTTGTATAAACCTCCTCGGCAACATAGCCGATGAACGCCCTACATGATTCCAAAAGTTATCCTCATCCATTTCAAATGAAGGAAGACTACAATACAATTATGCGGAGGAAATGATCGTACCTTTCGAGTATTCCTTTAAGAAGGGTGAAGTCATGGTTTTGTTGAGTAGAGAATCAAGGTACAATACCATGTTCCTCTTTGGCACAATAATCACAAGAATCCATGGAACCTACTCATGTATGTCGCTATAGTCATAAACCTATATATGTTCAAGCGAATTTTGTGTAGCAAGTAGTGAAGCACTTACTTACGGTTATGCGGCACCATTATGTACTCCTTGCCGTTCGAGCAAGCAATCCCATTTTATGTAATTCTCGGCGTAGGATGCGTCTTGGTTTATTGTTTGCTCACGAGATCACATGCGGGTCGAGAAACCCAGGTTCGTTGATTCGGCGGGCACATTTCATAATGTATGCATGCGTAAGGAATGAGTTGTGATATTTATCGGTATCACGAGTGTAGAAATTGATTGTACACACTTACGATGTCCAACATCGTAGAAGTGGCGTCGAGGCGATTAGGTTGTATAGGTCAAATAAGTCCTCGAAGCCCACGGCGAAGTGGCCCGCCTCGTGATGAAAATGCTCGCTCCGTACTGTGGCGATTCGATATGGCCCCCTCCTCTTGGGTCTTGCGCATGTACCACTCATGCAAAGATTGACAAGCTAGTCCCGAGCGGTTAGTTCTTTGTCAAAGACCAGCGGATATCAAGGGAGTATTGCGGGCTTAGCGGTAGCTTGAATCTTCTTCGATATCGATTTGCAGTAGCGAGGCGCTGTGGTACGTCTTCTCGGAGATGACTCGGGGCCGATATGGTGACACGCTTGTCTTGTCCCTTGGCGTCTTCTCGGCGAGGAACCGATGAGGCGGGCTTACGAAGCGAAGGTCAGGCGGACTCATCGAGGGTCCTATTGGAGAGCGGCGGGTTGTGGCGATATCAGCGTCACCTGCGGGGTCGAGCGATGTCCTTCTTGGGCCTTTGGATAAAAGTGTGCACGGCATCCCCTAGTGTTATGATTTCTTCGTTCGGGGAATCTCGGTAGGATGGCCATGAAATTGTCATGTACCATGTCCACTGCTCCTGGCGTAACCTGCGCCCGGTGGGCACCGTCTTTGCCTTGCCTCTTCTGGTATGGATACACCATGCACGTTATTACGGTTTTGTGCTCTATATGGTGTGAACAATCTTTTGCCCTACAAAGAAGTTAGAGTAGTTGGCTAGTGTCTCTCCTAGAACTTGGTGTGAGAATTTTCTTTGCTTCTATCAAGTCACATTGATCTTCGGCGTGTGCGTTTATACACTTCTCTTCTTTGAGTTTGATTAGCTAGCTCTTTCTAGGCTAGGATCGGCAACATTGACTAGTACTTTGAATAAATTTTTAACTTGTATTAGCGATTTGATTGTTGCTAATCCTTTCTACCATATTGAGCGTATCCTATCTCCACCTCTACCACAGCAGAGGTACCGGTTGCTTGCAATCACTTTGTCAATCTTGAAATTGTTGGCACCGACACTAGTTGTCGGTCACCGCCTATTGCTTGGTAAGAATTGGTAAGAACTTGGTATGAGCTTGAATGTGGTGACTGTTGAGCCTCTAGAACGTAGCAGTTGATCGGGACATATACTTGTGATTTATTTTCTTGTTTTCTACTAACAATGACATGTTGGTTGAAGTTGGTAGATTACGATGACATCGCGGGAAGATTTAAACTCAAAGAAAAACAACTGTCAGCATACAGCTTGCCACTCACCTCTGAGAGTACATCGTTGGACTACTTCCTATAGATTACTACGTTGGATAGCTACTTTGAAAGATAGGAGCTTGATCCTTATGAGAAGATGAGCATGGCAAGAATGGCGCTGATCGGTGATGTTCAACATTGGTGGTCGAATCTCGAGTACCACTACATGTACACATGGGAGCAGATGAAGAAGAAATTGCAATGTCATTTTGTACCTCCACCACCCATGGTCCCAAGCGAGGTGCAACATAAAGTAACTGAAAATGCTGACATTGTTTTGGCTCCTACTCCATCTATAGATACCGCCGAAACACTTGAAGAGATGAAGGATGATCTGGCGCATCTTATGTCATTAGAGGAGAAGTTTGAGGTACCTATAGTATCTGATGAGGACGATATACCTGCTGTAGTGTAATCTTTTAATATTCCTTGTGTTGACTTGAACGAACCATGTGCTGATCTGAATTCTCATAATTTTGCACAAGTCGAATTAATTACACATAAGATAGTTTTTTATAGAATATCCCCTACTGAAGTATTGTGCTATATCATGCTTAATGGGCACGTTAGTTTGGAATGTGCTATGAGAAAGTTTCTGAAATTTCATCTCTAAAATCTCTTTCTAGCAGCTACACCCACTATTTAAAATTAATTGAAGATTATGGTGTAGACAAACAATTTCTGGTATATCCAATATGCATAACTTGTGATCACATGGATAAATTGAAGATTGCTATTTTGGACAATTCTTGTGTGCTGAATCTTGTTCAATATGAGAGGAAAATAAAATTTAGTGCTCATCGAATGCATATGTGTTCATCTCTTATTGCGTCATCTGGTATTTATAATCTGAATAATAATGTTGAAGTATGGAAGAACTTACAAATATTTTCACCCTTGCTAGATGAATTTGCTGACGCTTAGTTGAAATATGATTATATGGATGAACTTTGTTTGATTCCAAAGGTTGTATATTGGCCAATATGTGCTACCACTTCAGGTTTACAACTTCAGATATTTGAATTGCATAAATGTTTCACTTATATTTGCAAAACTAGTTGCAATAATTGTAGTGTGAGAAATTTTGTTTTGCTTATTAACATATATAATTATTCTTGGGCTAATAATACCATGATCTTTTATGATCACTGCTGTTTTATAACATTAATTGTGCAACAACGAAGAACCGTTAAAATGGATGACATATGCATATACCATGAAAACACGTTGGCTTCTTTGTTACCCTATTTTCAGCTTATCAAAAGCCAAAGATGGCTTTGTTTTCAAGAAGGGGAGGATAATGAGGACATGACCATTATGGATACAACCATATTTGCTATGCTTGCTATTCCAATTACAAGAGCTCGTACGCTTCACTTAAATTATGAGGTAAGCTGGTTTTTAGGAGTGTATTTATTTTACATAAACTATTTGATGCTACCTAATGATGAAAATGTATATTTTTGAGGCACCATGTTACTTTTTTGTACAAGCCAGGCAAGAGATCAAGTTGGACATCTTCTGGAATCCAATTTGGCCTCTAGAGACAGCCTTGACTTCAAACGAGCATAACTTTCACATACTTACTCCGTTTGAGGTCTACAAGTACTTGATTGAAAGATTATATTTTCCTCTTTCCATTGAATCTAGCCTCACCTCTAAATTCCTTCTGTGTACCTTGTAATCATCAAAAGAAGGTACTGTGTCACCTATTTAGGCCAATTTAGGTCTTATAATCGTACCAGAATTGGCCCATACGCTGGCCAACCATCCAAGGGAGCCCATACTGTTTGTGTGAATAGTACCACCTTTGTGAACAGTGATATGAATATTATCTCCCACTATTTGGTTAGCTATGTGCTGCTCCACCTACCCTATTTAAGGTTGCAACTTTGTATATTTGCTTGTGTCGATTAGACCAACCATAATACCGCTACAGAATCCCAGATTTATCAAATATTTTAATCTTATTTGCAATTTCAGATTGCTTATTATCTTGTTCTTGCGTGTTCTTCAATTGCATGCAGGAATAGACCTTTGTGGTCAGGTCGATCGTGCTTCTACTAAGGTAGATAACGATCTAGGAGTTAGTTCAGCGATTGCGGGGCATATTGGTTGTGTGCGATTGTTAGCCGAATCATGAGAGTCGTCTCCACTAAAATCGAGTTATCTTTCTCACCGAAAGATCAATACTGTAATACCCCGGAAACGAATCGGGTAATTTGAAAAGAAGCCGGGGGAAGAAAAGAAAATTAAAGAACTAGAAGTTCCTGTTTAAAGAGGGGGTTTTCTGTGTTTTCTCGCCAACCTAGGCCGCGGGCCGCGGCCCAGAAGGCCCAAGAGACAGAGCCGGCCAAGGGGGGAGGGGGGGAAGGCGCCCAAAACAATAGTCGCCTCCCCCACTCCCCCTCTTCCCACCCCAATCCGCCACCCCCTCCCCATCTTGGTGCCTCCCCTACTGCCCCTGCTGCCGCCCCTCCCTGCTTGTGGTGCTCCTACTCCCCCGAAGTCGAGTGCCCCTGCCGAACCCTCCTGCTGCTGTCCCGGGGTGTCGGTTTTTGCGTGTGTTGTCCGGCTAGGAGAAGGAAGAAGAGAGGAGAAGGGGGATCGTCTTCCCCAAGCCTCGTTCATCGTCCTCTGGGTTCTACAAGGGTAACGAGGCATTTTCTCTGCTATTTGATGTTGTTTAGTTGCGAATTCGATTAGTTTGATTGGATTGAATTTGTGCTATTAGAAATTCAGATTCTGTCCAGTAGGTTGCGCGACTGATTTCGGGTTCTTGAAAGCCGAATTAGGGACTTCCACATTCAAGAGATTTGTAGCCACTGTTCTTAACATTGCATAGCCGCCAAGATCACAAGTTTGTGATATACGGTTCAAAAGTTATGATATAATCTTTCCACGTCCCATTGCATGGCGAGAATGAGCGCTAGTTGTCTTTTAAAATATGAATAAGTTAATGGCAGATTCACGGTTTTTACCCAACTAGGTTATTGTAGAAAATTTTATAATATTTCCAGATTGATAAAGAAAACCACAATCGATGCTGTAGATTAAAAGTTGTGATATATTCTTCAATGTTGTTTCTTTCGTCTAGACAAAATCCGTCTAGTAGTTTCATCTACTATTTAGCATTTTAGTTTGGCCGAATTAGGTTACCTTCTCAACTAGAATTTTGTAGATATGTTCGTTAATTTTCTATAGGATCTAGCCTCACCTCGATCCAGATTAATAAATATGAATTTTTTCGTGCTGCTGTCCAGACTCATTCCGATGATTTAGTTGCCCGTTTTCAGATTAAGACTACTAGTTAACTCTAGGGTTTTCGAGAATGTGATGTAGAGCGTTACCGGTAGCATTTTATGCCATGTCGTTCTTATTTCAAGTACATACTTGTGTAGGTGGCGAGGCGTCAAATTTAGGAGCACCTTCGTTGCCTACTAGCGCATCACAACGCGGAAGGTAAGTACCTTGTAATTCCTTAAAGTTGAATGATGAGTGTTTGGGCTTATACTGTTATTTGAATGAACCATGATTACACTTCATGTTTATGTTCCCTTCGAATGTGTTATTTCCATGATTAGATATTTTATCATTCATTATTCACATTTCATAACATGCACCTCTCGTCATGTTCCATCCACGGGAGTGGATTATAGAGACCCATCAATTCCAGCATGGGCACGTAAGACCCACCATTCCAATGTGGGCAGAGTTGAACACCCGTATGAAATGTTCTTCATACGGGATTTGGATCTTCGTATTTTGTTAAATGCGGGCTTAAGTGAGCACCGACAGGTGTGTCACTAGCTATACCGGTATGAGCATGTGTGTAGTCCATTCCTTCCATACATTCCATTCATATATTTATTTGGTGTTATGTTCACATTCTTTAATGATGTGGTCTTGTTCATATGTGTTGTATGTCTAGTACTTGCTGAGTCTCGGACTCATTCTTGCTTTGTTTAATTATTTTAGGTGATCGTTGTCGATGACTCTGTTGGGAGAGAGTAGACACATACTATTCACTCAGTTCACTATACTCCATTTTCAATAATAAGTCTCGCTTATGTTTTCCATTCGTCAATCGATAAACTGTAATAAATAAAGCTAGAAGCGGTTGATATTTCTCTCCATGATATGTTTACTTAAGTACTACTTGTGGTCCTTGGTCACTCCCTTATTATAATGTAACACCCTAGCCCAACATGAGATTGGAATGCTACTAAAATAACAAGATAAACATAACTAACTAAAACTCTTTACCAAATTTAGGTAGAACCTTTTTTCTATAGTTACTATACTGGAGGTTTCCACAAGCAAATGTAGCAAGAGGTAGTCTAGTTAAAAAAAATGATTCAAACATAACCCACATAGGCTATTCATCTTTATCAAATAGACATCTGAAAGTAGATTATAAGTATCCAAATTTTTTTAAACTCCTTTATTGTAGTCTAATCCAATCAAGTAATGCTCATAAGCAGAATTGTAGGTAATTCATCCATCTACTGAATTAATTTTCCTTTAATTCTCAAGTGTGTATATAGTGCGAGCGTGCAACTACCCTAGCCCTTCCTTTCTCCCATGCGTGCCGATCTCATACAGGTACCTAAAACACAACAAACAACAAGGGGGTGAGTCCAAAGACTCAGCAAGTATAATAATTGGTAACAACAGTATAAGAAATGAACCCATCAATTATACATCACAAATCTATTCACCAAATAAACCACATACACATGACATGCAACCTGCTCATATGCTCTTTATGCACTTTGTCTTTATCTTTGTCCTTTTGCATTTTACCGGTAATGCAAAGTGCGCATCCGTCGATGCACACCCATGCCTGTGCCATCTGGCACAGGGACCTTTGCCCATACTTTGCAAGTACGAGGACCTTTGACCATGCTCTTCAAGCATGGGGACGTATTGCCCGTCACCAACATGAAGGGGACCCAACTCTGATTTGATCAACACATGACAAAGACCTCAATAAACTACATGTTGCATATGTATGAATTCTCCATTTGACAACATATACATCCATAACAACATTGCATATGAATATCCTACTCATACTGCAAAACTCATAAACATAGTCCTTCCAACTTTCAAAGCAACTATGATAAACACATAACTCGTAACAATAGAGTCCTTGCTCATTACCAGACATATCACCAAATCAATCATGAACAATATAAATAACCATAGAATGTATCGGTCAAGTCATTCGATAATATCTAATATAACAATAATCACACTTGCCTTAACCGCGAGAGAACGTGGGACGTGCGGAAGCGCCGCCCGGGACCCGTCCACCACCGAATAAATAGTTAACGCACACTAAAGGCGCGATGGCGGGCGAAAGCAAAAAAAATATGTAACAACCTACCGAACTCGCGAAAGGGTCTAACTCGATTCCAACCCCAAATCCTAAACGTTGATCTGTCCCCTCAGTGGACAGTCAACTTATAAAATTCGTAACTTTCACTACCGGCATCCAAATTACGTGTTCTCAGACTTTCTGGAAAGGTAATTAAATTACCTAAATAAACTTAGTTGGGGAGCCCTTCTGATTCTACCATAATCTACCCCTACCAAGCCAATCTACAGAATATCAATTTTTCGTTGGGTTCTCTAGACAGAGCACCAAAACTACTATAACTTTTGCTCGCAACTCAGAACAGGGTGATTTTGGTCTCTGTGGAATCTTAACAAAACCAGTTACAAAATTCTAGTTGGGCAAGACCCCTAATTCGGCCTCCTACTAGTCCTAATGTTCAGGTGAAGATCTCTGTCCTAACAATCTGAAAGACAGAAAAACAGCGATGGTAAAACTTACATAACTTTCTATTGGAAACTCTTCAAAAAAATTTCTTTATCAACATGGAAAGCTTACAGAATTATCTACAACATTCATTTTGGGAGGCATTTGTGATTCAGCTTCAAAAAAATTCAAATTGGCCAGACAAGACAATCTGCCAATTCACGTCAACCCTCGTGGACAGTCTCGGTAAAACTACCATAACTCCTAAACCGTAAGTGAAAATCAGATGATTTCGGTTCCAAAAGAAAGATAAAGACGAGACCTACAACTTTCTAAGAGGTGATCTTGTCAGAAAATGAATGCAACATACCCAAATATGACGACGCGACGCCAAGCAAACAGGAGAGGCGGCCCACTAGGGGAATAGGGGAGGGGTGGGGTATTAGGGTTTTAGGGGGGTGGGAACCCCCTTGGCCGGCCACAAGAGGGGCCTCTCCTGGGCCGCGGCACGCGGCCCAGGTTGTCGAACAAATGCGAAAAACCCCCTATTCTATCCAGGTTTTGCTATTCCTATTAAGCCCTCTTTCTCCTCCCGACTTGTTCTTCAATTTACCGAACCGAAACCGGGATATTACATTCTACCCCCCTTAAACAGAATTCGACACCGAATTCTTCCAAGCTTAACACGCCAAAGTAGAAGCTACTAGAACCAAAGTATCACGTACCTGTGGTAAATAATTCTGGGAATTGCTCGCGCATGTGAGATTCCAACTCCCAAGTGGCTTCCCTCTCTGATTGGTGGGTCCACAATACTTTGACGTATACCAACGTCTTGTGCCTCAGGACTCGCTCTGACCTTTCCAAGATACGCACTGGTCGAGACTAAACTGTGAGGTCTTGCTCAATCGTCAGTGGCTTCAATGAAATCTTATGCTCTGTGTCCTTCAAAAACTTCCTCAGCATCGAGACGTGAAACACATTATGAACACCCCTCATGGACTCTGCAAGGTCCAGGCGGTAGGCTAACTTCCCAATTCTTGTAATAATTAGGAAAGGTCCAACGTACCTCGGACTAAGCTTCCATTTAGTACCGAATCGGACAATTCCTTTGGTGGGGGATACTCTCAAAAGCACCAGGTCTCCCACCGCAAACTACAAGTCACGTCTCCTCACATCTGCATAACTTTTCTGCCTGCTCTGTGCTGCTAACAGATTCTGTCTCACCATGGCCACACGCTCGACTGTCTTCTGAATCCAGTCCGGTCCCAAGACTGCCTTCTCACCCACTGCATCCCAGCAAAGGGGCGATCGGCATTTCCGCCCATATAGAACTTCAAAGGTGCGGCTCTAATCTTTGGAATGGTAGTTTGTTGTTGTAGGCAAACTCTGCAAGTGGTAATTGTTCCTCCCAAGCGCCCCTCCACGACAAAACACAAGCACGCAACATGTCTTCCAATGTACAGATTATGCGCTCATTTGTCCATCATGCAGGGTGGGCAGCTATACTAAGGCATTTGTGTGCCCAAGGCACTCTGCAGACTCTCCCAAAACTTGGACACGAACATGGCATCTCTGTCCGAGATATTGGTCTTGGGCACCCCTTGCAGTCTCACTATTTCCCGCACATAGATAGGAGCCAAATCACCTGCTGAATTGGTCATAGGATAGGAACAAAGTTCGTCGACTTGCTGAATCGATCCACTATCACCCAAACTGCATCCTTCCCTCGTGGCGATCGAGGTAACGCGACCACAAAATCCATAGAGATATCATCCCAAGGCCATTGCGGGACCTCTAATGGCTGCAATAGCACTGCAGGTCGTTTATGTTCTGCCTTCAATTGTTGACAAACACCACAACAGGCTACATAGTTAGCTATATCCACTTTCATTCTTTTCCACCAGAAGTTTTGCTTCAAATCATGGTACATCTTCGTCTCACCCGGATGAACAGAATATGGGGTGCGATGTGCTTCCCTCAAGATGTCATTTTAACCTCATATACATGTGGCACACAAAGGCGACCCTTAAACCGCAAAGCACCAATCCCATCCAAACTGAAATCCCCTTCCTTGTCCATATCCATACGCTTCCTGACCCTCTAAAATAACTGATCATACTGCTGTGCTTCCCGCACACACTCTGGGATGGCTGACTCTAAGATAAACTGTGTCTCCACACGTGTCGTGCCCGCATAGCAATAGGATATCCCCATGCGGTCAAAATCAGCAATAAGGCAATCCAGAGTAGCAAGCGTCGCCTTGCGACTAAGAGCATCAGCTACCACGTTGGCCTTGCCTAGATGGTACTGAATTGTAAGATCGTAATCCTTGATCAGCTCCAGCCATCTGCGCTGCCTCAAATTGAGATCCTTCTGTGTAAAGATATACTTAAGACTTTTGTGATCTGTAAATACATCACAAGTCTCACCATACAAGTAGTGTCTCCAAAGCTTCAATGCAGACACCACGGCGGCCAACTCTAAATCATGGGTTGGGTAATTCTGCTCATGTTTATTCACTTGCCTCGATGCATAAGCTAAAACCTTACCATCTTGCATTAGGACACAACCCAACCCAACTCGAAAAGCATCAGAGAAAACCGTGAAACGCTTCCCGGGCTCAGGGACCGTGAGAACAGGAGCGGTCACCAACTTTTCTTTCAAGGTCTGAAAACTGCGTTCACCATCATCATCCCACCGAAACTTCACATCCTTCTGAGTGAGCCTAGATAAAGGCTTGGCAATGATGGAGAAATCCTGTACAAATCTTCGATAATATCCTGCCATTCCAAGGAAGCTTCTCACCTCTTTGACATTGGTCGGCCTTCCCCATTCTACCACTGTGGAAACTTTACTTGGATCAACTAATATTCCCTTTTCATTGATGACATGCCCCAAGAATCCCACGAGGCGTCGAACTCGTACTTTTTCAATTTAGCATAAAACTTATGCTCCCTTAGCATCTCCAATACAAGCCTCAGATGATGCCATGATCTGCTTCAGTCTTTGAGTAGATCAAAATATCGTCAATAAAGACGACTACAAAGTCATCCAAATACTCATGCAGCATCCTATTCATTGTCTCCATGAAAGCAGCAGGGGCGTTAGTTAGTCCAAAAGACATAACTTTAAATTCAAAATGCCCATACCTTGTGGAGAACGCCGTTTTCTCAATACCCTCCTTTCGGACAGGAATCTGATTGTATCCCGACTGGAGATCAATCTTTGAAAATACTTTTGCCCCTCTCAACTGATCAAATAAATCTTCAATACGTGGGAAAGGATATTTATTTTTAATGGTCACCGGTTGAGAACACGATAATCAATACACATCGCCAACTACCATCCTTCTTCTTGGTAAATAACACGGGAGCTCCCCACGGAGACACACTGGGACGAATAAGATCTTTCGCCTTTAGATCGTCCAACTGCTTCTTTAATTCCTCTTGAAAAGGACGTGCCAGACGGTACGGGGTCATAGAAACCGGTCGACCGCCCGGCACTAAATCAATCCTGAACTCCACTGGGCGTGGTGGAGGCATACCGGGCAACTCTGCCGGAAATACCTCCAAGAATTCAAGAACCACCGGGATACGTCCTGCAATCAAAGGCGAACTTCAGTGCGTGAGGACCGGATTATTGGGCTTGTAATGCTTAGTCACCAATTGACCCTAGCATCACAAACGAAATAACCCGTGTCTTCGAGACATGTATACTTCCCAGAAATGTAGTATACACACCTCTTTACAAAATTCATGCATCAATTCCATTCATTCACATAGAACCGAAGCAAAGCAACAACCAGAAACTAGCATAACTAAAAGATAGTTATTACAAAAGAGAGGCCGACCGGCCAAATGACATATCCAAAATGAAATTGAATCAGCGGAAGCAAAAGTGCCATAAGATGGCCATAAACAAAAGAGCCAATCAGTGTGCCTTTAACCCACAAGGCAACCGACCGGACCGCCAAGCTAGCCGCCAAACCCGAAGCACATCTCACAAAAGTGAGGCCCTTGGGGCTCACCTTCTTCCCCTGCAAACAAAAGCAGCCGGCAAAAGCCGGTGAGTACTTTGAATGTACTCGCAAGACTTACATGTGGAGTAACAAACCTGTACATATACTAGATGCAAGCTCATTGAAGTGGAGGCTGTATGTTTCATTTTTAGCATAAAGCAAGTTTCCATTTGCAATAATGTAATAGATTGAAAGCAATTTAACAAATCTGTTTTTAATGTTCAAATAATCGAATGAACAATAATAATAACAGTAGAAAGTGTGAGACCCCGGTTTATCCGGCTTGTAATGCTTAACCATCCATCCGGTCCTAGCATCACAAAGCAGATAATCAAGAGACTCGAGACATGTATACTTCCCGAATGCAATACACACCTCTTTACAAAGCTCATGCATCAATTCCATTCATCCACATAGAACCGAAACACGAGCGAGCAGAATTATTAATAATATTAAACGAATCATTACAAAGAGAGGCCAACCGCCAACAATAAAAGAGACAACAATAATTAAGCAGTGAAGCAAAAGTGCCATAAGATGGCTACAACAAAAGAGCCAATCGGTGTGCCTTTAACCCACAAGGCAACCGAGGACCGCCAAGCTAGTCGTCAAACCGAAGCACATCTCACAAAAGTGAGGCCCTTGGGGCTCACCTTCTTCCCCGCAAACAAAAGCGTAGGCAAAAGCCGGTGAGTACTTTGAATGTACTCATAAGACTTACATGTGGAATAACAAACACTGTACATATACTACATGCAAGCTTAATCAACAGATGGGTGTAGGTTTCATTTTAGCATAAAGCAAGTTTTCATTTGCAATAATATAATAGATTGAAAGCAATTTAACAAATCTGTTTTTAATGTTCAAATAAGCGCAAAAGACAACAATATAACAGTAGATAGGAAACAACAACAATCCTGGAAGTGACTAAACCATTAGTCACCACAACAATAGCATGAATTACCCATTCATGCCAACCATGTCAATTTTTAATTTAAAAGGTTGAAGTCTAACTCTTGCAAAACCTAACCAAGCGTGTCCATAACCTAGGGCGAGGCTATTGAATAGTTTTATCCTGCGGTGTACCAACTTACCCACATGTCGGACCGCCTTTTGCCAAGCTATTAAGCACACTTCCTTAGGTATGCCTACACGGCTAAGTCCTCTGAGACTTTTCCAATATTATGTATTACCTTGAGTCGCCTGTATGGATAGAAACCCATACGTTGTGTCGGGGTCGTGGCCCAGCCTCGGACAACTACCCCTCACGGGTAAAGCCTCGGACAACTGCGACGCCCCTCGAGGTGGAGAACCTTCCCGGCAATCCCCACCACCGCACACCCAACACAAACACAAGAACATAATTCCTTTTTCACACAACACACACAACGCTCCTCCTGCGACTCGGAGATAACACACTCCAAAGTACTAGGTCAAGAGGGGTCCCATATAACCCTCATGTGGTTAGTACGCAAAAATGCTTGGAGAGTGTGACACAAGATGTTCGGTCCTTGTTGACTTAGGCAAGACATCCACAAACCCAATAACCCACCATCCAACCACTTGCCCAAGTCCAAATCAGTTTTCCATTTTTCAGATTTTGACTTTACAAAATAACAAAGCACAGTCTTGGTCGTAATGACCTAAGCGATAATGTGATCAAGATCATCGACTACAATCGATTATCGCCAAGACTACTACGAAGCTTAGCATTTCTAAGCAATTTCAAATCGGAAGCTACTAAGTGAGAAGAGCTCATCCATCGAACTCAAATCACAGCAAATAACCTAGGCTCATGGTAGTACAGGATAAACAATCCCTACAGATTATGCAACTATAGGATACTAACCATAATTTAACAACAAAATAGCAATGCATACATACGAGTTGGAAATCAATATATTAGACTTGGGAAATAATAGGATCAACATGATCAAACCGCTTGCACGCTTGTTGTGGGTCAAGATGTTCTTTGGGATCACTCTCGGTATCAATGTGCTCTTCGGATCCTATCGAAAGAACCAAAAAGAACCAATAAGGCAAAAGAAACCGAAAAGATCCAACAGTCAATTTCAACAAAAAGCTCTCAAATCTTTACAGTAGAAAGAGCATGATTTTTATGAACTAATGCAACAAGAACCAATTGATTTGGATTCTTAATGCAAAAGATATGGCCAAAACAATTTTGCTCAGTTTTTATAAATAAAAATACTACTATTCATTAGCAAAATTTTCGGAGCTATACTGAGTTTGGAAACATTTTTAAATTAAAGTCTAGTTAAAAAATAACCAACAAAATTTGAATCAACCGAAAAGGATTTGAAATGAATTAGTTATGCGTTTTACAAGTTACTACATTTTTCAGTTGACAAATAAATCCTTTCGGGAAAAACCAGAAATTAAATCGACGTGGACGAACATGGATCGTTGATCTTGGATCCGACGGTCTAAGTCTACGGAGCAATGCGCGCACGCGCGATTCACAAACCCTAAACACTCACCGTTGGATGCGGATCCAGCGGTTCACGTGAATCGGGGCGTTGGGCGGTCCGACGTTCACACGCATAGGAGCCGTTGATCTTGGATCCAGCGGTCCACACGGATCGAACCTTTCGGACGGTCGAGCGTTCACTCGAATCGGGACCGTTGATCTTGGATCCAACGGTCCAAACTCCGGCTACCGCGCGCGGCGCGCGCGAAACCCTAACGTCAGCCGTTGGATGCGGATCCAGCGGTTCCGTGAACGAGCGTTCGGCGGTCGAGCGTTTCCACGCACATGAACCGTTGATCTTGGATCCAACGGTCCACGCGGATCGAACCGTTCGGATGGTCGAGCGTTCATTCGAATCTGGACCGTTGATCTAAGGATCGACGGTCCACATCGATTCACGTTCAAAACTTCGCGCTGGTTTCCTCCGACAAAGCGACGGTGAGCGAGGCTCACCGTCGGCGACTCGGTCGCGGCGGTGCGAGTAAAGGCCCAAAATGGGTTCCTAATAAACTGCGCACCCAATGGAACCAACAACTTTGGTCTGCGGCGGTCTAGAACGCCGCAGCAGCGGAGATAACAGAGATGACTCAAAATGACCGAAAGCGAAAAGCAAAAACGCCACCGGTTCAAGGGAGCGAGTGCCAATCAACTAGGGACTAATAAGGGGGTACCTGAGCCCAAAGAAGGCACGGAGGAGAGTTGAATCGGCTCGGGTGAAGAAGAAGAGCTGTTTCGTCCGAAAAGGGGGCAATCCGAAATTGAACCGCTCTCTTCATCAAAGGCAAAATTGATGGAGGGTTAATATTCAATGAGATGCTAAATGGCGAGGAAGCAAGGGTTTTGAAGGAGAAAGCCGAACACCACTTTCACCAAGAGGTTGGAGCTTCAACAATGGCGTGAGAACAAATTTTTGAAATGGAGCTCGAGCAATGCACAAGCAGTGGCTCTGGAGCTCAAGGGTGTTTAAAGGAGGATAAGGAAGCCACTGGGAGGAGTTTTATAGGCCAAGAGCAAGGAAGAAGCAACGGGAGGAAAAATGGCGTGCAATGTGCTGAGGCCGACCGAGGGCGATGGGGGCAAGTGCACTCGAGCAGGACGAAGACTTCGGAGGCGGCGGTACAGTGCTCATTAATGCAGAGTCGTTGGCGAAAGGAGATATGACCCGACGCGCCACGCTCGCAATTTTCACCAACTCTGATTGACCATGGCGGCGCATGCGGCGAGGAAGGCAACGGATAGCCGTTGGATTGAAATCGGACGGTGAAAAGATCGGTTCGATTATAACGATTCAAGCGCTCACTTAATCACGGACCGTTGATTTGGATCCTACGGTTCCGCGTTGCGCGAGGTGTTCGGACGGTCGAGCGTTCCGCCGATCCCGAGCCCTGATTTAGAATCCAGCGGTTCACGTGGATCGGCGCGCTCGGATGGTCGAACGTTCACGCTATCGTGAGCCGTTCGATCTTGATCAACGACGCTGCGCCGCGCCAACGACCGAGCGGTGCGTTTAGTTGACTGAACCAAATCAAGTGGCTCGAGCAGAGTCCGATTCGAACCCGAAAACAGTGAAAACCGGTTAGGGTTTGAATTTGAATGACTGATTTTGGGGAATTATTTGGGGTAGCAAACAAGCTCCAAAAATTATGAAATTTTAACTGGAGCTTGCTGACAGAAGAAGGAACCTCTCATAAAATTTTCAGAGACTTTTATGTACTGCATTTTTCTCCAGAAATTTCACAAGGTGAGAATTAGGGTTTCACCAAGGTTTGACTGGCCCCAAAAATTATCAAATAATTTCTAAAAATTATGAAATAATTCTGAGGTGTTAAACATCAACCCTAGACCCAAGAAAATTATTTCCAAAGGTTGGGCACAAGATTTTCATGAAGGAGATTGGTGTTGGTGTCCAAATGGCAATTTGATTTTTTTTTTGATTTCACATAATTCCTTTACAAAAATTATGGAACTGATTACAAAAATCAAGATCAGAGAAAAAGTTTTAATTTCTCCTCATTTTTATTACATTTGAAACACAAACCAATTTTGGGATGTTACAGAAAGATGACAACAACAACCTGGAAGTGACTAACCCAATAGTCACCACAACAATAGTATGAATTACCCATTCATACTAACCATGTCAAGTTTTAATTTTGAAAACAAAAGTTGTAGTCTAACTCTTGGAAAACCTCCCCAAGCGTGTCCATAACCTAGGACGAGGCTATTCGAATAGTTTTATCCCTGCAGGGTGTACCAACTTACCCACATGTCAGACCGCCTTTTTGCCACATGATTAAGCATACTTCCTTTGGTATGCCGGCACAGCTAAGTCCTACGAGACGTTTCCAATATTATGTATTAACTTCGAGTCGCCCGTATGGATAGAAACCCATACGTTGTGTCGGGGTCGTGGCCCAGCCTCGGACACCTACCCGTCACGGGTAAAGCCTTGGACAACTGCGACGCCCCTCGAGGTGGAGAACCTTCCCGGCAATCCCCACCACCGCACACCCAACACAAAGACAAGAACACAAAGCCTGTTTCACACAACCCACACACAAAACTTTTCCTCCTGCGACTCGGAGATAACACACGCCAAAGTACTAAGTCAAGAGGGGTCCCATATAACCCTCATGTGGTTAGTACGCAATAGTGCTTGGTTTAGTGTAACAAGATGTTCGATCCTTGATGACTTGGGCACCATTCCGATCACACCCAAAAACACCACACCAACATACCATTATGCCCAAGTCCAAATCAGTTTTCACTTTCAGTTTTTGATTTGCAAAATTAACAAAGCACAAAGTGCTGGACATAATGGAAGAATAATAATTTTTGTGTGATCGAGACCATCGACTAAGTCGATGATCGCCCAAATATACCGAACTAAGCATGGCTAAGTATTTTCCAATCGGAAGCTACTAAGTGGTCCAAGTCCCTCCATCGGACTCCGACCACAGCAAATAACCTACGCTCATGGTAGTATAGGATAAACAAGTCCTACAGATTATGCAACTATAGGACACTAACCATAATTTGACAACAAAATAGCAATGCATACATACGAGTTGAAATCAATATAGTAGACTTGAAAAATAATAGGATTAACATGATCAAACCGCTCACTTTTACTTGTTTGTGGGTCAAGATGTTCTTTGAGGATCAACAATATTGTCGGTGTGCTCTTCGGATGCTAACGAGAAGGCGAAAAGCAACAGATAAGAACGAATAAAATGCAAAGACTCAACAACAAACTTTCTCCAAAAATTCTAAAAATCTTACCGTAGCAAGAGAAGAATTTATAAAGAAATTAGCAACAAGAACCAATCGATTTGGATTCTTAATGCCAAAGCTACGATCAAAAGAAGGTCTTACGACCAGGTATTGGTCGTAGCAGAACCTACGACTAGACAATAGTCGTAGAAGGATCCACGACCAGGTAGTGGTCGTAGAAGAACTTATGACCGTGACATAGTCGTAGTAAGATTTATGACTAGGTACAAGTCGTAACAGAACTTACGACTGGGTACAAGCCACGACAGAATTTACGACGGGGTAATGGTCGTAGAAGGACTTATGACCACGCCATAGTCGTAGCAAGACTTACGACTACGGGGGTGATTGTAGGAGAACTTACAATCAATTGGTATGCCTCTCCCTTATAAATATAAGGGGTACTTTTGAGGACTACGCGACGTCATATTTACCCCTCATAATACTGCACCCGGTCGAAACTACCAAGCTACAGCGACTGGTCGGAATTCCGACCACAGCGGCGGTACGACCACGGAGTGCGGCCAAGTAGGTATGGCCCGGGAGAACTCTCCGAACGGACAATACCGAAAGAACAATGAAAACACACCTAAGCTCCTATAGGGTAAGGTGAAAGTACCTGAGCTGAAGAACGACCAGAGACCCACGGAGTGGCTCCGGCGACGAGTGACCGAACAGCAGCTGTAAGGTCCTCACTAGGCCACAGCGACTTGAGCAAAGAGAGAACCAAACCGAGTGAGGCTCAAGCTCCAGCGAGTAAAGGGGGAGCAGAGGGGGTCAAGACTTGAAGAAGAAACCCCTGCTGCACCGCCTTCACCGAAACCCCACACTCAACGATGGCGGTCGTGGGGATTGCAAGGAACTGAAGCTCAAGCAAGATGGTGAGTGCTAGCTGGAGTTGCGGAAGTGCTAAAGGAAGCTAAGGGTGAAGCAAAGGAGTTTAAATAGAGCGATGGCAGAGAGCAGCGGCGGTTTCGGTCAGTCAACAACGCCATGAGAGCACTTGAGGCGGCAGGGCGGATCGAATCATGGCCCTCTCGAGGATGGCGCGACGGGCATTTAATGCGCGCGCAAAGCTAGCCGTTTAAAGGTGGCCATAGAGTGGGTACGCACGCCTTTTCTCCTCTGTGCACGCCATGGCAGGGCTTACGCGCGCGCGGACAGAGGAAGGAGATGACTCGTTGGTCGTCAGATTGAAATCGAACGGCTGGGCTAGATCGAGCGGATTAAAATGATCCCATCGTTCGGCTGGTCGAAGACCGTTCGATGCCGATCCAATGGCTGAGTTAGATCGGGTGGATTAAAACGACTCCATCGTTCGACTGGTCGAAGACCGTTCGATGCCGATCCAATGGCTCACGACCTAGTGCGACGGCCAGAGTTGAGTGCGGTTAGTGGGTGGACCGAGTCAAGCGGCTCGAGCCCGAGCCCGATTCGAACCTACGGAACAGTGCAAACCAGTTAGGGTTTGAATACTAAACATCTGATTTTTAAGAAAGTAGTTGAGGTAGTAAACAAACTCCAAAATTTATGAAATTTTAACTGGAGCTTGCTGACAACCGGAGGAACCTCTCATAAAATTTTCAGAGATTTTCATGCACTGAATGTTTCTCCAGAAATTCCAGAAGAGGAGAAATAGGGTTTGACCAAACTTGACTTGCCTCCACAAATTATCAATTGATTCCAAAAAAAATCATGAGATAATTCACAGGTGTTGCCAAGCCTCCCTAGAACTCAGGATAAATATCTCCAAGGGTTTGGCACAAGATCTAGGGCCAGGCGGTTTTTGATTAGAGTCAAATGAGGATTTGAATTTGATTTTCCATAATTCCTTAATCAAGAATTACAGAAATGATCAATGACTTCAAGATGCAAGAAAAGTTTTAATTTCTCCAGATCTTCTTATATTTGAAACACAAATCCATTTTTGGGATGTTACAAAACCTGCTGTAATACCCCGGCCTACTCGTAGCGTGGCCCATGTGGCCCATGAGGAGTTGTGTGGTGGGATTAGTCCCACATTGCTTGTCTCAAGTGAGTTGTAGTAGTATATAATGCATGTTGGATCCAAACGTAGCACCTCCGAGTTAGCCC
Source organism: Hsuehochloa calcarea (assembly GCA_036346395.1). Classification (NCBI taxonomy): domain Eukaryota; kingdom Viridiplantae; phylum Streptophyta; class Magnoliopsida; order Poales; family Poaceae; genus Hsuehochloa; species Hsuehochloa calcarea. The sequence continues at coordinate 27,904,472 of CM070594.1, forward strand.
TTTTACACGAAGCGAGGACGAAAGTATAAGTGGGGTGCTATGTGTGGGCGGGTCCGCCCCACGGTGGGCTGGGCATTGAGCCGATTTTAGGTCAGGGTGTTACAGATGGTATCAGAGCATCAACCTTCGCTGCATGGGCGCGTGCGGGACAGGGGCGCGGGCATATGGCGCATGGCACATGTGGGCGGAGGACACATGGCATGGCATATGTGTCGGCACGCTGGGCGCGCGGACGTGTACTGAGGGGTGGTTACAGGCATTTGCAGCGTATGCGGTATCTTTGCCGGCGTCGACCCTTAAGGGGGTGAGTGTAATACCCCGGCCTACTCGTAGCGTGGCCCATGTGGCCCATGAGGAGTTGTGTGGTGGGATTAGTCCCACATTGCTTGTCTCAAGTGAGTTGTAGTAGTATATAATGCATGTTGGATCCAAACGTAGCACCTCCGAGTTAGCCCTTTTACACGAAGCGAGGACGAAAGTATAAGTGGGGTGCTATGTGTGGGCGGGTCCGCCCCACGGTGGGCTGGGCATTGAGCCGATTTTAGGTCAGGGTGTTACACCTGCCCCCCTTACAAAAATCTCGTCCCGAGATTTGGCTCACTCGGTAAAGAAAGAGGGATAGTCTACGCGGAGACGATCTTCTCTTTCCCAAGTAGCCTCATCTTCAGAATGGTTTGACCACTGAACTTTGAGGAACCTAATGGTTTTATTCCTTGTTCTTCGTTCAGCCTCATCGAGTATGCGAACAGGGTGCTCGCGATAGGTCAAATCTTCTTGGACATCAAGAGTTTCCAATGGAGCTTCCTCTGTTGGAACTCGGAGGCACTTCTTTAGTTGGGACACATGGAAAACATCATGTACTCCCTCCAGTGCAGCCGGCAATTCCAACTTATAGGCAACAGCTCCTTTCTTCTCGATAACGCGGTAAGGACCGACATATCGAGGAGCTAACTTGCCCTTGACGCCAAAACGTTGATGGTCCTTCAAAGGAGAGACCTTGAGATAAACAAAGTCATCCGGCTCGAAGCTCAATTCACGACGCCGGCGATCCGCATAGCTCTTTTGCTCGGATTGGTACATGCAAAGCGATCACGAATAAGCTGGACTTGACTCTCGGCCTCATTGATCGAGTCCGGGCCAAAGAATGGTCTTTCGCCGGTCTCAGACCAATTTAACGGGGTTCTGCACTTTCTCCCGTATAGGGCCTCGAAAGGTGCCATGCTGAGGCTGGCCTGAAAACTGTTGTTATAGGAAAACTCGGCGAATGGCAAGCACTTTTCCCAATGCTTCCCATAAGAAAGAACACAAGCACGAAGCATGTCTTCCAACACTTGGTTGACCCTCTCGGTCTGACCATCGGTTTGGGGATGATATGCGGTGCTAAAGTTAAGATGGGTTCCCATAGCCTCTTGCAAGCTATGCCAAAATCGAGAAGTGAACAGAGAACCACGATCCGAGATTATCGTCTTTGGTATCCCATGCAAACTTACAATTCTGGAGACATAGAGCTCGGCTAAAAGACCCACACGAAGCTGAGTCTTGACCGGAAGGAAATGAGCTACTTTAGTTAATCGATCGATGATAACCCAAATAGCATCGTTTCCCCTAGGAGACCTGGGTAGACCGGTGACAAAATCCATCCCGATCGAATCTCACTTCCACTCTGGAATTGGCAAAGGTGGCGATCCTGGGCGCCGATGCTCGGCCTTGACGCGACGACACACGTCGCACTCGGCAACGAACTTCGCAATCTCCCTCTTCATTCGGGTCCACCAAAATCTCTGGCGGAGGTCTTGATACATCTTTGTGGCCCCAGGATGAATAGACAAAGGCGAATCATGGGCTTCGCAGAGAATCAAATCCCGCAATTCCATGTCCTTTGGAACTACAAGGCGTTGCCCGAACCTTACAACACCATGCTCATCCTCAGAGAAGCACTTGGCTGTTCCGTTCTTGACATTTTCCTTGATGCGGCTTACTCCAGCATCCGATCGCTGAGCGATCTTAATCCGATCCACCAAGGTTGGTTGCACAACCAAGGCAGCGAGGGAACCATGCTCAACCAATCCCAAGTTGAGACACTGAAATTCCTCCAGAAGAGTGGGCTGAATTTCCTTGAGCAATAAGGCATTGCAATGCGCTTTGCGACTGAGCGCATCGGCAACGACATTAACCATGCCCGGATGATAGTGAATACCCATGTCATAGTCCTTGATCAACTCCAACCATCTCTTTTGCCTGAGGTTCAGATCTGGTTGGGTGAACAGATACTTTAGGCTTTTGTGATCCGAATACACTTCGCAACGATTACCGATTAGGTAATGTCGCCAGATCTTAAGTGCAGGAATCACCGCAACTAATTCCAAGTCATGGGTAGATTAATTGAGTTCATGAGGTCTCAATTGCCTTGATGCATAGGCCACTACCTTGCCTTGTTGCATCAGGACACAACCGAGTCCTCGACGAGAAGCATCACAAAAGATATCGAAGCTTTGATGAATATCGGGAAGAACGAGAACGGGAGCATTGGTCAAACGCTTCTTGAGTACTTGGAAGCTTTACTCACAAGCATCGGACCACAAGAACTTCTTGTCCTTCTTGAGCAACTCCGTCATCGGCTTCGCGATCTTGGAGAAGTTCTCGATAAAATGGCGGTAATACCCAGCTAAACCGAGAAAACTCCGCACTTCGGTTACCGAAGTAGGCTGAACCCATGAGAGAATGTCGTTGATCTTGCCAGGATCAACGGCTATGCCTCCTGCTGAAAGGACATGGCCTAAGAAGGCCACTTCCTTCAACCAGAATGTGCACTTGCTGAACTTTGCATACAGCTGGTGCTCACGAAGCTTGCCTAACACAAGCCTCAGATGCTCATCATGTTCCTCATCGTCCTTGGAATAGATAAGAATATCGTCGATGAAGACCACGACAAACTTAAGCCGAAAACAGCAAGTACATAAACTTAAACAGACTTATAAAAAGACTCCCAAAAATCGTAATGAATCACCAACCAAAGCTCAACTTCCCAATGCAACTAACCCGTATTGAATGAACGAATAATTGTTTGAGAAGATAAAAATCAGAAGATTAAGGTAAGATCTAATACCACTTAAGGTCAAGGCTAAATCAGCGAAAATAGTGTTAGATACATAGCTAACTAGTATCACATCATACCCTTCTATTCCCACAAGTTTCAGTTGATTATCCTCTCATTTTCTACCCCATTAGAAACCATCGAGCTTGCTGTCCGGAAATTGAGGTTGCTATAGCGATTTTGCATCCAAGCTTCCAGTCGAAGTCTTCCATTCTAGAAACTTCAAAATCTGGCACACTTCAATTTGCCAAGCTTAGTGGTTCTATCAGAAACCATTGAGCTCGCTGTCTGGAAATTGAGGCGTGCTCTCCAGATTCCGCATCCAAGCCTCTAGCCGAAATCTTCAGTCCAGAAACTTCAAAACCCTAAGCACTTCAATTTGCCAAACTCAGTGGTTCCGAAAACCCATTTAATCGATAACACTATCTTTGAAAAGGAGATGAGAGGAAAACAACTTTTAAAACTCAAATCAGGGTGAGATGAGGGGAGAAAGCTAAGAAAGATAAGGAGTAAAATCTGAGAATTACCTAAGCTTTCATAAATCATTTGATACTTTGAAAATAGGGTTTTCCAAAATATCCTAAAGACGACCAAGCTTGGGTTACTACGGTCAGTATGGCTCTGATACCAAACCTTGTGAGGACCCCGGATTATTGGGCTTGTAATGCTTAGTCACCAATTGACCCTAGCATCACAAACGAAATAACCCGTGTCTTCGAGACATGTATACTTCCTAGAAATGCAGTATACACACCTCTTTACAAAATTGATGCATCAATTCCATTCATTCACATAGAACCGAAGCAAAGCAACAACCAGAAACTAGCATAACTAAAAGATAGTTATTACAAAAGAGAGGCCGACCGGCCAAATGACAAATCCATAAAGAAATTGAATCAGCGGAAGCAAAAGTGCCATAAGATGGCCATAAACAAAAGAGCCAATCAGTGTGCCTTTAACCCACAAGGCAACCGACCGGACCGCCAAGCTAGCCGCCAAACCCGAAGCACATCTCACAAAAGTGAGGCCCTTGGGGCTCACCTTCTTCCCCTGCAAACAAAAGCAACCGGCAAAAGTCGGTGAGTACTTTGAATGTACTCGCAAGACTTACATGTAGAGTAACAAACCTGTACATATACTACATGCAAGCTCATTGAAGTGGAGGCTGTATGTTTCATTTTTAGCATAAAGCAAGTTTCCATTTGCAATAATGTAATAGATTGAAAGCAATTTAACGAATCTGTTTTTAATGTTCAAATAACCGAAAGAACAATAATAATAACAGTAGAAAGATGACAACAACAACCTGGAAGTGACTAACCCAATAGTCACCACAACAATAGTATGAATTACCCATTCATACCAACCATGTCAAGTTTTAATTTTGAAAACAAAAGTTGTAGTCTAACTCTTGGAAAACCTCCCCAAGCGTGTCCATAACCTAGGACGAGGCTATTCGAATAGTTTTATCCCTGCAGGGTTGTAGCATCCCGTTTTTCGGAGTTTTTGAAAATTTTAAAAGAGAGCCATTTGTTTCTATTTGCCCAAAGCTTAATTTTGAAATTTCAAAAAATTCATTTGCAGTTTAATATGAGTTAGTCAAACTTCGATTAAATTAAAGTTGGTTTGATTGAGTTTTCTGGAATTTAAAATCAAAATTATTATTTTAAGAATTTTCTTGGATTTATTGGATTTTAGAAATTGATTTTTGTTTTATCCGAAATGGAAAAATTAATTTATTTGCAAAAGAAAAAGGAAATTTAAAGTTAAAAGTATTTTTATTAAGTCTAGAATGATTCAAGTAATTTCTGTGAATTTTTCCAGAATTTTTGGAGTCTATTTGCTATTTTCTAAATTGCCTTTTGTTTTATTTGAATTTCTGTAAATTAAAAACTATTTAAAAATCCCTTTTACCGTTTTGGGCGAATCTCTCGCCCATCTCTGTTCCCGCCTCGGCCCACTCCGCTGACCGCTCACGCGCACCGCGCCTCCCATCGCTTCTGCCGTTGGATCTCCATCCGGCGTCCGCGCGTCCACGTCGCCGCGGCTCGCCTCGCCGTTCTGGCCGTTGGATCACGATCCGACGCCATCGCGTCGCCGCGCCTCTCCGTCTCCCACCGTCCGTCGAAATCGGACGGCGCCCGATCATCTCCTCCCGCGCCCTTTGGACTTCCGCCGTCCGTCGGAATCGGACGGCTCTCCTTCACCGCGCCTCCTCTTCCCGTCCGTCGGAATCGGACGGCTCCCGATCGTCGTCTCGTCGCGTCGCCGCGCTCTCTCTCACGTCGTCCGCGCGCGCGCCGCCCGAATCTCGCCCGCGCGTCCGTCTCGCCACGCCCGCAACGTCGCGCGTCCGTCGCCTCTCCGCGCCTCCGCCGCATCCGCCACGCCCGCGCCGTGCCTCTCGCGCCTTTAAATCCAGCGCCCGCGTCTCTCTTCTCTCTTCTTTCTCTCTCTCTCTCGGCGATTCTCGCGCGCTCATCCGTCGTCTTCCCGGCTCCGGTCGCCTCTGCGTCGTCGTTCTCCGCCGCCGCCTTCTCCGCTCGGCGCCGCCGTCTTCCCGGCTCGGCCGCCGCCGCCCTCCCTCTCTCTCTCTCTCTCTCTCTCTCTCTCGACCGTGGGCCCGAGCCCACGTGGCCACCGTGGCGCCACGTCGGCGCCAGCGTCGGCGTTCTGCCGTGAGGCGCGTACGTGTGCTTGCATAGCGCGGTATGTAAACCGGATTTTTCGGTTGGAAAATAAATCCGAAAATCCGAAAAACCTAATTCCATCATTTTATGTGATTTAAAACTTCTTTTGGCTATAACTTTCACATCGAACTCCGATTTGGGTGATCCAAATTTCTAAATTCATATAAATTCATCCTCTTTCATTTGGTACTGGTTTTGTAATTTTGGAGTTCATTTGGTGCTGTTTTATTTATTTGTTGCTATTCTCGCGTGTAGATTAGGCGTTTGGAAGATTTCTTGACCCAACGACCAAGACCCTCTCTCGTCAACGAAGGCAAGTCGTAGGCCTTTGACCATGTTGAACCCATTTTACAAATGTATATTGTATTAAATTATCATGCATGGCTAGTTTTATTAAAAATGGTTTTGGGAGTAGATAATTACCAAATTGCCATTATGCCTCCTTGATGAATTGAAAATGAAATGTCTCCTTGAATGACATATATCCTTGAACACCTTAGAATGGTTAATACTAGTTGGACATATTTGTATACCAACTTGGGGCGTATTATTGCTTAGACATGCTTTAGTTACCCGCAAGACTTTCGATCACTGTTCAATGATTAATGAAATTTGACTAATGGAACTATGGAGCAGTGGTGTGAGGCCACTTTTATTAAAAGATGTTGTGCCATGGCGAGGATTGCCATTTGGTCGGGATTGAACAAAAATGATTTATGCTCGGGCTTGAGGTAGGAAGCTAGAGTGGGTGTGTGATGCACTTTGGGTTGTGGTAGACTTGTGCGAGCGACCAACTAAGGACTTAACTTTGCAAGTCATTGATCTGGTCACCTCGTGCAACCATAAGTCCGGTATGGGACGGACTGGCCAACTAATTAGGGAAGTTTTGAGTCGGTTCGTTAGGGTTGATTATTAGGCGCAAGAGGGGGCGTGATGGCGAAACCTTAGCGAAGCGAACCGAGGCAAAATGGAACTTTGTAAAGGCCTTGTGATAGTCACTTAGTCGCACACCCTCGGAAGTGTGTCGACGGACATTGCAAGTGATTTATCTCTTGTGGGTAAAGGCGTACAACCTCTGCAGTGTCAAAATCTATTCGAATAGCCGTGTCCCGATTCACGGACATGCACAGTGATTTCGCGCAAGGGGTAGTATTTTCAAAAATATGGTTTGGTTCGATGGAAGCGTTTGGTTGGAATGGTTGGGAAGTGAGCGGGATGTTCCTTTGTTTGATTCAAAAGAACTTGGTTATCTATGTAGTATTCTTTTAAAATCTCGCTTTGCAATCTAATTCTGTATTCTTGTTAAACTTGCTTTACGCAAATTAACCATAAACAGTCATTGTTTAAGCCTTGCATGAATACTATGTGCATACATTTCTCTACGACTTCTTGAGTACTTTATGTACTCACGGCTTTATGCCCTTTGTTGATCGGTCCAATGAAGAACCAGAAATCTTTGAGTACTATGAAGAAGGCTACTTTGAAGACTTTGCGATCTAGGTCACGTCCTCCACTCGATTGCACATGGGCATGTCGATTGGTCTCCACGTATTTTTGAGATTTCATTTGCGGATACTCTGTTGTTGCTAAGCCACAGTGAGGCGACTTTTGTAAGAACCTTGACCATAAGGTCTTTCTTTTTTAATTAATATTGCTTTATGCTCTTCATTAGTTAAATCGTTGAATGGTTATGAATGCATCATTGTTGTGTATGCAAGCTAGCTCTTGATCATGGGACTAGCTTGGTATGCACAGAGGGTCTCGGGGTTGTGTGACACCCGGGGCGCCGACAAGGGTGTACCAACTTACCCACATGTTAGACCGCCTTTTTGCCACATGATTAAGCATACTTCCTTTGGTATGCTGCACCTGACACTAAGTCCTACGAGGCGTTTCCAATATTATGTATTAACCCGAGTCGCCGTATGGATAGAAACCCATACGTTGTGTCGGGTCGGGCCCAACCTCGGACAACTACCCGTCAGGTAAAGCCTTGGACAAGCTCGCGCCCCTCGAGGTGGAGAACCTTCCCGGCAATCCCCACCACCGCACACCCAACACAAACACAAGAACACAAAGCCTGTTTCACACAACCCACACAAAAAACTTTTCCTCCTGCGACTCGGAGATAACACACGCCAAAGTACTAAGTCAAGAGGGGTCCCATATAACCCTCATGTGGTTAGTACGCAATAGTGCTTGGTTTAGTGTAACAAGATGTTCGGTCCTTGATGACTTGGGCACCATTCCGATCACACCCAAAAACACCACACCAACATACCATTATGCCCAAGTCCAAATCAGTTTTCACTTTCAGTTTTTGATTTGCAAAATTAACAAAGCACAAACTGCTGGACATAATGGAAGAATAATAATTTTTGTGTGATCGAGACCATCGACTAAGTCGATGATCGCCCAAAGCTACCGAACTAAGCATGGCTAAGCATTTTCTAATCGGAAGTTACTAAGTGGTCCAAGTCCCTCCATCGGACTCCGACCACAGCAAATAACCTACGCTCATGGTAGTAGAGGATAAACAAGTCCTACAGATTATGCAACTATAGGACACTAACCATAATTTGACAACAAAATAGCAATGCATACATACGAGTTGAAATCAATATAGTAGACTTGAAAAATAATAGGATTAATATGATCAAACTGCTCGCCTGCTTGCTGTGGGTCAAGATGTTGCTGGGGATCAACAATATTGTCGGTGTGCTCTTCGGATCCTAACGAGAAGGCGAAAAGCAATAGATAAGAACGAATAAAATGCAAAGACTCAACAGCAAACTTTCTCCAAAAATTCTGAAAATCTTACCGTAGCAAGAGAAGAATTTATAAAGAAATTAGCAACAAGAACTAATCGATTTGGATTCTTAATGCCAAACCTACGATCAAAAGAAGGTCTTACGACCAGGTATTGGTCGTAGCAGAACCTACGACTGGACAATAGTCGTAGAAGGATCCACGACCAGGTAGTGGTCGTAGAAGAACTTATGACCGTGACATAGTCGTAGTAAGACTTACGACTAGGTACAAGTCGTAACAGAACTTACGACTGAGTACAGGCCACGACAAAATTTACGACGGGGTAATGGTCGTAGAAGGACTTATGACCACGCCATAGTCGTAGCAAGACTTACGACTACGGGGGTGATTGTAGGAGAACTTACAATCAATTGGTAGGCCTCTCGATTATAAATATAAGGGGTACTTTTGAGGACTACGCGACGTCATATTTACCCCTCATAATACTGCACCCGGTCGAAACTACCAAGCTTCAGCGACTGGTCGGAATTCCGACCACAACGGCGGTACGACCACAGAGTGCGGCCGAGTGGGTATGTACCGGGAGAACTCTCCGAACGGACAATACCAAAAGAACAATGAAAACACACCTAAGCTCCTACAGGGTAATGTGAAAGTACAGAGTGAAGAGCGACCGAGACCCACGGAGTGCTCCGGTGACAGTGACCAGAGCAGCCATTTGTAAGGTCCTCACTAGGCCAAATGACGACGAGCAAAGAGAACCAAACCGAGTGAGGTCAAGCTCCAGCGAGTAAAGGGGGGCGAGAGGGGTCAAGACTTGAAGAAGAAACCCTCTGCACGCCTTCACCGAAACCCCACACTCAGCGATGGCGGTCGTGGGGATTGCAAGGAACTATGACTCAAGCAAGATGGTGAGTGCTAGCTGGAGTTGCAAAAGTGGTAAAGGAAGCTAAGGGTGAAGCAAAGGAGTTTAAATAGGCGATGGCGAGAGCAGCGGCCGATTTTCGGTCAGTCAACAACGCCATGAGAGCACTTGAGAAGCGATGGAAGCGGTCGAATCATGGCCCTCGAGGATGGCGCGACAGGCATTTAATCTTGTGAGCTAGCCGTTTAAGGTGGCCATAGAGTGGGTTGCGCCACTTCTTTTCTCCTCTGCGCATGCCATGGCGGGAGCTTCTGCGCGTCTGAGAGGAAGGAGGCGACTCGTTGGTCGTCGATTGAAATCGAATGGCTGGGCTAGATCGAGCGGATTAAAACGATCCCATCGTTCGGCTGGTCGAAGACCGTTCGATGCCGATCCAACGGCTGAGTTAGATCTGGTGGATTAAAACGACTCCATCGTTCGGTGGTGAACCGTTCGATGGCGATCCAACGGCTCACGAACCTAGCGCCCGAACGACCGAGTTGGTACAGTTAGTGGGCTGGACCGAGTCAAGCGGCTCAAGCCTGAGCCCGATTCGAACCTACGGAACAGTGCAAACCAGTTAGGGTTTGAATCCTAAACATCTGATTTTTGAGGAAGTAGTTGAGGTAGCAAATAAACTCCAAAATTTATGAAATTTTAACTAGAGCTTGCTGACAACCGGAGGAACCTCTCATAAAATTTTCAGAGATTTTCATGCACTGAATGTTTCTCCAGAAATTCCAGAAGAGGAGAAATAGGGTTTGACCAAACTTGACTTGCCTCCACAAATTATCAATTGATTCCAAAAAAAATCATGAGATAATTCAGAGGTGTTTCCAAGCCTCCCTAGAACTCAGGAAAAATATCTCCTAGGGTTTGGCACAAGATCTAGGGCCAGGAGGTTTTTGATTAGAGTCAAATGAGGATTTGAATTTGATTTTCCATAATTCCTTAATCAAGAATTACAGAAATGATCAATGACTTCAAGATGCAAGAAAAGTTTTAATTTCTCCAGATCTTCTTATATTTGAAACACAAATCCATTTTTGGGATGTTACAGCGTCTCTACTAATGACAAGAGAAATCCACTCTTTGCTGCACTACTACCAGGATACAAACTAGCCAGCACACTGAGTGAATAGGAGTATCCAAAAGCATGATATGCAAGCACGGTAACTATGCAACCAATCCATACACAAAATGACGTCAAATGGTTCCACCTTCATAACCATTAGATTAGCAATAAAGTCTTCTCCATCTAACGAAATCACACAACTGGGACACACTGTGGAACTAGAAAGAATTCCTCTAGGCGAATTGACTAGAACAGACTGAGCTATATGCTGCATACTCAAATTTGCCCGGCTAGCAAACTCTAATGATGCAAAAGAGAAAGTAGCCCCGGAATCAAACAAGACATAAGCCTCAACTGAATCTACCAGGAGCGTACGTGCCACCACATCAGGACGATCCACTGACTCAGCAGTTGGCATGGCGTAGGAGACTGATGCTTGGGCGGCTAGAGCCCCACACCACAGGTATGGTGGTGCGATGGCTGCTGGAGGTCTTGAAGCGCCACAAAGGAACATTGCCGCCGGGGAAGGCGGCCAAAAATCTACAGTGGTGGAATCCCTCCAGGAGTCGGGTAGTAGGGCTGAGGCTGCATCCAAGACTAAGTAGGAGTAGCTGCAAGCATCTGCACAGACCACCGAGAAGAAACAACTAGCTGCTGAGTGACTCTTGAATTGGCTCCCACTTGATATCTTGGTAGGATTACGCCTACAAACCAACGACTTTTGACCATCCCGACCACAAGTGGCGACAAGAACCCGACCGGTACACTCACGAAGCCACGATGATCATTGCCACACTTGAAACACTTCATACCTTGCCACAGGACCGAGCGCATCCGAGGAGTACTCGATGTGGTCGAAAAGTGGAGGTTGATTGTGGCTTTGAGACCACTGGACTTGAAGGAATGCGGGCCCTTGAACTTCTTAGGCGGCTTGGTGATGAACCACTTCCTCCTCCGAAATTCTTCCTCTGACTGCCACCAGTACCCTCAGAAACCGTGGTACCTCCTGTACCTTGCAACTCTTCCCCAAGCTACATCTCTAGCTCCATGCCCCTGGCTTGCACACTAGACGAAATTCCTGCCGAGCCCTCTGCGAAACCTCTTAGCCTTCTCCGCCTCATTGGTAGCCACAAATGGAGCAAGCGAGTTAAGTTGTTGAAACCCACTTCGTACTCTGTCACCGACATCTTACCCTGCTCGAAACTGTTCAAGGACACCCCCATCCTCTCCACAAATGAGGCAGGATAAAACCTCCTCCTGAACTGCACCACAAAAAGTTCCCAAGATGCTGGTCCATGGGCAGCAGTTCTAGCCGATAGGACTCCTTCCCACCAGAGATCCGCTTGCCCCTTCAACTGAAAGGCCACGAACTTAACCCTCAGCTCTGAAGTCAAACCCAACGCTCCCAGATGCCTCTCTATGTGTCGCAGCCAGTTAGCAGCATCCACCGGCGTGCCCAGCCCATCAGAGGTGTCCAACCTCAAGGCATTCCACTGATGCAACCCCATAGCAACCGCCGCAGGTACTGCCGCAGGAACAATCTCACGCGCTGCAGCAGGTGCGGTTGGAGGAGCCTGGTTTCCCTGAACCGCTGAAGCAACCTCCTCTTCTGATCCCACAGAACTAGCCTCCCCGGCTACAGAGTTCTGAACTTGGGGCGGAGGCACTGCCTGGCCTCGTCCAGCACCCTGCCGACCACGACCACGACCTCTACCCCTTGTCATCTCTAAACAACACAAACAAGCACAAATATTCAAACGTTAAGAACACAATTGACTAAAATAGTCAACGAAAACGTAGATGCAATGTAACCCAAAACCCACCTACTGTGCTTAGTGTGTCAAAATTACTGCTCTCATTTACCACGGACCTACAGCCCGCTCTGATACCAACTGTAACACCCCAGCCCAACATGAGCTTGGAATGCAACTAAAATAACAAGATAAACATAACTAACTAAAACTCTTTACCAAATTCCGGCAGAACCTCCTTTGTATAGTTACTATACTGGAGGTTTCCACAAGCAAATGTAACAAGATGTAGTCTAGTTAAAAAAAATGATCCAAACATAACCCACATAGGCTATTCATCTTTATCAAATAGACATCTGAAAGTAGATCATAAGTATCCAAATTTTTTTAAACTCCTTTATTACAGTCTAATCCAATCAAGTAATGCTCATAAGCAGAATTGTAGGTAATTCATCCATCTACTGAATTAATTTTCCTTTTATTCTCAAGTGTGTATATAGTGCGAGCGTGCAACTACCCTAGCCCTTCCTTTCTCCCATGCGTGCAACTACTCAGCAAGCATAATAATTGGTAACAACAGTATAAGAAATAAACCCATCAATTATACATCACAAATCTATTCACCAAATAAACCACATACACATGACATGCAACCTGCTCATATGCTCTTTATGCACTTTGTCTTTATCTTTGTCGTTTTGCATTTTACCGGTAATGCAAAGTGCACATCCGTCGATGCACACCCATGCCTGTGCCATCTGGCACAAGGACCTTTGCCCATACTTTGCAAGTATGAGGACCTTTGCCCATGCTCTTCAAGCATGGGGACCTATTGCCCATCACCAACATGACGGGGACCCAACTCTGGTTTGATCAACACATGACCAAGACCTGAATAAACTACATGATGCATATGTATGAATTCTCCATTTGACAACAATATACATCCATAACAACATTGCATATGAATATCCTACTCATACTAAAAATCACACAAACATAGTCCTTCCAACTTTCAAAGCAACCATGATAAACACGTAACTCATAGCAATAGAGTCCATGCTCATTACCAGACATATCACCAAATCAATCATGAACAATATAAATAACCATAGAATGTATCGGTCAAGTCATTCGATAATATCTAATATAACTATAATCACACTTGCCTTAACCGTGAGAGAACGTGGGACGTGCAGAAGGCGCTGCCCCTGGGACCCGTCGACCACCTGAATAAATAGTTAACGCACACTAAGGCGACAGTAGAGGGCCAAAGCAAAAAATATATATATGTAACATCCCAAATATGGGTTTGTGTTTCAAATGTAAGAAAATCAGAAGAAATTAAAACTTTTCTTGCATCTTGAAGACTTGGTCATTTTTGGTAATTCTTTTCAAAAGAATTATGGAAAATCCAATTTAAATTCTCTTTTGACTCTAATCAAAAACCCTTCTTGGCAAAGTTCTTTTGCCAAACCCTTGGAAATATTTTCCCTGAGTTCTTGGGAGGCTTGGCAACACCTCTGAATTATCTCATGATTTTTAGAGATTATTTGATAATTTTTGGAGGCAAGTCAAACTGGTCAAACCCTATTTTCCACTCTTCTGGAATTTATGGAGAATAATTCACTGCATGCAAATATCTGAAAATTTTATGGAAGGTTCCTCATGCAGTCAGAAAGCCCCAGTTAAAATTTTATAAATTTTCGAGTTTGTTTGCTACCTCAAATAATTCCTCAAAAATCAGATGTTTAAAATTCAAATTGTAACTGGTTTGCACTGTTCCTCGGGTTCGAACCAGGCTCGGGCTCGAGCCACTTGACTCGGTCCAACCAACTAAAGCGCCGTAGCGACTCGGTCGGGCGCGGGAGTTGTGAGCCGTTGGATCGACATCGAGCGGCCGAGATCAAGCGCGATCGAATCGTTATAATCAACCCGTTCTATTTCACCGTCCGATTAAATCCAACGGTACCGTCCTCTTCGTCTTCCTCCGCTCGCGCATCGGCGAAGTCAGCGGTGGTGGCGTGCGGTACGCCGGCGAGCACGGTCACTTCTCCTTCGCCAGCGGCTCTTCGCATTTATTGCTCCGTCCGCCGCCTCCATAGTCGTCGTCTCCCCTATTTATTTTGCCCGTCGCTCTCGGCCGACCTCGGCCTGATGCATCGCCATTTTTCATGCCGTTGCTCCCCTCTTGCTCCTTGGCTATAAAACTCTACCGAGGCTTCCTTAGCATGCAGTGAACACCCCTGTGCTTGACATCACTTCTAGTGCACCGGTGAGCTCCTTCGTGAATTTTTCTCTCGCGCCATTGTTGAAGCTCCAAGCTCTTGGTGAAAGTGGTGTTCCGCCCTCTCACTCGAATCATTGCTTCCTCGGTTAATTAGCATCTCGAAGAGTATTAACCCTCTGTCAATTTTGCTTTTGACAGCAGAGAAGCGAATCAATTTGGATTGCCCCTTTCCCGAAACCGCTATTCTTCTTCACCCGAGCGATTCGACCCTCCTCTGTGCCTTCTTTGGGCTCGGGTAACTTCTTATTATTCCTAGTTGATTGCTTTCGCTCCTTGGACCTTGGTGAGCTCGTTTGCGTTTTCGTTTTGATCATTTTGGTCACCACGGTTATCTCCGACTTGCCGGCGTTCTAAACATTGCGCCAAAACCGCTGTACCATTGTGTGCGCAAGAGTGTTAAGAACCCATTTTAGGAATTTGCTCGCGAGCCGATCTTCCCCGTCATTTTTGTCGGACGAAAACTGGAACGAACGTTTGAACGTGAATCGTTGTGGACCGTCGATCCTAAGATCTACGGCCCAAGTTTGCGCTGAAGTTTGAACTTAACGCACGCCTTGATCCGTGGACCGTTGGATCCAAGATCAACGGTCCTGATTCGAGTCCGCGCGGGGCGTTGGATCCCAGATCAACGGCTCGCGTGCGTGGGCGCGTTCGGATCAGCCCGCGCGCTCGGATCCACGTGAACCGTTGGATCCAGATCCAACGGTTGACGTATAGGGTTTCGCGACTGCGCGCGCGCGCGTCAGTGCTAGGACGCGGACCGTCGGATCCAAGATCGACGCTCCTCGTTCGTCCATGTCGATTCTCATTTCTGAATTTCCCGAAAGGATTTATTTATCAACTGAAAAATGTGATAACTTGTAAAATGCATAACTAATTCATTTTAAATCCTTTTCGGTTGATTCAAATTTTGTGGGTTATGTTTTCAACTGAACTTTAATCTAAAAATGTTTCCAACCCCAGTATAGCTCCAGAAATTTTTGCTAATGAATAGTAGCATTTTTGATTTATAAAAGCTGAGCAAAATTGTTTTGGCCATATCTTTTGCATTGAGAATCCAAATCAATTGGTTCTTGTTGCTAAATTCATTATAAATAAGGATCTTGCTACTGTAAAAATTTTAGAATTTTTGGAGAAGGTTTACTGTTGGGTCTTTGCGTTTTATTCGCTCTTATCGTTTGTTTCTCGCTCTTTCGTTAGGATCCGAAGAGCACGTTGACAATATTATTGATCCTCAGCAACATCTTGACCCACGGCAAGCAGGCAAACAGTTTGATCATAAATGTCCTATTATTTTCAAGTCTAATACTTTGTTTACAACTCATATGTATGCGTGCTTTTGTGTCAAATTAATTTTCCCGATTAGAAGTAGTTATTCCTATTGCATTGTTGCCCTCAAATTGTTATCCCTTGCCACAAACATAAGTTATTAATATCGCTGGTGAATTAGAGCCCGGTGATTTAATTATGCTCTTTTATTGTCTTTTCGATGTCATGCTTAGATGTCAGTAGTATTGGGCAGTCATCGACTTAGTCGATGACCTTGATCACACAAATATAATTATTATTCCATTATGTCCAGCACTTTGTGCTTTATTAATTTTGTAAAGTCAAAAACTGAAAATAAAATTATTTTAGACTTGGGCACAATGGTATGTTGGTGTGATCTGTTGGTGTGAATGGAATGGTGCCTAGGTCATCAAGGACCGAGTTACTTGTGTCACTAAGCCAAGCGCTTATGCGTGCTAACCACGCGAGAGGGATATGTGACCTCTCTTGACTTAGTACTTTGGCGTGGGTTATCTCCGAGTCGCAGGAGGGGGTTGTGTGTGTTGTGTGAAACATGATATGTGTTCTTGTGTTGGGTGTGCGGTGGTGGAGATTCTGGGTAGGATCTCCACCACGAGGGGCATTGTAGTTGTCCAAGGCTTTACCTGCGACGGGTAGTTGACCGAGGCTTTACAATGACTCCGACACAACGTATGTATTTCTATCCATACGGGCGGCTCGTGGGTAATACACAATATTGGAAATGTCTCGTAGGACTTAGCCGTGCCGGCATACCTTCGGAAGTGTGTTTAATAGCTTGGCAAAAAGGCGGTCTGGCGTGTGGGTACATTGGTACACCCCTGCAGGGTATAAAACTATTCGAATAGCCTCGTCCTAGGTTATGGACATGCTTGGTAAGGTCGTGCAAGAACTAGACTACAACCTTTTAAATTAAAATTTGACATGGTTGGCATGAATGTGTAATTCATGCTATTGTTGTTGTGACTAATGGTTTAGTCACTTCCAGGACTGTTGTTGTCATCTATCTACTGTTACATTATTGTCGTTTACGATTATTTGAACATTAAAAACAGATTTGTTAACTTGCTTTTAAATGTATTACATTATTACAAATAAAGCTTGCTTTATGCTAAAATGAAACATACAGCCTCCACTTCAATGAGCTTGCATGTAGTATATGTACAGGTTTGTTATTCCACATGTAAGTCTTGCGAGTACATTCAAAGTACTCACCGCTTTTCTTACGCTTTTGTTCTGCGGGGAAGAAGGTGAGCCCAAAGGGCCTCACTTTTGCAAAATGTGCTGTGGATTCGACGACTAGCTTGGCGGTCCGGTCGGTTGCCTTGTGGGTTAAAGGCACACTGATTGGCTCTTTTGTTTATGGCCATCTTATGGCACTTTTGCTTCCGCTGTTAAATTTGTTTATGTATTTGTCATTTGGCCGGTCGGCCTCTCTTTTGTAATAACTATCCTTTATTTATGTTATCTAGTGGTTTGTTGTTTATGCTTCGGTTCTATGTGGATGAATGGAATTGATGCATGAATTTTGTAAAGAGGTGTGTATACTGCATTCTGGGAAGTATACATGTCTCGAGTCTCGGTTTATTCGATTTGTGATGCTAGGGTCAATCGGTGACTAAGCATTGCAAGCCCAATAAACCGGGGTCTCACAATATAACAACCTACTTGAACTCGCGAAAGGTTCTAACTCGATTATAGCCCCAAATCCTAAACGTCGATCTGTCCCCTCAGTGGACAGTCAACTTATAAAATTCATAACTTTCACTACCAGGATCCAAATTACGTGTTCCCAGACTTTCTGGAAAGGTAATTCAATTACCTAAATAAACTTAGTTGGGTAGCCCTTCTGATTCTACCATAATCTACCCCTACCAAGCCAATCTACAGAATATCAATTTTTACGTCGGGTTCTCTGGACAGAGCACCAAAACTACCATAAATTTTGCTACGCATCTCGGAACAGGGTGATATTGGGCTCTATGGAATCACAACAAGACCAGCTACAAAATCCTAGTTGGGAAAGACCCCTGATTCGGCATCCTACTAGTCCTAATAGTCAGGTGAAGATCTCTGTCCTAACAATCCGACAGACAGAAAAACAGCGATGGTAAAACTTGCATAACTTTCGATTGGCAACTCTAAAGAAAATATTCTTTATCAACATGGAAATCTTACATAATTATCTACAACATTCATTTTTAGAGGCATTTCTAATTCGGGTTCAAAAAAATTCAAATTGGCCAGACAAGACAATCTGCCAATTCACGTCAACCCTCCTGGACAATCTGGGTAAAACTACTATAACTCCTAAACCGTACGTCCAAATCAGATGCTCTCGGTGCCAACAGAAAGCTAAAGACGATACCTACAACTTTCTAAGAGGTGATCAGGTCAGAAAAAGAACGCAACGTACCCAAATCTGACGAGCAATGGAGCACAGTAGGAGAGGTGGGGAGAGGCGGCGGCCACTAGGGGGGAATAGGGGGAGGGGTGGGGCATTAGGGTTTTTGGGGGGGGGGTGGGAACCCCCCCCCCTTGGCCGGCCACAAGAGGGGCCTCTCCTGGGCCGCAGCCCGAGGCCTAGGTTGTCGAACAAATGCGGAAAACCCCCTCTTCTATCCAGGGTTTGCTATTCCTTTTAAGCCCTCTTTCTCCTCCCGACTAGTTCTTCAATTTACCGAACCGAAACCGGGATATTACATATAATCATTTGGATTTAGTCTTTATTCCTGTATTTGTTCTATTGTATGTTGATACCTTTATGCCTTTAGATGAGTTATTGTTTAAAATACTTCTATATTAAGGTCGTATGTTTGATCCTTTAGGTAACATTTTAGCTTCCGAATAGCCAGGGTGTTACAGTTCGTATCAGAGCCACGTTTTAGGTCTGTGGTTAATAGAAAAATCTTAAAATGACACACTGTGCATAGTAGGAGGGGTTGGGTCATTCATTACTTGCTCATTTTCATTGATGTGTCTAAATTGATGAGCAGTTGTTGGATTGTTTTGTGTGTATGTTCTGTTAAGCTAAATGTTTAGTTTTAGTTGTGGTGTTCTTAGATGGCAAGGGGTAGAAGCCGTGGCCGTGGTCGTCCACCGATCCGTGGCCGTGGTCGTGGACGTGGTCCGGCTGTGTCTTCGCCTTCGTCTGAGGGATCTGCAGGTGCTGCTACTAAGGAGATTACCTCAGCTGCTCCTCCGGCCGCAGAGGCTCAGGCTGCGTCAGCAGATATCATTCAGAATCTTCAGAGGGAGAACCAGCAACTCGCGGCCAATTGCGGCGGAATTTCCTCCGCTTACTGCACTGGGCGGAACGATTCTTGTCGCAGCGAGTTCCACCCGAAGCTAGGATGAGTCTCCGCGAGTGGATGTCGCTTGGCCTGGACACCTTTGACGGAGCAGGTACTCCGGTTTAGGCTGCAGATTGGTTGAGGTATATGGAAGGACATTTTGGGGCGTTAGAGCTGATATCTGGTGGGAAGGGGTTATGTCTGCTAGGACCCCAGTGCAGGGACCAGTCACTTGGGAGGTATTCGTGGAGCAATTCAGGATAAAGTTCTATCCGGATTCTTTCCTTGAGAAGATGGAGAAATGGCTACTGACATTTGTTCAAGGAAAAATGTCAGTGTCTGAGTATGAGACTGGATTTAACAATCTGGTATGCTTTGTACCAGCGGTGGCTAATGATGACCGGGAGAAGGCCAAGAGGTTCCGTCGGAGCCTCAATCAGGAGTATCGCCAGATTCTCGGGGCGACCGGTCTGCGTGACTTCAGCTCCGTGGTTGAATTGGCCAGGGGGATGGAGCTGGAGAGGGATCCTTCTTCGCAGAGGCAGGCTGCTAGTGGCCCTGCCCTTGCTGGTGGTGCTGGTGGTGGCCAGAAGCGGAGTTTGGGTGGGGGAGGTGGGTCTTCTCAGCGACCTGCTCCCAAGAGGTTTCAGGGAGGTCATCACTCGCATCCTGTTCAACAGTGGCAGTCTTCTTCATCGGCGCCACGTTTTTCGTCATCCACACCCCAGATACGTCCTGCTCCAGGTCAAGGTTTGAAATACATCAGGTGTGGTGAGGGACACCGGGCTTTGGAGTGTTCTTTCAAAGGGACAAGCCGTCAGTGTGGTCGGGAAGGGCACAAGATATCCGTATGCAAGCAAAACCCAGCGAGCATCATCAAGTGGGAGTTAGTTCCAGCAGCTTCTTCTTCAAGTGCTCCTCGGGGGTCAGTTCAGAACCTAGCTGCTGTGCTTGTGCCTCAGTACTCTTCAGGATGGGTTGCTCCTATAGCGTTTACTGCAGCACCTCCTGCAGGGTTCTACTGGAACCCCGTTCCTTTTGCACTGCCGTCGTTCGTCTCTCCAACAACAGTTCCTGTTTATCCTTCGCCGAGTGTCGGTGCATCCTCTGCTCCAGCACTACTGGCAGTCTATGCCATGCCCACCCCTGAGACTGTGGGCTGTCCTGACGTGGTGATAGGTACTTTGCTAGTCAATTCACATGATGCTTTCATTTTGTTTGATTCAAGGGCTACTCATTCGTTTGTGTCTCTGGAATTTGCTAGAAGGGCGGTTTGAGTTTACAACATATTTCTGAGTCTGTGGTAGTCAGCTCCTCGGGCGCTCTTATTTCCAGCTCTACAGCATATCCGGGCTGTTCTATCACTATTGATGATGAGAATTTCACTGCTAACCTTATGGTAATTCAGTTGTCACCTTTTGATGTTATTCTGGGCATGGACTGGTTATTCCGTTACCGTGCCAAGATTTGTTGCTTTTGGAAGACGGTGACTTTGCAAGCCCCGTCCGGTGAGGAACTAGTGTTTCAAGGCAGTGCACCATCTGATTCATTGTTTGTGTTGGCTAGTCTATTTTCTAGTCACCAGGCCTCAACCATTGGGTTGCTTTGGTCTCTCAGCTTGAAGACTGACTCTTCACTCCGTATCGAGGAGGTTCCTGTGGTCAATGAGTTTTCTGATGTCTTTCCTGTGGAGCTTCCCGGGATACCTCCAAAGTGGCAGGTGGAGTTCCGGATTGATCTTATTCCGGGAACTCAACCCATCTCAATATCTCCTTACCGTTTGGCTCGACCCTTCTAGAGGAGTTGAAGAAGCAATTGGACGACCTACTATCCAAAGGTATGATTCGGCGTAGTGTTTCACCGTGGGGAGCGCTTGTTCTATTCACTAAGAAGAAAGATGGCAATTGGCATATGTGTGTGGACTATCGGGCTCTTAATCAGGCAACTGTAAAGAATAAATATCCTTTGCCCCGCATTGAGGATCTCTTTGATCAACTGAAGGGAGCTAAAATATTCTCCAAGATTAACCTTCAGTCAAGTTATAACCAAATTCGAGTTTGAGAGCAAGATATTGAGAAGATAGCTTTCTCTACGAGGTATGACCATTATAAGTATAAGGTTATGTCTTTTGGGCTAACAAATGCTCCTGTAGTTTTCATGGAAGCCATAAACAGTATGCTGCATCGATACATTGATGATTTCGTTGTAGTATTCATTGATGATATCCTGATTTATTCCATGACAGAAGAGGGTCACGTCCAGCATCTGAGGTTGGTTCTTGAGACTTTAAGAGAGAACCAATTTTATGCCAAACTGAAAAAGTGTGAATTCTGGATTTCTGAAGTTGGGATTCTGGGCCATGTAATTAATCAAGAGGGTATTTCAGATTATCCTAGTAAGATCTCAATAGTGGTAAATTGGAAAAGGCCAACCAATGTCAAGGAAGTGACGAGTTTCTTGGGTTTAGCTGGTTATTACCGGCGCTTCGTGGAGGGTTTTTCGAACATTGCTAGACCAATGTCCCAACTAACACAGAAATGTATCAAATTATAGTGGTCAGATGCGTGTGAGCGCAGTTTCTGTACTTTGAAAGAAAGGTTGGTGACCGCTCCAATCCTTACTCTTCCTGAGTCTGGGAAGCGTTTCACAATCTATTCAGATGCATCTATAGTTGGACTTGGTTGTGTGCTCATGCAGGATGGCAAGGTGATTGCCTATGCATCAAGAAAGATGAAGAAACATGAGCAGAATTATCCTACTCATGATTTATAGCTTGCCGCAGTGGTTCTTGCTTTGATGATTTGGCGCCATTATTTGTACGGCGAATCTTGTGATATATTCACTTATCACAATAGTCTGAAATACACCCTTACCCAGAAAGACTTGAACCTGAGACAGAGGAGATGGTTAGAGTTGATAAAAGACTATGATCTCACCATTCAGTATCACCCTAGCAAGGCGAATGTTGTAGCAGATGCTCTGAGTCGCAAGGCGACACCTCTTACTCTCAGTTATCTTATTGCTGATTTTGAGCGTATGGATATCTCCTTTTGCTTTGCGGGTACTACCCAGACCAAGACTCGGTTACTTCTAGAGTCAGCTGTTCCAGATCGAGTGCGGAAAGCACAATAGCATGATCAGATGCTCCAGCGAGTGAGGAAGCGTTTTGTTGAGGGCAAACAAGACCACTTCAGTGTAGATGACTCTGGTGCGTTGCGTTTTATAGGCCGACTCTGTGTACCGCAGGAGGCTCAGGTCAAAGATGAGATTTAAGGGAAGCACATCGTATTCTGTATACCTTACATCCTGGTGAGACCAAGATGTACAAGGACTTGAAGAAGAGTTTCTGGTGGAAGAGGATGAAGATCGATATCGCTCAATATGTAGCATCTTGTGGAGTTTGCCAGCGGGTCAAGGCTGAGCATTAGCGACCAGCAGGTTTGCTGCAACCTTTGGAGGTTCCAGTTTGGCCATGGGATGACATATCCATGGATTTCGTAGTTGGTTTACCTCGCACGTAGCGAGGGAAGGATGCTATTTGGGTCATAGTGGACCGGTTCAGTAAGTCTGCACATTTCATTCCTATTCGTACAACCAATTTAGCAAGTGATTTGGCTCCTCTCTATGTGCGAGAAATAGTGCGGTTGCACGGGGTGCCTAAAACCATTATTTCTGATCGAGATGCCAAATTTGTCTCCAAGTTCTGGGAAAGTCTGCAAAATACTTTGGGTACACAGCTTCGTCCTGGCACCGCATTTTACCCCCAAACAGATGGTCAGTCTGAACGCACCATTTAGACAATGGAGGATATGCTCAGTTGTTGTGTTATGTCTTGGAAGGTAGGTTGGGAAAATCACCTGACTATGACGCTAGCATTCGAGCTGCCCCGTTCGAGGTTCTTTATGGGCGGTAGTGCAGATCCCCGTTGTGTTGGTATGTAGTGGGAGAGCGAGCAATTTTGGGTCCCGATTGGGTGCAGCAAGCTGCGGCTAGAGTAGCAGAGATTAGGAAGAATCTGTTAGCTGCTCAGAGCCAACAGAAGAGCTATGCGGATGTCAGAAGACGAGATTTGGAATTCTAAGTGGGGGACGAGGTTCTGTTGAGAGTATCGCCTACCAAAGGCGTAGTGCGGTTTGGTACCAAAGGGAAGCTCAGCCCAAGGTACGTTAGACCATCTCCAATCGTGGCACGAATTGGGAAATTGGCTTATCGCTTGGATCTTCCTGAATCCATGAGCGGAGTTCATAGTGTGTTTCATGTATCAATGTTAAGGAAATTCTTGAGAGATCCAGAGCATGCTATTCCATTGGAGCCGTTGAGCATTGAGCAAGATCTTACTTTTGAGTCCTGACCAGAGAAGATTCTAGCAGAGTCAGAGCAGGTTCTGAGGAATAAGACTCTGAAGTATGTAAAGGTTATTTGGTCCCATCATACGGAGAAAGAGACCACTTGGGAGCTAGAGTCCCGCGTGCGCGAGCAGTATCTAGACCTGTTCGTTTCTAGTACGTGTTTATCATTGGTAAATTCCAATCGCAGTTTCTTTCAAGTAGATGTTTGTAGATTCGAGGTCGAATCTTGTTGAGGGGGGTAGAATGTAATACCCCGGAAACGAATCGGTAATTTGAAAAGAAGCCGGGGGAAGAAAAGACAATTAAAGAACTATAATTTCCTATTTAAAGAGGGGGTTTTATGTTTTTTCTCACCAACCTGGGCCGCGGGCCGCGACCCAGGAGGCCCAAGAGGGGGAGCCGGCCTGGGGGGGCCGGCCAAAGGGGGGCGGCGCCCCAAACCCAAGGCGCCTCCCCTACTCCCCCTCTTCCCACCCCAAGCCGCCACCCCCTCCCCATCTTGGCGCCTCGCCTACTACACCTTCTGCCGCCCCTCCCTGGTTGTGGTGCTCCTCCTCCCCCGAAGTCGAGTGCCCCTGCCGATCCCTCCTGCTGCTGTCCCCAGGCGTCTGTTTTTGCGTGTGGTGGCCGGCCAGGAGAAGGAAGAAGAGAGGAGAAGGGGGATCATCTTCCCCAAGCCTCGTTCATCTTCCTCCTGGGTTCTACAAGCGTAACGAGGCGTTTTCTCTGCTGTTTGATGTTTTTTAGTTGCGAATTCGATTAGTTTGATTGGATTGAATTGGCGTTGTTAGAAATTCAGATTCTGTCCAGTAGGTCGCGCGTCCGATTTCGGGTCCTTAAAGGCCGAATTGGAGATTTCCACCTCATAGATATTTGTAGCCACTGTTCTTAACTTTCCATAGCCGCCAAGATCAAAATATTCGATCTACGATTCAAAAGTTATGATATAATCTTTCCACGCTGTCCTGACTGCTTGACGAGAATGAACTGTCTAGTTGTCTTTTAAAATATGAATAAGTTAATGACAGATTCACGGTTTTCACCCAACTAGGTTATTGTAGAAAATTTTATAATCTTTCCATATTGATAAAGAACACCCCAATCGGTGCTGTATATTAAAAGTTGTGATATATTCTTGAATGTAGTTTCTTTCGTCTAGACAAAATCCGTCTTGTAGTTTCATCTACTATTTATCATTTTAGTTTGGCCGAATTAGGTGACCTTGTCAACTAGAATTTTGTAGATATGTTAAGTTTCCATAGGATATGGCCTCGCCTCGTTCCGAGTTCCATATTAATAAATATGAATTTTTCCATGCTGCTGTCTAGACTCGTTCCGGCGATTGAGTTGCCCATTTTCATATTAAGACAAATAGTTAACTCTAGGGTTTTCGGGAATGTGATATAGAGCGTTACTGGTAGCATTTTATACCATGTCATTCTTATTTCAAGTACATACTTGTGTAGGCGGCAAGGCGTCGAATTTAGGAGCACCTTCGTTGCCTCGTAGCGCGTCACAATGCGGAAGGCAAGTACCTTGTAATTCTTTATAGTTGAATAATGAGTGTTTGGGCTTATGCTATTATTTGTATGAACCATGATTACACTTCATTCTTATGTTCCCTTCAAATGTGTTATTTCCATGATTAGAGATGTTCTCATTCATTATTCATATTTCATAACATGCACCTCTTGTCATGTTCCATCCACAGGAGTGGATTATAGAGACCCATCAATTCCATTATGGGCACATAAGACCCACCATTCCAATATGGGCAGAGTTGGACACCCGTATGAAATGTTCTTCATACGGGATTTGGATCCCCGTATTTTGTTAAATGCGGGCTTAAGTGAGCACCGACGGGTGTGTCACTAGCTACATCGGTATGAGCATGTGTGCAGTCCATTCCTTCCATTATCTCCATACATTCCATTCATTCATATATTTATTCGGTGTTATGTTCACATTCTTTAATGATGTGGTCTTGTTCATATGTGTTGTATGTCCAGTACTTGTTGAAACTCGGACTCATTCTTGCTTTGTTTATCTATTTTAGGTGATCGTTGACAATGGCTCCATTTTCAATAATAACTCTTGCTTATGTTTTCCATTCGTCAATCGATGAACTGTAATAAATAAAGTTAGAAGTGGTTGATATTTCTCTTCATGATATGTTTACTTAAGTACTGCTTGTGGTCCTTGATCACCCCCTTAATATAATCATTTGGATTTAATCTTTATTCCTGCGTTTGTTCTATTGTATGTTGATCCCTTTATGCCTTTAGATGAGTTATTGTTTAAAATACTTCTGAATTATGGTCGTATGTTAGATCCTTTAAGTAACATTTTGGCTTCCGAATAGCTAGGGTGTTATAGGGACACCCATTATCGCATCAATATCCATTCTTACACTGTATAAAAAGTTTACTTATTAATACTGGTGTAAAATAATAATAATCGTAAGGCATTGCCATATAGTTTTTTCAATTTTCAATTTTTATTTATTTTCCAACTTTCACTTCTGGCAAGAACAAAATTATCGTTATATGAATGTGTTGGGATTTTACCATTCACCTCTGAAAGGTGTTGGGACACCATTCACAGGCTTTATTAGTTGCTCCTGTCAAATGAGTCAACAGATGAGATGGGCCTACTTTAGCAATATGATAACCTACTCAATAGTCAAACTATTGCAGTCAAGGTGTCAAACTGTAACAGCCCAAAATTTCAATTTCAGTTAAAAATAAGACTTTATTAATTTTTGTGGATTTTCTGGAATTTTTAAAAACTTTTCCCTAAAGTATATTAAGGCTAAAAGAATTTATGTGCAAAATCTATTACCAACTAAAAGTTGGAATTATTTTATTTAATTCCAGAATGCCTCATAGAATTTCTGTGAATTTTCTCAAAATTTTTGGACTTCATTTACTACTTTCTAAAGCCTATTTGAATTTCTGGAATTAAATCAATTGAAAAGAATTTAAAATTCTGCTTTCTGATCTTGGGCGAAGCCCGAAGATTGTCTGGCGTCTCGACCCAACTCTCCCGCTCATGAGTAACGCGGACCGTCCGATCAAAATCGGACGGCCGACAATCAATCGACCTCGCTCTCTCTCTCCCTCTCTGTCTCGGGTCGGTGGGGCCCGGCTGCCGCGTCGTCTTCCTCGCGCTCGTCTTCTCCGCAGCGTCCGTTTCTCGCCGCCATTACCGCTCGCTGGAGCTCATCAATCCGTGATTCCCTCCCCATTTCTCTCGCCATCACGCGCAATGAAAGCGGCCGTTCCCACCGCGTTCGTTCCGGCTTTACTCGCCTTAAAACTTCATTTATGCTTGCCGCCGCCTCACCTCCGCAGAGCGGCCGTTGCCACCTCGCCCATGATCTCCACCTCCGGCCTCGCCGCCGCCTATAAAGGGAGCCCAGTGCACCTCTACTCCCTCAAGCTTTTGCCCCAACTCTCCACACCTCCCTCGCTCCCGATCGCGCATTTGGCTCTTCTCTCTCGCCGGCCGAAGCCGGCTCACGCCTCTAGCGCCGCCACGGTGAACCTCCGGCCGCCTCGACGCACCACCGGCCGCCTCGGCCTGCGCGAACTGGCGTGCGCACCTCCGCCTCTCGGGCGTCGCGGAGCTCCTCGCCGCCAACGACCGAACCACACCGCCGCCTCGCCGTCGCCGACCATCTTCCGCCACACTCTCGCGTCGCCAGTGGCGCATCACACTCAAGATCATCCTCGAACCTTTGCGCGCCACGGAGCTCGCCCGCGCCGCCGTTCGGCGTACCATTGGAACCCGAGCGCCTCCCTCTCCGGCGCCGACGTGGACAACCACCTCAGCGCCACCTCATCACTTTTGCGTGCGTGGCGATCAAGTCGGCAGCGTGGTGCCAAATAAGAATACAGCCAACGCCGACACCGCTCCTTCACCTTTGTTCGTGCGCCGAGTCCACCGTGGACTTGGAAAGCGCCGTGGACTCAGTCCATGACTGTTTGGGCCCACATGTCAGTCTCGTGAATAGTGCCGCTGACGCATGCTTGCGCAATAATTGGAATTTCCTTTAGAAATTTAATTCGGAAAATTCGGAAATTCTGATTTTGGAATTAAATTTAGATTTAAACTTCCAGGAGCTCGTATTTCTTCATACAAACTCCGATTTAGGTGATTCAAATTTCTAAATTTGTATAAAATCAAGATCTAGCTAACTAAACCAAAATTATTTAATTTGGAGTTAATTTGAATTTTCATTTGAATTTATTTGTGTTCATTTGAATTTTGTTTGAATTTGGAATATTTTCACAGATAGATTTTGACGACTCGGAGAGCTTGACCCTATTGAAGAAGTAGAATACCAGGAATTTGAGCAAGGCAAGTTACACCATTGACCATTTTGCCCCCAATATTTAAAATTATTTAATTTCTGTTTTAAATTATTATTGCATGCATAATTGTATTTAATTATTTTAAATTCCTGTTTTAAATATTTAATTATTCCAATTCCTTTGTATAGCCAAATTTGATTGTTGTATTATCAATTCCTTGTAACCTTAGTCAAATGAATTTAAAAATAAATATATGCATAGCAAATGCTTAGACCATGAAATATTTGACTTTGGGAGAATTTAGCCAAAATTTCATAAATTGATAAAAAGCCTATGACATTGCTTTGTCATGGTGGACTTTTGCAAATGTCTTTGAAAATTATAAAATAAAAGAAAATGGTTTATACTTGGGCAAACATGGACCGTTGGTGGGTGCAGTTTATGCACGAACTGTCTTGTTAGGACTAGACCTGGGTTTTTATTGAAAGTTGCCCAAGTAGATTAAGGACCGGCCTTTGAGCGCATCTTGCAAAAGCTCCACCGTACTACCACATGTTACGTATGGGCGAACTGGCTTAATAATTTGTATTACCTCGGTATTGTTTATGCCATTTTTGTTGTGTGGGTGTCGGTTAGACTTTATTCCCACTTAGGCGCAAGAGGGGTTTCCGCGGTGGTTAGCCTAATGGAAGTGAAACCTTAGCGGGCATATTGGTATTGAGGTAATGCATTGGAAGCGCCTTGTGATAATTGCCTAGTCACACGCCTAAGGAAGCGTGTATTGGCCGACATAACTGCAAATTATCTCGTGTGGGTAAAGTTGTACCACCTCTGCGAGTGTAAATCTATTGAATAGCCGTGTCCACGGTCATGGACATGCTGAGCAAAGCCACTCTAAGTTAGATTTGTTTTTGGTTTTAAAATAACTTTGGACATGATTTGAGGATGGTTAATCCTTGTGGTAAATTTGGGCGGGTAGCCTTGTGATAGGAGGGTATCCTTCACCATGTTTCATATGGAGGTTATCCACTATAAAATGATCAATTTTAAATCTGATTTTAGTTATGTAATGAAAATGTGCCTTGAAACTTAGTATAACTATTTAAACCAAAATGCTGATTTATGCAAATAAACCCTACAACCTTCCTTTGAATAACTTATGCATGCATTCTAAATTACAGATTGGGTGTAATTTGCGAGCACGATTGTAGTGCTCACTCTTGCTGAATATTATTATTCAGGAGAAGACTGCTATCCAGAAGGTGAGGAGCAGGACGATTAGGCAGCGACCTCCAGACGATTGCCTGTGGCGTATCGTGTGGCTTACCATTATTATTTGCTTCCGCTTAATGTTTTATTTGGCCTCCTACCCGCTTGTAATAAACTCTATGCTTATTAATTATACACGTTGGATATGTTTGTGATAACATTTTTGTGACTGTACACCTGGAAATCTGGACTAGTGTATGAACACAGAGAATTCGGGATCCTTCGTTCCCGGGTTCGACAAAAGTGGTATCAGATCCATATCGACTCTAGGTCGTGACCTAGAAGGAAATCAAACCCATAAGGATTTATTTTGAAAATTAAAAATAACTTGGTCTTCTGGAGTCATTCCTCAACTTTTCTCTTGAAAAATTATTTACTAACTCATCTCCTTTTCAAAAATTGTAGATGGCTGAAGTTACGAATGCCATTTCCCATGGAGTCTTCTTTGGTCATTGGGCGCCATTCTCGGAAGATGATGCGACTTGGACTTTGAAGAAAGACCGACGTATCAAGGATACAAGTATAAGGTGGGAAATCGAGGAGCGATGGAGAGTAGAGGTGATCCTCTACTCCAATCTATCGCGAACACGAGACTTCCACGTCTTGATGCCCCAATGCGACGAGACACCTTCGCGAAGGCATCGAGGATCTGACCAGGAAGCAACCCGCAGACTTCGCTACATCTACGATCACCGCCTCAACGGCACTGGGTTCCACTATTACCCAATGCACATCCCAACCCGGCATGACAGTGCTTTTCGCTCAACTAGAGATGAAGACTGTCCCGATCTCACTCATCAGGTGGATCTGGCCAGAGCCATGGATTATGCCTACGGGAATACACTAGATGAGCTGTCTCTCCTGCAAGTGAAATTACAAGATCTGTAAGAAAAGTTGAAGACTGCAGAACAAGAACTGGCCTCCTACAAGGAAGGCGAGGCTAGTTCTAGTGAGCCAGATTATACCCCAATAACACCATAGATTTGACCTTAAATTTTTCCTTTAGTTGCGAATTATGAGCTACCAAACCTTTGTAGTAGCCATAATGAATTAATAAAATAAAAATAAATTATTTTGCTGAAATGTTCTTGTCTTGTGTTTGTTGAATTTGGGCTATTTTAGATCTATACTCTTATAATTCCTGTCTCTCTTGTCTAATCTATGAAGAGTTCATCAGATGGTGACCACCCGCACCGGAAGTGTCAGTGCTAGAGGGCAAGGAAATGAGAATGCGAATATCAAGAAAACCCAGTTCAACGACCACCACCTCCTCCAATGAAGCTCTGGTGGCGCCAAATGATGGCCAATCAGACTCATCTGATTGAGTTGCTAGCCCAGTCCCTTCATAGCAATCAGAATACCCAAGCGTCAGCAGCCTATCATACTCCTCCACCTCCCGCAAGTGTAACTTTGTCAGAGTTCATGAGGATGCGTCCGCCAACATTTTCTAGTAGCACGGAACCCATAGACGCAGATGATTGGCTCAGGGTCATTGGAAAGAAGCTAGATATTGCTCAATGCACAGATCGTGAGAGAGTTTTGTTTGCCTCTCATCAATTGATGGGTCCCGCATCAGAATGGTGGGATAATTTCAAAGATGTCCCATGCTAATGCCCAAGAAATCACTTGGGATGAGTTCATGCAAGCTTTCCACGATCTCACATTCCATCGGCATGATTACTTTGAAAAGAAGGAGTTTCGCTCGCTTCGCCAAGGAAACCGTTCGATCGGCGAGTATCTGCATAAGTTTAACCAACTTGCTCGCTATGCCCCTGAGGATGCAGCCAGAGATGAAGACAGGCAAGAGCGATTTCTGGAAGGGTTAAATGACAAACTCTCTGTTCGTTTGATTTCTCGAGATTTTACCGACTTTCGCGGTTGGTAAATAAGGCCATCGCCGGAAGGCAAACATCGAAATGGAGAATCGCAGCGGAGGATGGCGGCTCGAAAGTTTAACTCGGGGACTACCCAAGCCTCGTTTCTCTCGATCTCGACCACCTCGGCGTGGGAGATTCCGAACTACTACACCGAGAGTTCGGCTCGATTCGCGCCCAAATACTTCCGGATTCCGTAGTAGTTCACTCGGAGGTCGGTTCAGTGAGGCGGCTATTTCCACAGCGAGAATCACTTGCTTTCATCGCAACGAGTTGGGTCACTATGCCAATAAGTGTCCCAAGAAGCGTGATCGCCACCCCGTCAAGCCAACTCCGGAGTTTGGTCTCGGTGGTCCCTCAAGACCACCGGTCAATTCATGAAGGGCGTGTGAATCACGTCACCGCAGAGGAAGCCTATGCAAGCACGGATGTTGTTCTTGGTACGTTCCTTGTCAACTCGATTACCGATCGTTTTATTTGATTAGAGCTTCGCATTCTTTTGTGTCAAATAAGTTTGTGGAAAAATATGGGTTATCTACCTCCCCTTAGTTAAGCCCATGTTAATCCATTCCCGGGCTCGAAATGAGGGCTAGTTTATTATGTCCAAATCTTACCTTTGAAATCTCGGAGTAACTTTCTCGGCCAACTTAATAGTCTGCGTTATGCAAGGATTGGGCGTAATTCTTGGAATGGATGGCTTGCCAAAAATCGTAGGCGAGATAGATTGTGCTAGTAGATCTATCAACCTCACCAATGAACAAGGGATTTGATAGAGTTCCAACCCAAGACTTCTACGGAAAGAAGTCCTATCTTGACCGATTTAAAGAAAGTAAAGCGAAGATATACCGTGGTACAAGAATATCGGATGTTTTTCCGAGGACTTACAGTATGCCACCGGCCGGACATAATGTTCTTAATTGACTTAGTCGAGGGGATCGCTCCAATTTCAAGCGACCCTACTGAATCTTGGCAAATGATCTAGCGAGTTGAAGAAGCGGTCGAAGAACTACTGAGTAAAGGTTACATTCAACCGAGTTCATCGCCTTGGGAGCTCGGTACTATTTGTCAAAAGAAAGACAATAGTATGAGAATGTGTGTGGACTATAGATCACTCAACGAGGTAACAATCAAAAACAAGTACCGTTACCTAGGATAGATGATCTGTTTGATCAACAAAGGAGCAGTGTTTTCTCCAAGATTGATTTGAGGTCGCTACCATCGATTAAAAATCGACGAGAAGATATTCAAGACGACCTTCACCACGGATATGGGTATGCGAGTTCACGTGATGTCATTTGGACTAACAAATGCCCTGCTTATTTCATGAATATGATGAACAAAGTGTTCATGGAATTCTTGGATAAGTTTGTGGTGGTATTCATAGATGATATTCTCATCTACTCAAGAGATATGGAAGAGCATGAAAAACATCTCGTAATTATTTTGGACAAACTTGAGAACACCAACTTTATGCCAAACTCAAAGAAAAGTGAATTTTGGCTCATCAAGTGGCTTTTCTTGGACACATTGTGTCGGCGGGAGGAGTTGCGATAGACCCTCAAAGGTTGAAGTCAGTAATGGATTGGAAGCAACCCAAGTCCATCACGAAGTGAGAAGTTTTCTCGGATTAGTGGGTACTACATGCAGATTCATTGAAAGTTTCTCCAAGATCGCCAAACCCATGACTCAACTTCAAGAAGGAAAAGAAATTTGAATGGACAAGTGCATGTGAACATAGTTTCCAAGAGTCAAGAAAAGATTAGTCTCTGCACGATGCTAGTTTTACGGATATCGTAAGGATTTTGAAGTTTTACGTGGCGCATCCTTGAGAACTAGGATGTGTACCGATGCAGAAGGAAAGGTCGTGGCTTATGCATCTCGTCGATTAAGGCCACATGAAGGAAATTATCCAACTCATGATTTAGAGTTAGCGGCAATTGTGCATGCTTTGAAAATCAAGCGGCATTATCTCATTGGTAACATTGTGAGATTTTCACGGATCATAAAGTTTGAAATATATCTTCACCCAATCGATCTTAATCTCGGGCAAAGAAGATGGTTAGAGCCGATAAAGGATTATGACCTTGGAATTCATTATCACGGGTAAAGCCAGCGTGGTAGCGGATGCTCGAGTAGGAAGGCATCTTGCAACACGGTGTTAGTTCAAGAAAATCAACGAGTTGTATGAAGAACTAAAGCATCGAACTGA
The DNA here is from genome assembly GCA_036346395.1 of Hsuehochloa calcarea. Classification (NCBI taxonomy): domain Eukaryota; kingdom Viridiplantae; phylum Streptophyta; class Magnoliopsida; order Poales; family Poaceae; genus Hsuehochloa; species Hsuehochloa calcarea. The sequence goes on from CM070594.1 coordinate 27,937,666, forward strand.
AATTGTCGGTCAAGGTCAGTATCAACACGGTGGAAGTCCAACCAACCATACAAAGTCGGATCGAGAAAAACAACTAGAAGACGAAGACATCAAAGAAATCATGAAAAACATGAGAAGAGGCAAAGCCCGAGATTTTTACGAAGGCGCGGGCCACAGTATGGTTTGGCAACCGCATCTCGTGTACCTAAACATCATGAAACCGGACAAGCGATTACGAAAGAAGCTCATGAATCACCTTACTCTATCCATCCGGGAGTACCAAGATGTACGGGATCCAAGGAAAAGTATTGGTGGGTTAGTATGAAGCGAGAATCATGAGTTTGTTGCACGTTGTGATGTATGTCAACGTGTTAAGGCGAACATCGAGACCCTGCGGATTATTACAACCATTACCAATTCCCGAGTGGAAATGGGAGGAGATTGGTATGGATTTTATCACGGACTACCTAGGACCCAATCAGTTGTGATTCCATTTGGGTGATAATTGACCGATTAACAAAAGTGGCTCATTTTATTCGATCAAGACCACTTACGAAGCAATAAGTTAGCGAAATTGTACATGGCGGGATCGTCTGTCTACATGGTATACCCAAGAAAATTGTGTCCGATAGAGGTTCGCGATTCACTTCAAAATTTTGGCGAGTCTACATGAAGCTTTGGGAACTGGACTCAACTTCAAAGACATATCATCCCCAAGCAGATGGCGGTGAGCGTGTAAATCAGTCCTAGAAGACATGCTTGAGTATGTGCTATAGATTATGGAAGAAGCCGGGATAAGAATTTGCCCTATCAGAATTTTCCTACAACAACGACTTTCAAGCTAGCCTACGATGTCGCCATTTGAAGCATTGTATGGAAGAAAGTGTAGAACCCTCTCCTTTGGGATCAAGTAGGAGAACACCAATTCTTGGACGGAATTGATAAAAGAAGTGAAAGTAAGGTAAAAGCAATAAGAGAACGTCTGAAAGTAGCTCAAACCCGACAAAGAGTTATGCCGATAATCGTCGGAGAGAACTATCCTTCGAGATGGGAGATTTTGTCTATCTCGGGTAACTCCACTCAGGAGTGAAGAGATTTCAGACTAAAGGAAAACTCGCACCTGATTTGTCGGACCCTATAAGATTTTGGCAAAAGAGGTGAAGTTGCTTATCGATTGGAACTACCAAAGATCTCTGTCATTTATTCACAATGTCTTCCATGTATCCCGATTAAAGAAATGTCTCAGTACCAACGGAAGAAACACTGCTCGAGAGCATCGATCTTGAGGAAGATCTCACCTATGTGGAACAACCAATCAAGATTCTCGATGTGGCGAGCAGCGTCACGAAGCAAAGTCATTCGTTCTTGTAAGGTTCAAGGAGCAATCATTGTAAGAAGAAGCTACAGGGGCGAGAAGAAGTTTTGAGAGCCGAGTATCCCTACCTTTTCTTGACCAAGTCTGAATCTCGGGGTCGAGATTCCCTTTAAGGGGGGTAGGTTTGTAACAGCCCAAAATTTCAATTTCAGTTAAAAATAAGACTTTATTAATTTTTGTGGATTTTCTGGAATTTTTAAAAACTTTTCCCTAAAGTATATTAAGGCTAAAAGAATTTATGTGCAAAATCTATTACCAACTAAAAGTTGGAATTATTTTATTTAAGTCCAGAATGCCTCATAGAATTTCTGTGAATTTTCTCAAAATTTTTGGACTTCATTTACTATTTTCTAAAGCCTATTTGAATTTCTGGAATTAAATCAATTGAAAAAGAATTTAAAATTCTCTTTCTGATCTTGGGCGAAGCCCGGCCTTTGTCGCGTCTCGGCCCAACTCTCCCCGCGCGATGACGCGGACCGTCCGATCAAAATCGGACGGCCGACAATCAATCCGCCCGCGCTCTCTCTCCCTCTCTCTGTCTCGTGGTGGTGGGGCCCACGCACAACGTCGTCTTCCTCGCTGCCTTCTCCAGCGCGTCCGTTGCTCGCCGCCATTACCGCTCTTGGAGCTCATCAATCCGTGATTCCTCCCCATTTCTCTCACCATCACGCGCAATGAAAGCGCCGTTCCCACCGCGTTCGTTCCCGCTTTACTCGCTTTAAAACTTCGCCGTTGCGCCGCCGCCCTCACTCTCGCATAAGCGGCCGTTGCCACCTCGCCCACAATCTCCATCTCCGGCCTCGCCCTCGCCCTATAAAGGGAGCACCGTGCGCCTCTACTCCCTCAAGCTTTTGCCCCAACTCTCCACACCTCCTCGCTCCCGATCGCCGCATTTGGCTCTTCTCTCGCCGGCCGAGCTGCTCTTCTTGCCTCTAGCGCGCCGCCACGGGTGAACCTCCGGCCGCCTCGACCGCACCACCGCCCGCCTCGGCTCGCGAACTGGTGCGCACCTCCGCCTCTCTAACGTCGCGGAGCTCCTTCGCCGCCAACGACCGAACCACACCGCCGCCTCTCGCGTCGCCGACCATCTTCCGCCACGCTCTCGCGTCGCCAGTGGCGCATCACACTCGATCATCCTCGAACCTTTTGCGCACCGCACGGGCTCGCCGCGCCGCCGTTCGCAAGCACCATTGGAACCGGCGCCTCCTCTCTCGGCGCCCGGCGTGGACACCACCTCGGCGCCACCTCATCGCTTCTGGCGTCGTGGCGCCAAGTCGGCGCCCAGCGTGGCTGGCGGCTTGCGGCAGCGTGCAAGACACCCGCTTCACCACATCTTTGTGCGCCGAGTCCACCGTGGACTCGGAAAGCGTCGTGGACTCAGTCCATGACTGTTTGGGCCCACATGTCAGTCTCGTGAACAGTGCCGCTGACGCATGCTTGCGCAATAATTGGAATTTCCTTTAGAAATTTAATTGGAAAATTTGGAAATTCGATTTTGGAATTAAATTTAGATTTAAACTTCCAGGAGCTCGTATTTCTTCATACAAACTCCGATTTAGGTGATTCAAATTTCTAAATTTGTATAAAATCAAGATCTAGCTAACTAAACCAAAATTATTTAATTTGGAGTTAATTTGAATTTTCATTTGAATTTATTTGTGTTCATTTGAATTCTGTTTGAATTTGGAATATTTTCGCGTATAGATTTTGACGACTCCGGAGAGCTTGACCCTATTGAAGAAGTAGAATACCAGGAATTTGAGCAAGGCAAGTTACACCATTGACCATTTTGCCCCAATATTTAAAATTATTTAATTCTGTTTTAAATTATTATTGCATGCATAATTGTATTTAATTATTTTAAATTCCTGTTTTAAATATTTAATTATTCCAATTCCTTTGTATAGCCAAATTTGATTGTTGTATTATCAATTCCTTGTAACCTTAGTCAAATGAATTTAAAAATAAATATATGCATAGCAAATGCTTAGACCATGAAATATTTGACTTTGGGAGAATTTAGCCAAAATTTCATAAATTGATAAAAAAGCCTATGACATTGCTTTGTCATGGTGGACTTTTGCAAATGTCTTTGAAAATTATGAAAATAAAAGAAAATGGTTTATACTTGGGCAAACATGGACCGTTGGTGGGTGCAAGTTTATGCAGGCTGTCTTTGTTAGGGGCGAGACCTGGGTTTTTATTGAAAGTTGCCCAAGTAGATTAAGGACCGGACTTTGAGCCGCATCTTGCAAAAGCTCCACTGTACTACCACATATTCTGTATGGGCAGAACCAGGCTTAATAATTTGTATTACCTCAGTATTGTTTATGCCATTTTTGTTGTGTGGGTGTCGGTTAGACTTTATTCCCACTTGGCGCAAGAGGGGTTTCCAGCAGTGGTTAGCCTAATGGAAGTGAAACCTTAGCGGGCATATTGGTATTGAGGTAATGCATTGGAACGCCTTGTGATAATTGCCTAGTCACACGCCTAAGGAAGCGTGTATTGGCCACATAACTGCAAATTATCTCATGTGGGTAAATTTGTACCACCTCTGCAGAGTGTAAATCTATTCGAATAGCCGTGTCCACGGTCATGGACATGCTGAGCAAAGCCACTCCAAGTTAGATTTGTTTTTGGTTTTAAAATAACTTTGGACATGATTTGAGGATGGTTAATCCTTGTGGTAAATTTAGGCGGGTAGCCTTGTGATAGGAGGGTATCCTTCACCATGTTTCATATGGAGGTTATCCACTATAAAATGATCAATTTTAAATCGATTTTAGTTATGTAATGAAAATGTGCCTTGAAACTTAGTATAACTATTTAAACCAAAATGCTGATTTATGCAAATAAACCCTACAACCTTCCTTTGAATAACTTATGCATGCATTCTAAATTACAGTATTGGGTGTAATTTGCGAGCACGGTTGTAGTGCTCACTCTTCTTGAATATTATTATTCAGAGAAGATCGCTATCCAAAGGTGAGGCGGGGCGATTAGGCGCGACCTCGAGCGATTGCATGTGGCGATCGTGTGGCTTACCATTATTATTTGCTTCCGCTTATGTTTTATTTGGCCTCGGCCCCGGTTGTAATAAACTCTATGCTTATTAATTATACACGTTGGATATGTTTGTGATAACATTTTTGTGATTTGTACACTGGAAATCTGGACTAGTGTATGAACACGAGAGAATTCGGGATCCTTCGTTCCGGGTTCGACAATAATTTTCTTTGAACCTAGGAGTGATGTTAACACCTCAAATTATTTCATAATTTTGAAATTATTTGATAAATTTTGAGACAAGTCAAACATTAGTCAAACTTCTAAAATAGCCTTCTGGAATTTTTAGAAAAATGCAGTGCATAAATGTCTCTGAAAATTTTATACAAGGTTCCTCTGTTGCCACAACCTCCATTTAAAATTTCATAATTTTGGAGCTTGTTTAATATCTCAATTAATTATCCTTAGTCATTTCGACAAATAACTCAAAATCAGCTTTTACTATTCCTTGGACTCAAGTCACACTCGGGTCCAAGCCATTGGTTCGATCGGATCAACTAAGCGCAGACCAGACCACATCGGTAGCGTTCAATTTCGGCCAGTTAGATCTCGATCGTGCGATGCTGCGCTCGAGTGGCGTTCGGACCGCCGATCCTCCTCTTCTACGAACCGTTCATCCGAAGATCGGCTCGCTGAAAGAGGCAGCGTTGGACCGCCGAGCGCCTCGCGCGTGGACCGTAGGATCCAAATCAGCGGCCCGAGGATCAAGTTAAGCGTTCAAACCGTTCTAATCGCCGTGTTTCTTTTGAGCCGTCGATTGAAATCCAGCGGTGGCGGCTATCGTCTTCCTCAGCTCGCGCCCATCGGTAAAGTCAGCGATGGCGGTGAAAATTGCGAGGCGTAGCGGCGTCCGGGTCACCTCGGCTTTTGGCCAGCGACTCTCGGCATTTATTGCTCCGTCCCCGCCTCGAAGTCGTCGTCCTCCTCGAGTTCCGTGCTCCCGTCGCCCTCGGTCGACCTCAACCGAGTTCGGCCATTTTTCTTCCGTTGCTTCTTCCTTGCCCCTTCGGCTATAAAACTCCTCCAGAGGCTTCCTTAGCATCCTTTGAACACCCTTGAGCTCGGAACCCTTTGTTAGTGCATTGCTCGAGCTCCATTTCAAAAATTGCTCTCGGCGCCATTGTTGAAGCTCAACCTCTTCGGTGAAAGTGGTGCTCGGGGCCTTCTCTTTCTAAACCCTTGCTTCTCGATTACTTACCATCTCTAAGAGTATTAACCCTCACTCAATTTGGGTTTTCCATGAGGCGACTTAATTTTAATTTCCCCTTTTAGGCCAAAGCCCTATTTTCTTCATCGAGGCGGCTCAGGTCCCTCTGTGCTTTCTCAGTGCTCGAGGTAACCCCTCTTTAGTCCCTAGTTGCTTGGCACCGCTTTCGGTTGGACGCGTGAGAGCTCATTTGCTATTTCGTTTTGACCGTTTTGGTCATCTCATCATCTACGGCTTCGGCGTTCTAAACGCCCGCGGCTAAATATTAGTTCCATTAGGTGCGCAAGTTTATTGCAACCCATTTTGAGCACTGCTACCGCCGCGCGGCGAGTCGCCGGCGATGATCCTCTCTTCCGTCGTTTTGTCGGATGAAAGCAGTAGCGAGTTTTGAGCGTGAATTGATGTGGACCGTCGATCCTTTGATCAGCGGTCCAGATCTGAGTGAGCGTTCGGACCGTCCGAAAGGTTCGATCCGTGTGGACCGTTGGATCCAAGATCAGCGGCTCCTATGCGTGTGAGCGTTCGGACCGCCCGACGCGTCCGATCCACGTGAGCCGTTGGATCGAGATCAGCGGTGGCGTTTAGGGATTTGTGAATCCGGCAGCGCGCGTTAAGCGGGGACAGCGGACCGTCGGATCTTTGATCGGCGCTCCTCGTTCGACCGCGTCGTTTTAATTCTGATTTCGAAAAGGATTTATTTGTCAGCCCGAAAAATATGATAACTTGTAAAATGCATAACTAATTCATTCCAAATCCTTTTGGTTGATTCAAATTTTGTTGGTTATGTTTTTAACTAGACTTTAAGTTAAAAATGTTTTCAGACTCAGTATAGCTCCATAAAATTTTGCTAATGAATAGTAGCATTTTGATTTATGAAAGTGAGCAAAATTGTTTTGGCCATATCTTTTGCATCAAGAATCCAAATCAATTGGTTCTTGTTGCATTAGTTCATAAAAATCATGCTCTTTCTACTGTAAAAATTTGAGAGCTTTTGTTGAAGTTGGCTGTTGGATCTTTTCGGTTTCTTTTGCCTTATTGGTTCTTTTTGGTTCTTTCGATAGGATCAGAAGAGCACATTGATACAGAGTGATCCCCAGCAACATCTTGACCATAACAAGCGAGGCAAGCAGTTTGATCATGTTAATCCTATTATATTGCAAGTTTAATATTTTGAATTCAATTGTATGTATGCATTGCTACTTTGTGTTAAATTATGGTTAGTTGATCCTATAGTTGCATAATCAGTAGGATATTGTTTATTCTCTACTACTTGAGCCTAGATTATTTCTTTGTGATTAGAGTTAGTTGGATGAGCTCTTGTCACTTAGTAACATCTGAGTCTTTATGTAGCCATGCTTAGTTCGGTAGCTTTGGGCGATCATCGACTTAGTCGATGGTCTTGATCACACAAAAATTATTATTCTTTCATTATGTCCAGCACTTTGTGCTTTGTTAATTTACCGTCGAGCGAAAATGAAAGCTGATTTGGACTTGGGCATAATGGTATGTTGGTGTGGTGTTTTTGGGTGTGATCGGAATGGTGCCCAAGTCATCAAGGACCGAACATCTTGTTACACTAAACCAAGCACTATTGCGTACTAACCACATGAGGATATATGGGACCCCTCTTGACTTAGTACTTTGGCGTGTGTTATCTCAGTCGCGGGAGGAAAAGTTTTGTGTGTGTCTTTGTGTGAAGCAGTGTGTGTTCTTGTGTTTGTCTTTGGGTGTGCGGTGGTGGGGATTGCGGAAGGTTCTCCACCTCGAGCGTCCTTGATTGTCAAGGCTTTACCGTGACGGGTAGTTGTCGGTGGGCCACGACCCGACACAGCGTATGGGTTTCTATCCATCGGGAGACTCGAGTTAATACATAATATTGGAAGCGTCTCGTAGGACTTAGGCTGTCTTAGGCATACCAAAGCGGTGTGCTTAATCATGTGGCAAAAAGCGGTCGACATGTGGGTAAGTTGGTACACCTGCGAGGATAAAACTATTGAATAGCCTCGTCTAGGTTATGGACACGCAGGGGAGGTCTTCCAAGGTTAGACTACAACATTTGTTTTAAAATTTAAAACTTGACATGGTTGGTATGAATGGGTAATTCATACTCTTTGTTGTAGTGACTATTGGGTTAGTCACTTCGGAATTATTGTTGTCTATTTACCGTTATTAATATTGTTCTTTGGTTATTTGAACATTAAAAGCAGATTTGTTAAATTGCTTTCAATCTATTATATTATTGCAAATGAAAACTTGCTTTATGCTAAAATGAAACCTCTGACCTCTCTTGTTGATTAAGCTTGCATGTAGTATATATACAGGTTTGTTATTCCACATGTAAGTCTTGCGAGTACATTCAAAGTACTCACCGGCTTTTCTTGCATTTGCTTTTGTTCTGAGGGAAGAAGGTGAGCCCCAAGGGCCTCACTTTTGTGAGATGTGCTTGGGTTTGGCGACTAGCTTGGCGGTCGGTCGGTTGCCTTGTGGGTTAAAGGCACCTGTGATTGGCTCTTTATTGTAGCCATCTTATGGCACTTTTGCTTCCATTGTTTAACTATTGTTGTCTCTTTTATTGTTGGCGGTTGGCCTCTCTTTTATAATGCCTCGGTTTAATGTTATTAATACTTACATTCTACTCGGTGTTTGGTTCTATGTGGATGAATGGAATTGATACATAAATTTTGTGATGAGTGTGTATCTTGCACTCTGGGAAGTATACATGTCTCGAGTCTCGGATTATCGCTTTGTGATGCTAGGACCGAAAGGATGGTTAAGCATTACAAGCCGGATAAACCAGGTCTCTAATATTGTGCAATGCTATGTGATGTGTTTTTATGCATGTTGTTGCGGGACATCGAGGCGAAGTCGTGGCGAGACACGAGGTGATCGGACTAAGCGCGGCGTTGAAGTCGAAGCAGTCGGGATGTGTCGAAGGCGGCGTGAATCTTGAGGTAGTTGCGTGTCAAGGACAGCAAAGGCGTCTGGGAGGCTTCAAAAGGTGTGCAAGGGGCGGCGGTATTTTCATAAGCGACACAAGTGGAAGCGGTTCCGTTCGGGTGTAGCGGGCTTAATGGGTTGGAGGCCCATTAAGCAAAGGCTATAAATAGAGATGAACCCTGTTGTTAGGGTTAGACTTTGAGAGAGAAATTAGGGTTAGCTCTAGCGAAAGGTTTTGTTTTGCTTTTGAGAGTTTGTTGGTTTGGAGAGAATGAGCTGAAAATCCTTGTAATCATTCCTCTGTGTTTCCCTGTAATCTTTTTGATCTCTATCAATGAAACTACGAGGTTTTGATTACTTGTTTGTGCCTCTCTTATTCCTTCTGTTCTTGTTGAATATTTAGGATTTTGATGTATCTTTTGATTAGTCCTATGAAATAGCATGAAACTTGATATCTAGATTCGTTTTGATATTGCTAATGTATCCTCAAAGTTTCATGAACTAGGAATCGAAGAATCGTGTCTATTCGGGTTTTGGTCTTTCTTGCCCCTTCTTCAAGAAATCCGTTTTGGCTTGATTATTGAATCTTTGTTTGCGATTCTTCTCCATAAGGTCAAGATGGTGTTTAGGATGATGTCTGTGAAACTTGACTGAGAAGAGCATTCAAGATTTAGTCTTTTGGATTTTAGGAAAAACCAGCGCCTTGTTCTTGGTCGGGACAATCGGAACTTCCGATTGTCCACGGCGGAACTACATGGCGGAACTTCCGCACTAACCGGAACTACGGTGCGGAACTACCGCGGGTAGAATCGAACTTCGATTTTTGTGAAACGGTGAAACTTGTTGTAGTTCTACGATTTTGTTTTAATCTTCTTGAGAGGGTTTTCTAGATCTTGTTTTAAATACATTAAAGGAGTTCTTAATTTTAAGGCACCATTCACCCCCTCTGTTGCCATTTCGGTCCTTTAGATACATTGCGGGACACTAAATTTTGGTTGTTTCTACGTAAGGCGGCGGCGGAAGTTGCGGTGATAGGGTACAACGACTCCGACATGGCGGGAGATGTGGATGATCGTAAATACTGCGAAGGTGCTGCATTTTCATGGTCGAAGCCGATTGTTGGCGATCGTAGAAGCGAAGGTGGTGGCCTTATCCTTATGCGAGGCCGAGTACATCGCGCCACCACTCTGGCGTCTCAAGGCATATGACTCGGATGTTTGCTCAGCGACCTCATGAATAAGTAGCCCAGCCTTCTAAGTCTCAAGGTCGATAACAAGTCGGCGATCTGTCTTTGCAAGAACCCCATCTTCCACGATCGAAGTAAGTACATTGATACATGTTATCATTTTATTCGTGAATGTGTTGAAGAAGGAAGATCGAGGTTGAGTACATCAACACGGATGATCAACTCGCTTACATTCTTACAAAGCCACGGGGTGCATCAAGTTCCATGAATTCCAAGCCAAAATTGTTTTGATCCAGGTCAAGAAGGAGTCACCATATTAGGGGGGGGGGGGCGGGGTGATTTGTTGAACTAATCATGTGTGTGTACTGTGCATGTATTTACATGGGGCAAGACATACTTGTTCACGATTGGATTTGAATTCGGCTAACTGCTAGCGTAGAGTTTCCTTCCTTCCTTTTGTTAGTGAAACTATCAAGAGGTTTGAATCCTGATTGATTGAGTAGTTAGCAGATTGATTTGATTAGCATGGGTTTAGGGATTGGATTGAGTTATTTTTGGCTGGCGCGCGTGATTCTCCCAGCATCGTGGCACCGGTCAGGAATGTAATCGTTTCTTTCGATTTGTATCCTTTCCTTTAGCGATTTAAATAGAAACCGAAAAGTTGCAGCAAGATTAGTGCGGCACAAAAAAAAAATCTTGTCGTGTCTTTTGATTACCGATTGCTGAGTTTCCAAAGAAGTGTTCTTGTGTATGTTCACGTTGGGTTCTTTGTGCTCGAGTTGAGTGTTCATCAACTCAGTGCTGACAGTATTGTACACAATCTATATTCTTATATAAAAATTATCAGTAATCCAAAGAAATTTAAGAAACATAGCACAAATTAAGAAGCAATCGGTCAAAGGAAGTGAAACCAGTCCATAATAACAAATGAAAAGGCCCTCTTCCTCATTTCAAGACCTACTCATCAAATGCAGGTCGGAGAATGATAATTAACAAATATACGCTGTGCCAAGGAAACACATAATGAGTAAATAAATTTTCTGTAAACAGAAGGAAAAACTCAAGTCCTCCTCTCATATCCGTGCATTAGCCTCTGCATGCCGTGCCATCTCATATGCATATGCGTACGCGCCATGCATGCATGACTCACATCATGTTGGCCAGTGCCATGCAGTTGTTGGCCATCTTGTTTAGCGCCGTGTCGAACTTCTCCATGGGGTTCCTGATCGGCCTGCTTGAACGGCCGGTCGCACGACTCGAAGTCCTGCACGGCCAGCTGCAGCATGATCTTCGCCGTGGCCTTGTCCTTGAAGGTGATGGCCCGCTGCGCCGCGCCGATGGTGTCCTGGGTGTTCATGTACATTGTGTCGCAGAAGCTCAGCGCCTGCGTCTGCGCCGGCGGCGCTGTGCGGGACACCGTGGAAACATGCTTCCGCGCCTGCGCCGTCCGCTTGGCGAACGCGTCCACCTGCATGTTAAGCACGGCTGGGTTGTCGATCACCGGGTACTTGGCCGCGTGACGCCCGCCGTGCTCTTGCACGTCCGGGAACAGGGTGCGCGCACAAATGCCGGTGAGCTGTGGGGCACGGCGCCTCTCTTCGCCGAGGCCTGCGGGAGGAAGCCGGCGGACAGCAACGCAGCCGCGGCAAGGAGGACGAGCTGTGCATAGGCTGGCCCCATGGTTTATTCTGTGTGGTTTCTTAGTGGTCGTGGGTAGCTCTGTATGGAGCGGCGCAGGAGGGCAAGGAGAGGGTAGTGAGACGGGCGAGGTGGGAGGGGCTCTTATAGGGTTGTCTCAGCCTCGGGAATGGCGGTTGGCCTCTGGATTTGCAGCTGACATTGTCCACTGGTTTTATTTAGTTTCCTGGGTCCTCCACATTTGTGGGATGTGTTGACACTTGACAGAACTCGGTGGAGTGCTATAAATAGATTCCTTAATTTTGTGATGGTTGGCCAGCTGTGGCGGCTTGCCGGTTTGCCCCTGTATTATGAATGGGATTGTCTATTAACCAAGTGACTGAATTTTGGTCAGTTTTCTCAACCTTCGGACAAAGATCTAACCACTCCCATTACTCCCCTGGCTTCCAATATAAACCCGTGCTCTCTCAACCATAGGACAAAGATTGAAACAAAGATTATTCTACCCTAGACGAAAAATGAATTTAAGTTTTCTTAACCCCAACAAAATACAAAGACAAACAATTTATAACCTAGAAAAAATTGCATTAAAGCTTTGCTAAGATGCACATTATTTAGTGTTGCAATTTTAGGCTATGCACTTTAGGTGATTGAGTGATAGTAAAATCTTAGGCGACTAAAAATTAGCAAAACCGATTTATATATGTGTGTCTATATATCAATTGTTTGAGACTAAATTTCAATCACTTTTCTCAGCCCTTGGATGAAGATATAAGAACACTAATCATTCCCCTAACCACTTTCTATGGATCCATCCCTAGTCCACAGGACAAAGTGTAACACCCGACTATCGGAAGCCAAATATTACATAAAGTCTAACACCAAGCGTTTCTATGAATGTATTTCAAGAATCTTTGACCAACAACATAAAAGAGCACACTATAAATTAAATATTTGGTTGAGTCGAATTCAACAACCTATCAAAATTCTAATTATCCAATAATATTGAATTATTTATGATAAAACTTTCATTAGTCTATATGAAGATTATTAAACATTTACTAATTCAACCCTATCATAATGAAAGATGGCATGATCCAACAAATTCCATTTATTACAATCCAATATCTATGAAATGAAAGGTAATGACATATTCATATAACTAAATGAGAAGTGGGGTGAAGTGAATGAAGTGATCATGACTATTCCCTCCCAAGCATGCCGACCTCAATGATTACCTAAAACAAAAAAAATACGGCAAGAATGAGTCCACGACTCGGCAAGTACAACGGAACAATTTGAACAACAACGATTAAGAACATAGCGGTCACAATATAGAATAGGGATGTGAAATGACATATATCATATGAGCGAATGAAATGCATGACCTCCTCTTACGCTTATCTTGGTATAGCGGTGAACATCCATCGATGTTCACTCATACCGCATTATCCAAAATGCGGGGATACAAATCCATTTGAAGAAGCGTTTCATAACGAGGATCCACTTTGCCCACATTGGAATGGTGGGTCTTGTATGCCCCTGTTGGAATGGCGGTCTTTACATCCCACTCCGTAGGTGAAACATGAACAATGATGAATGTATGAATGCTAAGCGTAAACATATTATCAGCGAATCATGGTATAACAATTATGAAGGAAACAAGAAATGCGAAATTATCCATTGCATATTCATCAATCAAGTGGAACAAATAGCAATCAAGATAATTCAGCTGTACATGCCTTTTCGCTACTACGTGTTGGGTGCACGGATAATGCCCTAATCCGAAGCCTCTTCTCCTACATAATTAAATTATTAACATAAGAATGACATGATAAGAAGACACTACTCGCACCACTTTACACCGTCTTGCCAAAACCGGGGTTTAAATATTGGATCTACTCAAATTACATGGCAGTCTAGCGGGGAGGTTATATTGGACAGCGATATTAAAACCTTCATAACTTTAGCTCTGAAACTCAAAAAGGCATGATCTTAGACTATTTGGAAACACAATAAAATTTTCTACAATAACCTAGTTGGCAAGACATTCCAATTCGGTCAACTTTTGTGTCTAATGATCGAGATGGAATTCTATAACTACAATTGTCGAGACAAGACAAGACTGCGATGAAGAAAATTCATAACTTTTAATTGGTTTAACCAAAATTTGATATTTTTACTAATCTAGAAATTTTCAGAAATTTTATACAACAATCGTGTTGAATGAAATTCTGAATCAACCTTTAACTAAATCATAATTAAATAACAAGGCGATTGCTAATATTAAGTGATTCTGCAGACAAGTAAATAAATCAACGTAACTTTTAGACCATAACTCCAATTTTGGTGATATTTAAGCCTATAGAAAGCTGAGCAGGCCCTACAATTCTTTAGGAGGCGAGATTCCCGATTCGACCTCTAACTATGCAAAAGCAGACGGACAAAAAACTACATATTTTGAATCTATGCACAAGTACAACGAAAATATAATCGGTAAAAACTACAAATCAAACCGGCCTCAACCAGTAGGAAATCATCGTTACCACTTGAAGGCGTGGCCGAGGATCACTGAAGATCTCACGCGGGTGTGCTCCTTCCTCTCTCCTTCTCCTCGCTCAACCGACCACCAATGGGGGAAGCAGCAGTTCCGGGAGACGTCGGTGCGGGGAGGTGGAGCAGGTGCAAGACCGGGGAGGTGGAGGATTTCTTCCTTAGAATTAAGCAGTATTACACAAAGACTAAAACAAATAATTATTCTACCTCGACAAAAAATAGTTTTGTGAGCCCCTACAAAATAGAAAGACAAAAACAATTCTACCCTAGCAAAAATAAAGTAAACCCCTACAAATACAGAAATAAATAGAAGTAAAGCTTAGCTAAAATTGCACATTAGTTAGAAATGTGAATTTTGTTTAGTACCATGCATTTTAGGTGATTGTGAGCTAACAAAACTTTCGGGTTGGCTCAATTGGTTGATGTTTCCTCATGTGATCGATTATCGACATGTATCCAGCGTCGGTCAATGGGTATTTCAACCTGTTTGCCGGTGAAGCTAAGTGGATAGGGAAGCTAGGGATTTGGGGGAGAAGTTGCGAAAAAGTTGGGGAATAGGGGAAAGGCGCTTGCGTATTTTATTCCTGTCTTGTGAGGCCTCCATGCTAAGCTGGATCGTCCATGTGTGCCACGTCGTCACAAAACTTATCGAGAACCCGGTATGGAATACACGAAGACCTTATGTGTGTACTATACTAGTCCCATGATCAATGGATAGTACACACATTTACAACATTGCATTCACATCCATACATCACTACTACAAAGCAGGCCATAGAAGGCGCCTCATCACGAAGGTTCTTGGAAGCCGTGCGTGATAAAATAATCCTGAGCGGTTCCAAGATGAACCGTGCGTGATATGTCACTATCACAGAGCGGTTCGTGGTTAGAACCGTGCATGAAGCATCCTGATGGTTCGTGTACGAACCGTGCGTGATATGTCATCACGAGACGGTTTTATACAAAAACCGTCATGATACTTTTGTTTTTTAGGCGGAAAACAAAAATTTGCACCTAATGGCGGGCTCTGAAAATCTCTCTATATTAACATAGTCATTCATCTCCCCCTTTACCATCTCCATCTCCCCCTTTGCCATCTCCATCTCCTCCTCTGCCATTTCACCTCCTCTGCCATTTCTCCTCTGGCCTCCCCTGAGCTCGTCACCCGCGGCCTCCTCCACCTCCTCTCGTCGCTGACCTCGTCGTCACCGGCCTCCCACGACCTCGTCGCCCCCGGCCTCCTCTACTTCGTCGCCCCGTCCTCTCCTGAGTTCGTCGCCTGCGGCCTCCTCCCCCTTGCCCCGGCCTCATCGTCGTCGGCCACCCATGACCTCGTCACCCCAGCCTCCCACGACTTCACTCTCTCTACTCCCCCTTTTGCTCTGTGATGTGGATTACTCTTGTGATGTGTTAGTGCTCGTGAATGGATTGAGTTGATGCTCTTGTGATGTGGGTGATGCATGCGTGTTGTTTTAGTGCTCGTGAATGGATTGAGATGATGCTCTTTGTGATGCTATGGCTATTGTGGGAAAGCTAGCGAAATTCGAAAATCAATATCGATTCATTCGCGAGGCTCGAGAGGCTCGGACGAAGTGAAAATCCGTTTCGTTTTTTACCATAGAAAAACTATCACGAGCGGTTCTAAACAAGAACAAATGCGTGATAATTACTATCCTGACGGTTCTTTTTAGGCTATGCGTGAAAATGACTATCACGAGCGGTTCTATTCACGGCTGTTTGTGAAAATGAACTATCACAAGCGGTTCGAGAATAGAACCATTTGTGATAATCTGCTATCACGAGACGGTTCGTGAATAGAGCAAATGCGTGATAACATTTTCCTGAATGGTTAAAAAACCGTGCGTGATGACCTCGTGTCATCACAGACACAAAAATTCGAGCGGTTCAAAAACCGTGCGTGATGATGGTTTAGAACCGTGCGTGATGAGCTTTTACGTAGTAGTGCATTCTCATACATAAGTAAAGAAAAATGGTACTTAGAGGTTACAATATTTATATTACAAGGGCCAGCTGGCCAAATATGACTAAAGTCCACAAGTAGAGTAGCAGTGGAAGCAAAAAGTGATAAAGTAAACGATTCGGCGGTGTGCCCATCAAAACCCAAAGGAAACCAACAAGGAACAAATCCTAGATAGCCCCATCACGAACCCTCCGGTTCAAGTGCGAAGAAAGCATCACTGGCATTGGTTCATCCTCATACTACGAACAACAAATTAAGCAAGGTAGGTACAATGCGTACTTAATAAGACTTGTAGTATATACATAAATTATATATATATATGCAAGGTTAACAAAGGATGAGGCTCTACCCTACAAGTTATTTTGCTTAAAGCTATTTTTATTTGCAATATCCATACGTAGTAATTTGCAATAGAAGTTTAAAAATAGTTAAATAGATAACCGAACAACAAGTAATTGAATAAACCGACCTCGTATAATATCAACCCCCTTGGCTGTGAGCACCATTTCATGTTCACCATACCTCATTAGTTAACTCAAATAGAAACCATAAGCGATTCCCTCATTTTCCAATAAGACAGTTTTTTGTGAAAATCTAGTCTATGCCCATTAAATCAACAATTTAAGCACGCTCGTGACCGTGAGGACAACTATTATAGTATATTTACACTCTGAGGTGTACAACTTTACCTACATAACACGACTTCTCTAGTGCATGCATCTATCGATGCCCTTTGCTCACTATCTTAGGTAAGCGATGCGGGCACATGTGAAGCCTTTACATCATCTAGCCCTAACCTTGCACTAGCCCAGAATGTGTACACTTGAAGCGGGGTTATGCATGTCTTAGTGCGGCATTCACGATGTAACACCCCAACCCAACATGAGTTTGGAATGCTACTAAAATAACAAGATAAACATAATTAACTAAAACTCTTTAACAAATTCAGGTAGAACCTCCTTTGTATAGTTACTATATTGGAGGTTCCACAAGCAAATATAACAAGAGGTAGTCTACTTAAAAAATGATCCAAACATAACCCACATAAGCTATTCATCTTTATCAAATAGACATCGAAAGTAGATCATAAGTATTCAATTTTAAACTCCTTTATTACAGTCTAATCCAATCAAGTAATGATCATAAGCGAATTTTAGATAATTCATCCATCTCTTGAATTAATTTTCCTTTTATTCTCATGTGTGTATATAGTGTGGCGTGCAACTACACTAGCCCTTCCTTTCTCCCATGCATGCCTATCTCATACAGTACCTAAAACACAACAAACAACAAGGGTGAGTCAAAGACTCGGCAAGCATAATAATTAGTGACAACGATATAAGAAAGAAACCCATCAACTATACATCACAAATCTATTCACGAATAAACCACATACACATGACATGCAACACCTTATATGCTCTTTGTCTTTTCTTTGTCTTTTTGCATTTCACGGTAATGCAAAGTCATAACCGTCGATGCACATCCATGCTGTGCCATCAGCACGGGACCTTTGCCCATACTTTGCAAGTATGAGGACCTTTGCCCATGCTCTTCAAGCATGGGGACCTATGCCGTCACCAACATGATAGGGACCCAACTTTGGCTTGATCAACACATGATCAAGACTTCAATAACTACATGATGCATATGTATTAATTCTCCATTTGACAACAATATACATCCATAACAACATTGCATATGAATATCCTACACAAACTACAAACCTCACAAACATAGTCCTTCTAACTTTCAAAGCAACCATGATAAACACGTAACTTCGTAACAATAGAGTCCATGATCATTACGGACATATCACCAAATCAATCATGAACAATATAAATAACCATAGAATGTATTGGTCAAGTCATTCGATAATATCTAATATAACCATGATCACACTTGCCTTAGCGAGAGAGCGTGGGGCGTGCGAGGCGCTGCCCGGGACCCGCCCACCACTGAATAAATAGTTACGCACACTAAAGGCGACAGCGCGGGTCAAAGCAAAAATATATATAACAACCTACTCGAACTCGCGAAAGGTCTAACTCGATTCCAACCCCAAATTCTAAGCGTCGATTTGTCCCTCGGTGGACAGTCAACTTATAAAATTCATAACTTTCACTACCGGGATCTAAATTACGTGTTCTCAGACTTTATGGAAAGGTAATTAAATTACCTAAATAAACTTAGTTGAGAGCCCTTCGATTCTGCAATAAACTACCCCTACCAAGCCAATCTACAGAATATCAATTTTTACGTCGGGTTCTCTGGACAGAGCACCAAAACTACCATAACTTTTGCTACACAACACAGAACAGGGTGATTTTGGGCTCTATGGAATCACGACAACACCAGCTACAATAGTCTAGTTGGGCAAGTCCCTGATTCGGTCTCCTACTAGTCCTAATGTGCAGGTGAAAATATCTGTCTAACAATCGACAAACAGAAAACAGCGATTGTAAAACTTGCATAACTTTTGATTGGCAACTCTAAAAACAATGTTATTTATCAACTTGGAAATATTACAGAATTATCTACAACATTCATTTTGGGAGGCATTTCTGATTCGGCTTCTAAAAAATTCAAATTGGTCGAGACAAGACAATCTGCCAATTCACGTCAACGCTCCTGAACAGTCGTGGTAAAATTACCATAACTCCTAAACCGTACATCCAAATCAGATGATCTCAATGCCAAAAGAAATATAAAGATGAGACCTACAACTTTCTAAGAGGTGATCAGGTCAGAAAATGAAAGAAATGTGCCCAAATCTAACGAGCAGCAGCGCGGGGAGAGGTTGGGAGAGGTGGCGGCCACTAGAGGAATAGGGGAGGGTGGGGCATTATGGTTTTGTGGGGTGGAAACCCCCTTGGTCGACCACAAGAGAGGCTGTCTGGGCATGACCCACGACCTAGGTTGTCGAACAAATGGAAAAAACCCCCTCTTCTATCCAGGTTTTGCTATTCCGTTTAAGCCCTCTTTCTCCTCCCGACTAGTTCTTCAATTTACCGAACCGAAACCGGGATATTACATTCTACACCCCTTATACAGAATTCAACCCCGAATTCTTCCAAGGTTAACACGCCAAAGTAGAAGCTACTAGAATCAAAGTATCACGTACCTGTGGTAAATAATTCTGAGAATTGTTCGCGCATGGGAGATTCCAACTCCCAAGTGGCTTCCCTCTCTGATTGGTGGGTCCACAATACTTTGACGTATACCAACGTCTTGTGCCTCAGCACTCGCTCTGACCTTTCCAAGATACGCACTGGTCGAGACTCAACTGTGAGGTCTTGCTCAATCGTGAGTGGCTCCAATGAAATCTTATGCTCTGGGTCCTTCAAAAACTTCCTCAGCATCGAGACGTGAAACACATTATGAACACCCCGCATGGACTCTGGAAGGTCCAGGCGGTAGGCTAACTTCCCAATTCTTGCAATAATTGGGAAAGGTCCAACGTACCTCGGACTAAGCTTCCCTTTAGTACCGAATCGGACAATGCCTTTGGCGGGGACACTCTCAAAGCACACAGTCTCCCACCGCAAACTCAAGTCCGTCTCCTCACATCGCATAACACTACTGCTGCTCTGTGCGCTAACGGTCTGTCTCACCATGGCCACAGGCTCATTGTCTTACGAATCGATCCGGTCCCAAGGCGCCTTCTCACCTTGCATCCCGGCAAAGGCGTCGGCATTTCCGCCCATATAGAACTTCAAGCGGTGCAACTCTAATCTTTGGAATGGTAGGTGTTGTTGTAGGCAAACTCTGCAAGTGCCAATTGGTCCTCCCAAGCGCCCCTCCATCACAAAACACAAGCCGCAACATGTCTTCCAATGTGCAGATTATGCGCTCATTTGTCCATCTGTGTGGGGTGGAGCAGCTGTACTAAGACAAAGTTGTGTGCCCAAGGCACTCTGCGACTCTCCCAAAACTTGAACACGAACTTGGCATCTGTCATCGAGATAATGGTCTTACGCACCCCATGTAGTCTCACTATTTCCCGCATAGATAGGAGCCAAATCACTTCTTTGAATTAGTCGTGCGGATGGGAACAAAGTCTTGTTGACTTCTTTGAATCGATCCACTATCATCCAAACTTCATCCTTTCCTCGTGGCGATCGAGTACTAGCGACCACAAAATCCATAGAGATATCATCAAAAGGCCATTGAGGACCTCTAATGGTTGCAATAACCCTATGGTCGTTTATGTTCGCCTTCACTTGTTGACAAACACCACAAGAGGCTACATAGTTAGCTATATCCACTTTCATTCTTTTCCACGAAGTTTTGCTTCAAATCACGATACATCTTCGTCTCACCGGATGAAGAGAATATGGGGTGCGATGTGCTTCCCTCAAGATGTCATTTTAACCTCATATACATGGCACACAAAGCGACCCTTAAACCATAAGCACCACACCCATCAAGCTGAAATCCCTTCTGACCCTCTGAAATAGCGATCATCTTCTTTGTCTTTGTGAGACCCGGTTTATCAGACTTGTAATGTAACCAACGGCAGCCTAGCATCACAAAGCAGATAATCCGAGACTCGAGACATGTATACTTCAATCGATATACACACCTCTTTACAAAGTTCATGCATCAATTCCATTCATTCACATAGACCAGAAGCAAAAACAACAACGGAAGATGAAATACATAAAGGATAGTTATTACAAAGAGAGGCCAGCCGGCCCAAGACATAATACATAAAGAAATTTAACAGGAAGCAAAAGTGCCATAAGATGGCCATAAACCAAAAGAGCCAATCGGTGTGCCTTTAACCCACAAGGCAACCGGCCAGGACCGCCAAGCTAGTCGTGAAACCACGGCACAACTCACGAAGTGAGGCCCTTGGGGCTCACCTTCTTCCTCTGCAAACAAAAGCGACCAGTGGCCCAGGTGAGTACTTTGAATGTACTCATAAGATATATAAAAATGATAACGGACACTGAACAATAACTACATGCAAGCTTATTTAAGTGGAGCGAGTTAGGACTCAAATTTTTAAGCGTAAAGCAAGTTTTATTTGCAATAATGTAATAGATGGAAAGCAATTTAACAAATCTGATTTTATTTGATAAAAGCAGTAGTAATCAAGTATCAACAACGATAAAAGCAGTCACGGAAGTGACTAAACCATTAGTCACCACAATAGCATGAATTACCCATTCATGCCAACCATATCAAGTTTTAAATTTTAAAAACAAAAGCAGTTGTTGAAGTCTAGATCTTGCGGAAATCACCAAGCGTGTCCATAACCTAGGGCGAGGCTATTGAATAGTTTTATCCTGCGGGTGTACCAACTTACCCACATGTCGGACCGCCTTTTGCCACATGATTAAGCACACTTCCTTTGGTATGCAAGCGCGGCTAAGTCCTCTGAGGCGTTTCCAATCTTATGTATTAACTTGAGTCGCCCGTATGGATAGAAACCCATACGTTGTGTCGGAGTCGTGGCTGACCTCGGACAACTACCGTCACGGGTAAAGCCTTGGACAAGCTGCGGCGCCCCTCGAGGTGGAGAGCCTACCGGAATCTCCACCACCGCACACCCAACACAAGAACACCGATAACACATATCATGTTTCACACAACACACAACGCTCCTCCTGCGACTGGAGATAACACACTCCAAAGTACTAGGTCAAGAGGGTCCCATATAACCCTCATGTGGTTGAAATGCATAAAAGTACTTGGATCAATGGCGCAAGCAACATTTTCGGTCCTTAGGGACACAGGCACCTTTCCTTGTCACACCCAACAATCACACCAACATGCCATTGTGCCCAAGTCAAATCATTTTGTTTCATTTTGGTTTTACAAAACAAAAGCATAAGTCTTGAACCAAAAATAAACAAAATGATTTGTGTGATCAAGTCATCGACTAAGTCGATAGCAGCCCAATTCTCTAGGTAGCTAAGCATTTCTAAGCATGACATCGCAAAGGCGGAAAAAAGAGCATAATTAAATCACGGGCTCTAATTCACAGCGATATTAATAACTTATGGTTGTGGCGAGGATGACATTTTAATGGCAACAATGCATTAGGAGTAGCTACCTCTAAGCAGGACAAAAATACTTGGACACAAAAGCAATGCATACATATAATTTGTAAACAAGATATTAGACTTTGAAAGTAATGGGACATTTATGATCAAATATCTTGCCTTCTTTGAAGCTCATTTGTTTTCTTTGAGAGGATCACTCTTGATATTATCAATATTATGCAACCTATCGAAAGAACCAACAAGAACCAATAAGGCGAGAAAGAAACCGAAAAGATCCAACAGTCAACTTCAACAAAAGCTCTCAAATTTTACCGTAGAAAGAGCATGATTTTTATGAACTAATGCAACAAGAACCAACTGATTTGGACTCTCAATGCAAAAGTTATGGCCAAAACAATTTTGCTCGACTTTTATAAATCAAAAATGCTACTATGCATTAGCAAAAATTTCTGGAACTATCTTTGGGGTTGGAAACATTTTTAGATTAAATTTCAGTTGGAAACATAACCCACAAAATTTGAATCTCCAAAAGGATTTAAAATGAATTAGTTATGCATTTTACAAGTTATCCTTTTTGATTGATAACTAAATCCTTTCGGAAAGTCGAATTTTGAAAAGGCGTGGCGAGCGAGGCGTCGATCTTGGATCCGGCGGTCGCGTCCAGCTACCCGCGCGCTGCAGGATTACAAACCCTAAGCGCTCACCGTTGGATGCGGATCCAGCGGTTCCGCGTGGATCGGGGCGTTGGGCGGTCGAGCGTTCATTCGATCTGCCGTTGATCTTGGATCCAACGGTCCACGGGATCGAACCTTTGGACGGTCGAGCGTTCGCTCAAATCGGGACCGTTGATCTTGGATCCAGCGGTCCACAATGACCTACGCTCAAGCGTTAGCCTGTTCTCGTCCAGACAAAAATGGCGGGAAAGAGCGGCTCGCCATGGCGTACTCAGCCTGGCGGTGCGAGCAAAACCCAAAATGGGTTGCTAACAAACTCGCGCACCCAAAGGAACCAACAATTTCATTGCGGCGTTCTAGAACGCCGGCAAGCCGAGAGGCAGCAGAGATGACGAAAGCGGTCAAAAGCAACAGCAAATGAGCTCTGCTGCGGTCCAAACAAGCGGGTGCCAAGCAACTAGGGGCTAAGAGGGTTCACTGAGCACGAAGAAAGTGCAGAGAAGGGGGTGGAGTGCTCAGATGAAGAAAAATAGGGCTTCCGGCGAAAGGGAAAATCAAAAACAAAATTGCTCCTGCGGCCAAACCCAAATTAGTGAGGTTAATGATCACCGAGGTGAGGAATCGGAGGAGCAAGGCGAAAGAAATGGAACCCAGTCGCCTTCAGAAGAGCTTGAAGCTCGGCAATGGCGGCAGAAGGTTTCAAACTTTTGAGCTCAAGCAAACCCAAGAGAGTTCTTTGGAGCTTGCGAGGTTTGAAAGGCTTCAATGGAAGGACAAAGGAGCTTATATAGCGGGAAATGGCGGTGGGCAGCGGCAATACCCCTCTCGGGTCAAACACGCCATGAGAGCCTTTGAGGCGGCGGGGCGGTTGAACAAGGGGCGTCGAGGAGGAGCAGGCGGCATTTAATGCGCTCGAGAGAGCGTTTAAAAGCGACCACGGAGGTGACTCCACTGCTGCGCTTCTCCTCTGCTCACGCCATTGCTTGGCTTCGGGCGCTTTCGGACAGGAAGGAGATGACTCATCCACCGTCGGATTGAAATCGGATGGTTCCGTCGAGCGGGGTGATAATAGCGATCGAGCGCTCACTTAATCTGGACCGTTGATTTAGATCCTCACGGTTCCGTTGCGCGGCGTTGGACGGTCGAGCGTTCCGCGCAATCGTGGGCGTTGATTTAGAATCAGCGGCTTAAATGGACGGCCTTTCGGATGGTCGAGCGTTCCGCGATCGTGAACCGTTCGATGCCGATCAACGGCGCACAATGCTCGCTCGATCGACCGCGCGGGTGCGATTAGTTGGTGGACGAGTCAATTTGCTTGAGCGAGTCGACTCGAACCCAAGGCAGTGAAAACCAACTAGGGTTTGAATTAAAGGCTGATTTTGAGAATTTGTTTAAAGTATCAAACCAGCTCAAAATTATGAAATTGTAACTAGAGCTTCTTGTGAAGAAGGAACCTTATATAAAATTTTCAGAGATTTTTATGCCTTGCATTTTCTCTAAAAATTCAGAAGGCTATTTTAGGAGTTTGACTAATGTTTGACTTGTCTCAAAAATTATCAAATAATTTAGAAAATTATGAAATAATTACAGGTGTTAAACATCAACCCTAGACCCAAGAAAAATTATTTCCAAAGGTTGGGCACAAGGTTTTGGGGAAGGAGATTTGGGTTGGTGTCCAAATGGCAATTTGATTTTGATTTCACATAATTCCTTTACAAAAATTATGGGCCGATTACAAAAATCAAGATCGGAGAAAAAGTTTTAATTTCTCCTCATTTTTATTACATTTGAAACACAAACCCGATTTGGGATGTTACAAAACCTCCCCCTTACAAAAATCTCGTCCAGAGATTTGGCTCGCTCAGACAAAGAAAGATGGATAGTGCGCAGGAGGCGATCTTCCCTTTCCCAAGTAGCCTCATCCTCGGAATGGTTCGACCCTTTGAACTTTGAGAATCGGCGGTTTTATTCCTCGTTCTTCGTTCGGCCTCATCAGTATCTGAGCAGGATGCTCGCGATAGGTCAAATCTTCTTGGACATCGAGTTTCCAGCGGGCTTCCTCTGTTGGAACACGGAGGCACTTCTTTAGTTGGGACACATGGAAAACATCATGTACCCCTTGAGTGCGGTGGCAACTCCAACTTATAGGCAGCGACCCTTTCTTCTCGATAACACGGTAGGACCGACATATCGAGCTAACTGCCCTTGGCGAAAGCGCGATGGCCCTTTAAAGGAGAGACTTTGAGATAAACAAAATCATTGGGCTCAAAGCTCAATTCCGACGGCGGCGATCCGCATAGCTCTTTTGCTGGATTGAGTGTGCGCAAGCGATCCGAATAAATTTGGACTTGGCTCTCGGCCTCATCGATCGAGTCGGGCCAAAGAAAGGTCTTCGCGTCTCAGACCAATTCAACGGGGTTACGCACTTTCTCCGTATAAGGCCTCGAAGGTGACATCTCGAGGCGGCACGAAAACATTGTTGTAGGAAAACTTCGGCAAATGGCAAGCATTTCTCCCAATTCTTTCCATAGGAGAGAACACAAGCACGAGACATGTCTTCCAACACTTGGTTGACTCTTCGGTCAGCCATCGGTTTGAGGATGATATCTTGAGCCGAAAGAAAGGCAGTGCCCATAGCTTCTTGCGGACCATGCCAAAGCGGGAGGTAAATAGTGAACCACGATCGAAATGATCGTCTTTGGTACACCATGCAAGCTCACAATCACGGAGATGTAGAGCTCGGCTAGGCGATCGACCGAAGCTTGGTCTTGGTGGAAGAAAATGTGCCACTTTGGTTGTCGATCAATAATTACCCGGATAGCATCATTCCCCTTTTGTGGCGTGGCGGACCGGTGATAAAGTCCATCGATCGAATCCACTTCCATTCGGAATAGGCAAAGGTGAAGCAAACTTCTTGGAGCCGATGCTCGGCCTTGACCACGACGACACCGTCGCGCTCGGCAACGAACCGCAATCTCCCTCTTCATTCGGGTCCACCAAAATCTCGGCGGAGATCTTGATACATCTTTGTGGCCGGGATGGATAGACAAAGCGAATCATGGGCCTCGCGGAGAATCAAATCCGCGATTCCATGTCCCTTGGAACCACAAGGCGTTGCCGAACCTTACAACACCATGCTCATCCTCGAGAGAAGCACTTGGTTGTTCCGTTCTTGACATTTTCCTTGATGCGGCTTATTCGGCATCCGATTCTTTGGCGACCTTAATCCGATCTACCAAGGTTGGTTGCACAACCAAGCGGCGAGGAACCACGCTCAGCAAACCTAAGTTGAGGCTTGAAATTCCTCGGAAGGGTGGGTTGACATCCACTGGAGCAACAAGGCATTACAATGTGCTGCGACTAAAGCGCATCGGCAGCGACATTAGCCTTGCGGATGGTAGTGAATACCCATGTCATAATCTTTGACCAACTCAACCATCTCTTTTGCACGAGGTTCGGATCTGGTTGGGTGAACAAATACTTTAGGCTTTTGTGATCGAATACACTTCACAGCGATTCTGATTAGGTAATGTCGCCAAATCTTAAG
This sequence comes from Hsuehochloa calcarea, assembly GCA_036346395.1. Lineage (NCBI taxonomy): Eukaryota > Viridiplantae > Streptophyta > Magnoliopsida > Poales > Poaceae > Hsuehochloa > Hsuehochloa calcarea. The sequence continues at coordinate 27,963,826 of CM070594.1, forward strand.
TGCATGAATCACATGACCAACTCCAAGTCATGGGTAGGGTAGTTGAGTTCATGAGGTCTCAATTGCCTTGATGCATAGGCCACTACCTTGCCTTCTTGCATAAGGACACAGCAAGTCCTCGGCGAAAGCATCGCGAAGATATCGAAACCGATGAATATCGGGAAGAACAAGGGCGGGAGCGGTGGTCAAGCGCTTCTTGAGTACTGAAGCTTTCCTCACAAGCATCGGACCACAAGAACTTCTTGTCCTTCTTGAGCAACTCCGTCATCGGCCGCGATCTTGGAGAAATTCTCGATAAAGCGGCGATAATATCCGCTAACGAGAAAACTCCGCGCCGGTTCTTGAAGTAAATGAACCCATGAAAGAATATCGTGACCTTGCTAGGGTCAGCGGCTCGCCTCTATTTGAAAGAACATGACCCAAGAAGGCCACTTCCTTCAGCGAGAATGCGCACTTCTTGAACTTGGCATACGGTGGTGCTCACGAAGCTGCTAACACGAGCCTCGGATGCTCATCATGTTCCTCATCGTTCTTAGAATAGATAAGAATATCATCGATGAAGACCACGACAAACTTATCCAAATACTCCATGAATACGAATTCATGAGGTTCATGAACAAAGCGGGAGCATTGGTTAAGCCAAATGATATGACGGTATACTCATACAAGCGTAGCGAGTAGAAAGCGTCTTTGGAATATCCTCAGTCGTATCGAACTTGATGATACCCCATCCTCAAATCAATCTTGGAGAATACGAGAGCTCGGTTAATTGATCAAAGATCATCGATGCGGGGCAATGGATACTTGTTCTTTACCGTTACTTCATTAAGCGGGCGGTAATCAGCGCACATGCAAAAGTATTGTCCTTCTTCTTTACGAAGATGGTGGACAACCCCACGGAGATGAGCTAGGCGAATGAATCCTTTCTCTTGCAGCTCATTGATTGCTTCTTCAATTCCACCAACTCGTTCGGTGGCATCCGATAGTGCCTCTTTGAAATCGGGCGATGCAGGGAACCAACTCAATGACAAACTCGAGTTCTCGAACTGGTGGCATCCTGGAAGATCTTGGGGAAAGACATCGATGAAGTCACGAGCGGTTGGGACTTCACTAATATCTAGGCGGGCTTCGCTTCAGCGCGAAGAGATGCGGGCCTAGCGACCGGTGGCGAACTGCTGCGCCGAACTAGATAGAAGGACACACTTCTTGGCGCAATCGATTTGTCCCTTATCTTTGAGACAACCAATCCATACCAAGAATTACATCTAGACTTCTTGAATGGAGGAGGATAAGATTCGCAGGAATCTTACTCCCTCGATCTCAATTGGGGCATCCTACACTCAGTTGACTCTTAACTCCGAACCGGAGGCGAATGAGCAACGGGACCAACAATGGAGTCAAGAGGAGCTCACTAAAAGCGACAAAGACTCGAAACAAAAGAATGAGATGCTCTGAATCAAACAAAGCGATGGCTGAATGAGAGTTAGCGGAGCGTACCCAACACAACATCGGGTGCCTCTGTGCTTCCTCGGTGAGATGAGGTTGCGCGACCACTACCCACACCTTGGGTAGCGGGGACTATCTTGAGATCCGAAGAACCACCTCCTTGCCGCGTCCTCCATTAGGGCGAGTGCTCTGTCTTCTTGGGGCAATTGTTTGCATAATGCCCCTTGTCGTTCTGAAGAAGCGGTGACATCCTTGGTGTGCGGAGGCCTCTGGCTGACTTCGCGGAGTGCGTGATTGTGGCACGGCCTGCGAAGGGCAGCGGCAGTCTTGGCGATCTCGAAGTCTTGAAGGTGAGGCGGACCCGGAGGCGCCCAACAGAGGCGGAAAGAACTAGCTGCGGCGACTTGTGGGCCTCCACTTGCGCTTGCGGGAATCCACAAGTGCTCTCCTGCGTGCTTCGACAGCGATGGCCTTGTCCACCAGGGCGGAAATCGGGGAAGTCAGCGATAGATAGCTTGTCACGAAGCTCCTCGGACAAACCATCCTTGAACTTCTCTTGCTTGGCCTCATCGGTGGCCACCTCCTCCGAACATAACAGCCAAATGGTTGAACTTCGTGCAATACTCAAGTGTGTGAGCAGCGCCCTTGCACGGCGACAAGAATTCCTTCTTCTTGACTTCATCAAGCGGAAGGAATGTGAGGCGGCGGAGGCGTCTGGAACTCCTCCCAAGTGGCGGTGTGGCCTTGGTGCATGGCAAAAGCTCTCCACCAAGACAAGTGCCCTCGGTGCAGTGCGATCTGACAGCGCCTTCTCGTGCTCACGGCGCTGCGCTACTGTGAGCTTCGCTCAACGAGCGAAGCCAATAAATGCTGCGTCAAGCGAGTCCTCGGACACGGAGAGCGTGGGGGTGAGTGCGAAGAAACTCTGCGAGTCCCCCTCGCGGTGGTGACCACTCCCTTGCCGGATCACGAAGCACCGTAGAGGCGGAAGTGTTCTTGTGCGATGGCGTCGAAGAACCCTCAGTCCTCTGCTGCGGTTCGCTCGATGCGGAGAAGGACTTGGCCATGGTCGGAGGAGGAGGAAGATCCTCATCGGACGGTGGTAAGCCTTGGCGGCTGCGAGTCGTCCGCCATCTGTTACAAGAAATTTTGGTTAACACTAGACTCAAAGATTAAAAGGCGAAAAAAGCGAAAAGCTAGCGACTAGGGAATGGAATATCACCCTAACAAAAGCCAAAACCGGTATGTGTATAAACTTAGGCGGTATACAAAAGACTCCAAAAGCGGCAAGGAACCATAAAACCAAAGCTCAACTTCCCAATGCAACTAACCCGTATTGAATGAGCAGTAATTGATGGAAGATAAACATCGGAAGATTAAGGTAAGATCTAATACCATTAAAGATCAAGGCTACATCGGCGAAAATAGTGTTAGATACATAGCTAACTAGTATCACCTCTTACCCTTCTATTCCCACAAGTTTTAGTTGATTAAACTCTCATTTTCTACCCATTAGAAACCATCGAGCTTGCTGTCAGGAAATTGAAGCGGTTATAGTGATTACGCATCAAGCTTCGATCGAAGTCTTCCATCCTAGAAACTTCAAAATCGGCACACTTCAATTTGCCAAGCTCGGTGGTCGATCGAAACCATTGAGCTCATTGTCTGAAATTGAGCGTCTTTGTCAGTCGCATCAAGCCTCTAGCGAAACCTTGGTCCGAAACTTCAAAACCCTAAGCACTTCAATTTGCCAAACTCAAGGGTTCCCAAAATCCATTTAATCGATAACACTACCTTTGAAAAGAAGATGAGGAAAACAACCTTTAAAACTCAAATCAGTGAGATGAGATGAAGAAAGCTAAGATAGGTAAGAATAAAATCGAGAACTTACTTAAGCTTTCAAAATCATTTGATACTTTGAAATTAAGTTTTCAAAATATCCTAAAGGCGACCAACTTGGGTTACTACGGTCGATGTGGCTCACGATACCAAACCTTGTGAGACCCGGTTTATCCGACTTGTAATGTAACCAACAGCTTGGCCTAGCATCACAAAGCAGATAATCAGAGACTCGAGACATGTATACTTCAAATGCAGTATACACACCTCTTTACAAAGTTCATGCATCAATTCCATTCATTCACATAGAGGCAGAAGCAAAAACAACAACGGAAGATGAAATACATAAAGGATAGTTATTACAAAGAGGCCATGCCCAAAGACATAATACATAAAGAAATTTAGCAGTGAGCAAAGTGCCATAAGATGGCCATAAACCAAAAGAGCCAATCGGTGTGCCTTTAACCCACAAGGCAACCGGGACCGCCAAGCTAGTCGTGAAACCACGGCACAACTCACGAGTGAGGCCCTTGGGCTCACCTTCTTCCTCTGCAAAACAAAGCGACCAGTGGCCCGGGTGAGTACTTTGAATGTACTACTTAAGATATATAAAAATGATATGAGACACGAACAATAACTACATGCAAGCTTATTTAAGTGGAGCGAGTTAGGACTCAAATTTTTAAGCGTAAAGCAAGTTTTATTTGCAATAATGTAATAGATGGAAAGCAATTTAACAAATCTGATTTTATTTGATAAAAGCAGTAGTAATCAAGTATCAACAACGATAAAAGCAGTCTGGAAGTGACTAAACCATTAGTCACCACAATAGCATGAATTACCCATTCATGCCAACCATATCAAGTTTTAAATTTTAAAAACAAAAGCAGTTGTTGAAGTCTAGATCTTGCGGAAATCACCAAGCGTGTCCATAACCTAGGGCGAGGCTATTCGAATAGTTTTATCCTGCGGGGTGTACCAACTTACCCACATGTCGGACCGCCTTTTTGCCACATGATTAAGCACACTTCCTTTGGTATGCAAGCGGCTAAGTCCTCTGAGCGTTTCCAATCTTATGTATTAACTTAGTCGCCGTATGGATAGAAACCCATACGTTGTGTCGAGTCGTGGCCCGACCTCGGACAACTACCCGTCACGGGTAAAGCCTTGGACAAGCTGGCGCCCCTCGAGGTGGAGAGCCTACCGGAATCTCCACCACCGCTTTTAACACAAGAACACCGATAACACATATCATGTTTCACACAACACACAACGCTCCTCCTGCGACTCGGAGATAACACACTCCAAAGTACTAGGTCAAGAGGGTCCCATATAACCCTCATGTGGTTAATACACAAAAGTACTTGGATCAATGGCGCAAGCAACATTTTGGTCCTTAGGGACACAGGCACCTTTCCTTGTCACACCCAACAATCACACCAACATGCCATTGTGCCCAAGTCAAATCATTTTGTTTCATTTCGGTTTTACAAAACAAAAGCATAAAGTCTTGAACCAAAAATAAACAAAATGATTTGTGTGATCAAGGTCATCGACTAAATCGATAACCGCCCAATTCTACAGGTAGCTAAGCATTTCTAAGCATGACATCGCAAAGGCGAGAAAAGAGCATAATTAAATCACGGGCTCTAATTCACAGTGATATTAATAACTTATGGTTGTGGCGAGGATGACATTTTAATGGCAACAATGCATTAGGAGTAGCTACCTCTAAGCGGGACAAAAATACTTGGACACAAAAGCAATGCATACATATAATTTGTAAACAAGATATTAGACTTTGAAAGTAATGGGACATTTATGATCAAATATCTTGCCTTCTTTGAAGCTCATTGTTTTCTTTGCGAGAGGATCACTCTTGATATTATCAATATTATGCAACCTATCGAAAGAACCAACAAGAACCAATAAGGCGAGAAAGAAACCGAAAAGATCAACAGTCAACTTCAACAAAAGCTCTCAAATTTTTACCGTAGAAAGAGCATGATTTTTATGAACTAATGCAACAAGAACCAACTGATTTGGACTCTCAATGCAAAGTTATGGCCAAAACAATTTTGCTCGACTTTTATAAATCAAAAATGCTACTATGCATTAGCAAAATTTCTGGAACTATCTGGGGTTGGAAACATTTTTAGATTAAATTTCAGTTGGAAACATAACCCACAAAATTTGAATCTCCAAAAAGGATTTAAAATGAATTAGTTATGCATTTTACAAGTTATCCCCTTTTAGGTTGATAACTAAATCCTTTCGGGAAAGTCGAATTTTGAAAAGGCGTGGCGAGCGAGGCGTCGATCTTGGATCCGACGGTCGCGTCCCAGCCTTACTTGCGCGCGCGCAGGATTACAAACCCTAAGCGCTCACCGTTGGATGCGGATCCAGCGGTTCCGCGTCGATCGGGGCGTTGGGCGGTCGAGCGTTCATTCGATCTGCAGCCGTTGATCTTGGATCCAGCGGTCCACGCGGATCGAACCTTTGGACGGTCGAGCGTTCGCTCAAATCGGGACCGTTGATCTTGGATCAACGGTCCACAATGACCTCACGCTCAAGCGTTACGCCTGTTCTCGTCCAGACAAAAATGGCGGGAAAAGAGCGGCTCGCCGCCGGCGGCTCACGGCCAGGCGGTGCGAGCAAAACCCAAAATGGGTTGCTAACAAACTCGCGCACCCAAAGGAACCAACAATTTCATTTGCGGCGTTCTAGAAGCCCGGCAAGCGGAGGCAGCAGAGATGACAAAGCGGTCAAAAGCAGCGGCAAATGAGCTCTGCTGCGGTCCAAACAAGCGGGTGCCAAGCAACTAGGGGCTAAGAGGTTCACTGAGCACGAAGAAATCTGAGAGAAGTGGGTGCTCAGATGAAGAAAAATAGGGCTTCCGGCGAAAGGGAAAATCAAAAACAAAATTGCTCCTGCGGCCAAAACCCAAATTAGTGAGGTTAATGATCACGAGGTGAGGAATCGGAGGAGCAAGGCTGAAAGAAATGGAACCCAGTGCAGCCTTCAGAAGAGCTTGAAGCTCGGCAATGGCGACAACTGAAGGTTTCAAACTTTTGAGCTCAAGCAAACCCAAGAGAGTTCTTTGGAGCTTGCGAGAGTTTGAAAGGCTTCAATGGAAGGACCAAAGGAGCTTATATAGCGGGAAATGGCGGTGAGCAGC